>CM062818.1:1818118762-1818581466 GCA_031772625.1 Pinus tabuliformis
CCCGAGCACTTGGTCGCATTGGGAACCAGAGAACTGTAGGTGAAAAGGTAAAAACGCTAAATACAAAGGCAGGACCCACACTCTGGAAGCCGACGGTATTGATCAGGGTGCCCTTGAATGATAGGAGGTTTTGGACGAGAGCAGAGTGATTCCATACATCGATCGATGCATCGCAAGTGGAGGTGATAGAAAACCACCATTGATCACGCGCTATCGATCGAGCAAGTCAAGCACGTGAGACATGTGTATCGCATCAGATCTGGAGGGCTCAGATCGGACGGTTGAGATCGCGCCCGATGGAGGAAGCAGAATCGACAAGGGAATACTTCGCATTTTAGAAGGGATTTGGAATTTGTTTGACCACCACGGTGGAAGAAAGATTTATCCGCAACGGAACTGAAGAAACGAACTGCAAAGCAGGCTGGCACCATTTAGAGGAGGACATGTGACCACTCCCTGAAAGCTAATGATGACGCCGAGAGAGGGAACTCCAAGCGCAGCTGCAGAAGGTGAATCGATAGATGCAGAAGAGGAACTGAACAGGAATAGGGAACGAAAGGCTTCAAAGCCATGAACAAAGATAGCACATAGAGTTAATCAGTCATCGAGAGGGACAGAGAACCCTAGAGAGACAGAGGAAGAGACCAGAATCCCAAGAGGAGGATGAAACACAGAGAAAGAAAGAAGTAAAGCAAATCAGAAGAGGACAGAGGGCTGACCTAACCAGAGGCATCATCGAGCACCAGAGGTTTGAGAGATCTAAGCCATCCCAGAGAGGATCTATCCAGGCTGAGCACCACATTGGGCTCTCCCCTGTAGACCAGAAGGTCACAGAGCTGGTAGGAAGAATAAGTCTATGTACTTCAGTGGCTTGGGGAATCCAAGGACCAGCTTGCTGAGAAAAAGCTACCTCAAGAGAACTCACATTGAGTCCCTACATTGTAATTCTATACTTAAAGACACAATAAAATAAGGCCACCACTGAAAGCTGGACTGGAGATGTAGCCCTGGAGAATAGGGTGAACTCCTTATTAAATTTATTGTGTCTTTGTGTTTGCTTACTGTATCTCTCTACTGTCTTTCCATTTAAATTTTTGTGTATTGGTAATTTGATCGATCTGTTGCTTAAATAACACAGAACACACACTAGCACATGAGTCTGTAATACCTTTGTTTAATAAATCGTAAACTGATGTCACTCATAGGTTGAATATCAGATCAGGGATTGTATCCTCAAATGGGATAAGAAAAGTGAAGTGCTAGCTAAGCACGGGAAATTTGATAACCTCTGGTTAGGGCCTTTTGTTATTGACAAGGTGGAGGGTGAATATTATTTTTCCTTAAAAAATTTGAAGAAGAGGGGGTTGATAGTGCAATTAATGACCAATACCTCAAGCATTATATCACCTATTGATTCTCGTTTAAAAAATAAAAGATTATATATAAATATATATATATATATATATATATATATATATATATATATATATATTATATATATATATATATATAATATATATATATATATATCTTAATATATTAGTTTTGATAATGAGATTATTAAAATTAATGATTAGTATTAGGTACCGTACCCAAAAAACTAAAACACAATCTTGTATCATGAAATTTCAGGAGCTAATGACTTATTGAAAATAATTATAAAATGAAAAACATGCATCTTTCTCACTGAAAATAGATTACTCAAATGATGAACTAAATATCATGATTGCCATAATATCCCAAGTTGTCCCTAAAGTCAAAGTAGAGTGGATTCCATACAATTTATATACAAAGATAATTCATTATCTGCCCTGATTTCCATTTCCTGTCCCCCAAAGATGATCAATAATCTATGCATTTTTATAAGTCTTGTAGGGTCTCCTTATGTTGTGATTGTCATTAACTTGGGCAACAAAATAAAGCTAAAATTCCCCCCTTTTACGAAAACGTTCCTTCACTATCTGTCTTACTAATTTTTAACCTACCTTCTTAGCATGAGGTATGCTGACAAAATCCATTGGGGCTATGAACACTCACTGGCATTGGAGCAAGGTCGGTAGCATTGGAAAATTCTAGTGCACAACCTACCCATCCCCTTACATTTCAGTTTAGTGGGGTATGCTGATGACTCCGCGGGGCTATGAATGCTCGCTGGTAGAGGAGTGACATCAGTGGCACTAGAAAATTCTAGTGTGGATCTTCCCGCTACGTCATAAAGGAAAATAAATAAGAGCCACTAATTAAGGATACGACGAGTTATAACTGTATGGACAAATAGGAGGCTTAGGCAAATTCTGCCAGTAAGGCAGCAAATGACTCCACTGGAGCTATGAACACTCTCTAGCAGTGGAGCGACGTTCGAAGGTAACTAGAATTCAAGGTTACATTAAAATCCTTGTCTTTAATGTTTTCCACCCTGACATTTATTCAATTGAAACACGACAACACTCCACATGCAATCTGGTCACATTAGAACATTATAAAATCTTTTGAGACGATAATTTTCCCTAACTTTCCCTATTTTTGTAAAATTTTTGTGTTTAGTTGCCTAATGCTTAAATCTCAATTTGAGAACAACTACGGGATAACCCTTGGCAAATTTATCGTTCATTCAGCACATATTTATACATTTAATAGAAAGAGAAAAATGCACTCAAGAAGTAAAACAAAATAAAATGTATATGTTATTCATGATGTATATAAGAAAACTTATAGAGGGAGAAAAATGGAAATCATATGTTATGTTTCCCCAATTTACTCATCATCTGTGAGCTAATGAAAACAAACGTTAAAAAACTCAATTTTGCAAAATTTAGAAGATAAACATTTTTCATTCCATAAGTTTAAATACTTAAACATAAGTAGAAAAGTCACAAGATAAGTCTGAAAACTTCAGTCTGAGCCTCTACGCTCCATGCTTCATATAGGTGAAAATTATACAAAATTCTGCAACTAGTGGGATTTACATTCAAAATTGAGCTAACTACTATAACAAGACTAATTGTTCGAAACCTGGATTATTTCCCTAGTCTTACTTGATGAGCCAGCGAGATGAGCGCTACTGGCTAGGTCATGTAGGCGAATACTTTCAACTCCCCGAAAAATCCTAGGTAGCATGGTCAATTTGTCCTCAATTAGCATCAAGCATTCTTCCATGCTTGTTAACAACTATAGTATTCTATTCATTTTGTCATCTAGGTTCTCACGACATCTTATGTTGCTACTACCAACACCTGCCATTACTCTCATCCTCTATCATCGAGCTCGGATTTTCCTTGTCACAGATAATCGGATGAATAATCATATTTTCCCTGATGGTGGTTGTTTATTCTTTAGTTACCCTTTGTCACCTCTACATTAACATTTTACTTTAATCCACCACATCGCAGATATCTTCCCCTGTACCATACTGGTACAAAGCTATCTAGTTGAGGGATCCTTGCTATAATTTAACCATGACTCCATAACCAAATTGGAGAAGACATCTGACCCACGTTCTTGGCTTCCCATGAGGGAAATCCATCCCCAAGAAGGAGCCAATGTTGGGGAAAAAATCCCCCCGCATGAAGTTTTTCTAAATACTAAGCTTTCGTAGCATTTATAGAGTAATTTAACAATTTCCCTAACAACTGAGGATCAATGTTTAACTGAGGATCAATGTTTAACCATAACTCTCATTCTCTCAAATCACATTCTAGATAGCTTCTATTAAATTCTAAATGTGTTTAAAACTCTTGTAGTTTCCTACCTCATCATCGTAAAATGTTAATTTAATAGCACAACGAATGCACTTGCATACGAAGGCACGCGTGTAATAAGCGTTTGACACTTACCCAATGTATGTAGACCATTGATTAATACTACATCCAATGACTCTTAAATCCAATCGCAATTGAAGTTTCCCCCTTCTTATCACATTCCCACAGACCTGATACCATAATCACCGTTGATCTATATTAGATAAATGGTCATCGCATCCTGACTTGCATGCTAATTAACTTATTTATTTCATGTGATGAGTGGGTCCTGCCCGCCGTGGTTGGTAATCTAGCTTATGATAGTCTCACACCTATCCATTGCATTAATGAGTGTCTTAAAACATCATTAAGCCTAAGCACCACCATCTTTTTCCTATTCTGCTCATTATTTTCACTCTTTGCATGTTATTCACTCAAGCTCGGTCATAATCCCATCGAGGCTACAGGACTACCATGCACATTACAAATTCAAGCATATTCACATGAAAGTCATTATTTATTTTTGCTTTTCGATTACAGGTGTAATCATGACCCTTCAAGCCATTATGACTGAGCCAATAGGAAAAGAAGCCCTTGTGAATGAGTTGGCGGGAGTGCAAGACACCAAGGTGTGCCTCACTGGTATCCTCACCATAAAGAGGACTCTCTCATCATCAAATGCTACGTTATATGATCACAATTGTCTGCTCAGGACCGAAATCCTACATGCAACTCTTCTGCCAGTCCATTTCGACTCTGATTCAATCCTATTACTAGTTGAAATATTTTAAGTATAGCAGCAAGAAATATACTTTAGGAATAGTCGCGCTTGTTTTTAAATATTTATGAAGGAATTATTTTAGAAATTTTGGGCATCCCAGCCCAAGGAATAAACATTACAGACAGAGGGTTAGAAAACCAATTCATTAGCTGGGCTGAAGATAATAAGCTTGAATTCCTTTGAACCATTTTCGAAAATCCAAACCCTGAGCTATGTTGGGCTGTGTTATATTCTTTCCACAACTAGCCCATGTAGTTAACCAAGGGTTAGAGGGGGGGAGGTCATAGGGGATTTGACGGGCACTCGTAACCCCACTTTATGTTAGGTTGGGCAGACCCACCTATGGTTTTTTGCATGATTTTAACACATGTTTTTTGGACGCGATGGTTTTCAGTCCATGGCTTTGGATGCGATGGTTTTTCGATCCATGGTATTGGATGCTTTGACATGTATAAATATGTATTGTAACATTGAAAGGAGCATAATGAAAAATCAAGCTGGTAGTCCTGGTTTTGGGATCTAGGGGAAAATCTCTGTGTATATGTGTTTTATGTGTTATTCTCTCGCATTGTTTATTTTATGTGTTTTAGAATTCGTATTTTGGTAATTTCTGTACGAAGTTAAAACCTACATTTGGGATCAGAGCTGTTTTGGCTTCAAGGGGATGCCTTTGTTGCTGAGGAGTTTCGCTCGGGCCTGTGGTAGACCCTATTTAGTGGGAGATCTGGGAGATCGATTCAGGTGGTGAAAGAAGATGGCGAGCAATGGAAAGATAGAGATCAAGAAATTTAATGGTTAGAGTTTTGAGTTGTGGAAACTCAAGATGGAGGATCTATTGGTGGATAAATATCGATGGATTGCAGTAGATCCGTGTACTAAACCAATGGGAGTGTTCTATGAAGAATGGAAGAAGTTGGATCAGAAGGCAAAGAGCACAATACGATTATGTGTCTTAGATTCAGTATTGCTGAATGTATCAGGGGAAGCTATGGCGAAGGCATTGTGGGACAAGTTAGGGACTTTCTACCAATCTAAGTCTCGGGTGAATAAAATATTCCTGCGAAAAAAGCTGTATAACCTGAGGATGAAAGATGGAGACTCGGTGACAGAGTATCTGAATGTATTGAATAATGTGGTAAGTTAGTTAGCATCTGTTGATATTAAAATCTCAGATGAAGATAAGTCCATCAGTTTGTTGTGTTCTCTACCAGATTCGTGGGGTAGTCTAGCTATTGCAATAGGTAGCAATGCATTTGCCTTGCAGTTTGATGAAATAGTCTCATCCTTGCTAACGAAGGAGATGAGATGGAAAAATATGGAAACCTAGAATGGTGATGCCTTTTCTGTATGAGGACGGTCCCAGAACAGAAACAAAAATAAGTCATCGAGTGGGAGATCTAAATCTAGAGGGAGATCTAAATCTCTAAGAAAACCTGTAAAGGTGGTGTGCTGGAAATGCGGAAAGGAAGGGCACTACAAAAGGGATTGTAAATCTAAAGCTCCTGACAAAGGAAAGGGATCTGATGATGCTCCTTCTGTAGAGGCGAAAACCACCTCAAATGAAGGTGGGGATGTGTACTTGGCTTCTTCAAGTACACATGTACATCATGAGGCATGGTTGATTGACTCAGGTGCATCCTTTCACTTCACTCCCCATAGAGAGTGGTTCTGTGAGTATGAGAAATATGATGGTGGTGATGTCTTCGTGGGGGATGATAGGAAGGCTAGAATCGTTGGTCATAGAAAAGCAAAGTTGAAGTTGCAAGGTGGAAGGGTTAGAACACTTCCAGATGTTCTACATATTCCTGCATTAGCCAGAAATATCATTTCTGTAAGAAAGCTAGACAATGAAGGTGTAAAAATAGTGTTCAAGAAAGATACCTACAAAATGGTTCGGGGAGCACTAGTATTGATGCAGGGAGTTCAGATTGGAACTCTATACAAGCTGCAAGGTAACACTATTATTTATGGGTGCAACAGTTTTGTGGTTCCTGAAAGTGGAGTAGAAAATCTAGTGGTCTCTGGAGAAAAGACCATGCTATGGCATCAAAGGCTTGGACATATTGGAGAGAAGGGCCTTCGAATACTTCATGGTAAAGGTATGGTAGAAGGTATGAGTAATAACTCTCTAGATTTTGATTTCTATGAAAATTGTGTATATGGGAAGCAGAATTGGGTGAGTTTCCCCTTTGGTAGTAAGAAGGCAAAACATATATTAGAGCTTTTTCACAGTGATGTGTTTGGACTTGTGAAGGTTCCATCAATGGGTAAGTCTGTGTACTATGTATCATTTATAGATGACCTCTCAAGGAATACATGGATATATTTCCTTAAGAAAAAATCTGAAGTCTTTGACATATTTAAAGAATAGAAGGCTCTCGTCGAAAATCAAATAGAGAAGAAGATAAAGGTGCTGAGGACAGATAATGGTGGAGAGTTTTGCAACAAGGAATTTGAAGAATTCTGTAAGAAGTGTGGTATAGCACGGCAGAAGAATACTCCATATACACCTCAGCAAACTGGAGTTGCAGAAAGAATGAACAAGACATTGATGGAAAGGGAAAGAAGCATGCTCAGTGGTGCTGGGTTAGGATAGGAATTCTAGGCAGAGGCGGTGGATGCTGCATGTTGCCTAGTTAACAGGTCACCTTCATCAGCGTTGGAATATAAGACTCCACAAGAGGTATGGACTGGTAAGAAACCCCCTCTTTCACATCTAAGGGTATTTGGAAGTCATCCATATGTACATGTTCCAAAGAAGAAACAAGCCAAGTTGCATAGTAAATCTGAAAAGTGCATCTTTATTGGGTATAAGGATGGTTTAAAGGGTTATAAGCTTTGAAACCCAGTAACAAGGAAGGTTGTGTATAGCCGAGATGTGGTGTTCAAGGAGGTGAAATATGTTATTAAACATGAGGTCTAACCAAAGGAACCTGAGAAGATAGAGTTTGAGCTAAAGGAGGAAGAATCAGACTCTACAACAGAGGAGGAATCAGAAGATGAAGAGCCACAAACTCTAGCCGTGAGAAGATCAGTTCGAGAAAGAAGGTAGCCAGAAAGGTATAGTCCATCTACTTTCTGTTCAAATTTTTCTTTGTCTGTTACTAATGATGATCCTAGAACTATGAAGGAAGTAGTGGATTCAAAGGATGGAAAACTCTAGAAAGAGGCCATTATTGATGAAATGGCATCTTTGCACAAAAATGAGGCTTGGGATCTGGTGGAGTTGCTGGCTGGAAGGAAACCCATTGGCAGAAAATGGGTGTTCACTAAGAAGACAAATGCATAAGGAAATGTGGAGAAATGCATAGCTCGGTTGGTAGCAAAAGGTTATTCCTAGGTGCCAGGAATTGACTTTGGTGATATTTTTTCTCCTATTGCCAAGGTAACTTCTATTATATTACTTTTATCTATTGTTGCTACTTTTTATTTTGAGGTAGAACAAATGGATGTGAAGACAACATTTCTTCACAGGGATCTGGAAGAGGAGATCTACATGAAGCAACCTGAAGGCTTTTCAGTGAAAGGTAAGAAAGAATTGGTATTCAAGTTAAAGATGTCTCTGTATGGGTTAAAACAATCACCAAGGATGTGGTATCATAAATTGATACATTTATATGGGCACTTGGTTTCACCATAAGAAAAGCAGATCACTTTGTGTATTTTAAATTAATTGGTGACTATGTTATTTATTTGGTCTTGTATGTGGATGATATGTTGGTGGTTGGAAATGACAAAGAAGTTATCTAGGATTTGAAGCCCCAATTGTCCTCCAAATTCGACATGAAAGATCTTGGTGCTACAAACTATATTTTGGGCATGGAAATTAAAAGGGATCAGGCAAAGAGGAATCTCTAGTTAAACCAGAGGAAGTATGTCGAGACAATATTACAGAGGTTTAATATGCAGGATGGTAAACTGGTGAAGGTTCCTATTCCTATAGGTGTGAGGTTATCTATTGAACAATGTCCTAAGACAAAAGAAGAGGAAGAGGACATGTCCCGTGTTCCATATGCAAGTGAATTCAATAGCCTGATGTATGCAATGGTCTATACTAGACTAGACATTGCACATGCAGTGGGAGTATTGAGCAGGTTTATGTCAAAACCAAGAAAGGAGCATTGGACAATATTGAAACAGGTTTTCAGGTATTTGCATGGAACTAGTGATTATGGTTTGTGCTACCAAGGAAGAGCAAGATTGGATAGAGTGCTGGACATTGGTGGCTTTGTTGATGCAGATTGGGCTGGAGATCTGGATCAGAGAGGATCTACAAGTGGGTATGTCTTTAACATATTTGGACATGCAATTAGTTGGATGAGTAAGAAACAATCTGTAGTGGCACTATCAACTATAGAGGTAGAATACATGGCAGCCACTCATGCAAGCAAGGAAGCAGTTTGGTTGCAGAGATTGTGTTCAAGTATGGTGTTAGTATAGGAAGCTATAAGGATAGACTGTGACAGCCAAAGTGCAATTTTCTTGGCAAAGAACCCCGCATATCATTCAAAGAAAAAGCACATTGATGTTCAGTATCACTTTGTGATGGATACGATAGAAGACAAAAAGGTGTTGCTGGTAAAGGTGGACACTTTGAAGAATACTACAGATGCATTGACAAAATCTTTCAGCTCTAAGAAGTTCTCTTGGTGTAGAGAAATAATGGGCGTTGCAGGGCTAGATAAATGACTAAGCTCTCTTATGGCCCCTCGTGGAAATAAAAGAACAAGTTGGCAAATGTTGGGTTGTGTTATATTATTTCCATGACTAGCCCACGTAGTTAACTAAGGGTTAGAGGGGGGAAGGTCACAGGGGGTTTGAGGGGCACCCGTAACACCACTTTATGAGGTTTGGGGCAAGGCCCCAGAAAATTTTGGTTTTGGACCCTATGTTAGGTGGGCAGACCCACCTATGGTTTTGTGCATGATTTTCACACATGTTTTTTCGACGCGATGGCTTTCAGTCCATGGTTCTAGACGTGATGGTTTTTCAGTCCATGGTATTGGATGCTTTGGCATGTATAAATATGTATTGTAACATTGAAAGGAACATAATGAAAAATCAAGCTGGTAGTCCCGGTTTTGGGATCTAGGGGAAAATCTCTATGTATATGTGTTTTATGTGTTATGCTCTCACATTGTTTATTTTATGTGTTTTAGAATTCGTATGCAGGTAATTTTTGTACAGGGTTAAAACATACAAGCTAAAGCTAGTTTTTCCTATTTTGACTACTTTTCTAAATCTCTTCTATCAGACTTTACCATCTCTCTTCTCCATTATTTTTGGTCTCACCGATGAATCTAAGGTAGATGAATCGTTGTTTTTAAAAATTTGTCTTCTTAATCTTAAGTCAGACCAACGGACCATTAACTTTAAGAAATACTTAGCTCTGGCCCTCATTGTGGATTTATCTACCACCTTTCCTTTCCTCTCCTACCAAAATTGTCCTTACCTTGTTCACTTTATTTTGTACAATTATCCTTCGTAGTTCCTTTCTTCTGGTCTCCTCCTAAGCACTACAGATGCTAAAGGCAAAGAAAAAGAGGTATTCTGTTGGTCCAATGAAATATATCCTCAACATATTCCTTTTTCTTACTCACAATATATAGACTACCTTGCCTACCCTTTAAAAGCCAAAATAACTGAGGCTAGAGTGAATCAGATCTTAGAAGAGCAAGTCAAAGTACTAAGGCTAACTGAGAAAGAAAGTATTGGTAGCTAGTTTTTGTTTCCAAAGTATACTGTAATACGGTTATATGCGTTTGATAATCAGCCGACTCAGCTCCCCAAGTATGTGTCACCTTTACTATTTGCATATGAAGTGTTAAGGCAAAAAATTATGCTTAATGAATTTCATTTTGTGTCTAAAAGGAAAGGAGCGTTGTTTAGTTATCCTTATGCCATATCTCCTCTAATTGCTAAAAATAAGGATGCCATTGATGCTATGGAAATGGAAATTTCTTTTGTTGGTTTAGTGTAAGACGATTGTAACTTGGCATTATGATCTATTAGGTATTATTTCATGACTTAAAAAACAATCTATATTATCGGCTTATATTCATGAAATTAGATGAGAACTTGAAAAAATGGCAAATTCGTCAGTGTTGTTAGAAGAATATTTACAATTGACATCCTCTATGGGGGTAACTAATTTATTTGTACGAGCGGCCTTTGGCCACTCATAGATTCAGGAACACACAGGAGAAGCTGAACCTAGAGTTTCTTGTTATACTACCCCTGCAAATAAGCAAAAATCCAATGAATTATCTCAGCTTAAGCTAGTTTGGCATGTCATATCAAAAGAAGCCCATGTGGAGGGAGATTATTTTGACTGACAGATTGAGTATTTAGATAGAAAGATCAGATAGAACTTGAGGAATATCAAACCTAAGGATTTTGGGACTCAAGCCCTGGATATCAACCACTCATTTATTGAGCAGAAGGAATAAATGACATCTGGTAAAGAATTGACGACAGTCCCTGAACAATCCCAATCAGTGGACACCTCAGTGCTCCAAGAGATGTTAGCTTTAAGTGGGCACCATTTTATATTAGTGGATGATCTCGAGACAAACATATTGAATCTTATATTGGTCCAACCTGAGATGGGGGAAACCAACAAATGATTGGATATAGAACATGTTCTCTAGTTATAAATTTGGGAAATGTGTCAGACATGGATGTGATTATCTTACACTGACAAGCAGGTGAGATAGTGGCTATATTTTGGACTCCACAACACGGAATAGGAATATGCAAGCTATGTTGGAAAAAGTTTCTGAGCAGCTAAATATAACTTGTATGGCCATGTGCACCAAAACTAACCAAATCAAAGAGGTTGAAGAGATTGTTGTTCGACAATTGGGCCCCCTAAAGACACTACCCCTTTGAAGAAGCTACTTGAGGAAAAGGACAAGCAAATAAAATCTCTTTAGGAAATCTTGAAAATCCCAGACAACGTCCCCCATGCTCTTATACAACCATTTGAAAGGAAGGAAGAGGCCGAGCGTAGCCTCTAGGAAATGGAAACAATTATGCAACTAAGGGAAGAAGAGCCTAAAAAATCCCTCCAACAGGTTTAGGCAGTCAGAACATAATCACATGAGAAAGAGGAATGACACTTAAATAGCTTGGTATAATATAGGGTTTCAATAAATAAAGCTCTTAGCTTAGCTCAACAACTGAATTAGAGGATGCCAAATTATTAGATATCAAAATCACTGAGCTATAGAAGGAGTTGTAGACAACCAAAGGAGAAGCCGCAAGAGATCAACATAGGATAGATGTCGTTGTAGGGTGAAAGAATGAAGAGATTGAGCAGATCCAATCTACACTCAAAGATAGAACTAATCAGGTAAATTTTTTTTGAGGAAGTCACTCATGTCACGGTTACCGGGAAGAAAGTACTAATGCATGCTAAAGACAAAATATGGAGGCAAGTATGGAAAAAGATCACTACAATTGACGCATATGTGAGAATTATTTCACAATGTGAAAAGCGAGTAATACAAAATGCTAGCCTAGAGACAAAATCGACAGTCGAGGTCTTAGAGAAAAGGATGGAAGACCTCGATGTTATTATTGATCTGATTAACACTTTGGAGGATGACACTTTACAAAACTTTAGTTATCGATTAGGGATGAATGTATTTTATCCTTATATATGTTAAAGGATAAGAAAGTCTTTATGCAGGACATGCGAGATGAGTTCGATAAAGCAATCAAGGAAATAAATGATTTTAGAACTGAGTGGAATTATTTGGGAAGATTTGGTGTGCCTTCATTCTGGAATGAAGAAAAATCATAAATCTCCTTGCAAAGATTCTCTGATCAATTGAAGGCAACATAATAGAATCTATGTTTTTTGGACATGTTAGGAGAGGAATTGGTTTCCTCTGCTATGGTTGTTAATGCCCTCTACAGATATTTTACTATCTTGGTAGGAATAAATAAAGTTATCCAGGTTCTTCCTACCACTAGGTATCAAATTATATCTCGACTATTGGTGGTGATTACCAAGTACAAGAATTTTCCCTGGTTGTCTCCTGCTAATTGGGACAAACTAATCAAACTGAGAAGTCATTGTAGACGCAGCATGACAGTTCAAAAACTTACCTCTTCATCTCAAGTATCTGAGTTAGTCCCACTGATGCAATTAGTCACAAATCAACTAGAGGACTAGAACGAGATTCCCCTCATTAGAACTCAAGCGCAAACTCGCAAGACTCATGGGGTGCATATGCTATCCTCATCAGGGCTGACCAAAAATTCCAAGTCATCTAAGACGCAAAGGTGGTACCACATTTAATCATTTCGTTATCATGTTCCATTTACTTTACTTATTTTATTTTTATTTTTATTGTCGAAAACAAATATCTAAAAAACTGTTATTCAAAAACCATGTTGTCCGTTATAGGGGGTTGTTAATAGTGTGGAAATTGTTTTGCAGATACTAAAACTGATTTTACATGTTACATAATTTTCATTACTTATTTTAAATATTGGTCTTGGTGATTCTCGTTTTCTTATTATGCTTTGTCTATTATTTTGAATTGCAATTACAACAAATTAAATATGAGGCTTGATCTCGTTTAGAAATTAAATCCTTTCATGCCATGTTATGATATTGATACTAGTAGCAAAATTACTGAATGAGTTATCTTAAGTTATTCATGATTGAACACTTATATTTTGTTGATATAATTCATGTTTTGCAGTGATTTCAACTCTAGGTGTTATGTTACTATGTTGATACATTTGTTCCATCCTAAAATGTGTGTTGTTCTCTAAAATCATCACATTTTACTCTTGCGTGAATCTCAATCACGATATATACTATTATCTTTTTTCAACATAGAGTGGAATGAATATGCATGCACTTGCTGCACATGTTTTCATCTAACCTAAACACAATTTTGTTTCAAAATCGATGTCTCTATTTTATTTTCTTTAATTTTTACACTTTCCTTATATTTGCTTTTTATCACCACCATATCTTGTTATTGTTGTCTTGATCGTTGGGAATCTGACTTCAAAATTGTATATAGTTAAATGTTTTTTTTGTGAAACCAACTCACAAAAAGATAGAAAAGATAGATCAATGACTTCAAAATCAGCCTCTTCGAGGGTCAACCTCCTTTACATCACATGAATGAACAATTCTTGGATGATACAAATGAGAAGACCTTCTTTATATATATATATATATATATATATATAGGACTCTAAGGGGTCCCAATACAATCAGAGCCTACATAACAATAATATTGTAGGGGCACAACAATAACAATAGTCGGCTTCTATGGGGCATAATAATAACAACATGGGGACTATATGGGCCCAATAATACAATAAGGGGCTTTCAATAATAACAAAAAGGGGTTACACTAGTAGTATAGGGACCTAACATGCCCCTCTCCTTAAAAAACTGTTGTCCTCAATGCTTGAGTAGTTATGGATGCTTATGTATAAAATTCTCAACCCCCATGTGGAGTCTTCAGTAGGTAAGTTCTTCCACTTGATGTGATTCCTTGAAATTGATCGATTTTATAGTTGTCGATTTCTTGTTTTTTTGACTTTTTCAGGTTCCAATATGATTTTTCCTTCCTCATTAAGTTCTGACCATATTGTTTGAACTGGGATCTTCTCATCTATAACCTTGTTTAAGTATGAAACATGGAAAAATGGGTGCACTTAGGAAGATGTAGGAAGCTCCCATTTGTATTCCATAGTACCAATATTTTGTAACACCTTGTACAAACCCTAATACTTTGGTGATAATTTATTATCCTTCTTATCTTTCTTGCGGGAAATCTATTTGTATGTTTGTAGTCATGGAAATACCCAGTCACCTACATGAAAACTTCTTTCGCTGCGATGTTGATCTTCTTGTTGTTTCATTCTATTTTGCGCCAAAGTGAGGTTATCCTTTAAGAGTTTGAGAACTTGTTGTTGATGCTTGATGTGATCCTCCACTGCTTGAACCTTAGAATTTTCTTTTAAATATGATGTGATTGATGGTGGATGACATCGATAAAGTGCCATAAATGGGGTCATTTTTACTGCTTTATGGAAGGAAGTGTTATACAACCATTCAGCCAAAGGAAACCACTTAACCCATTGTGTATGTTTATTAGATACAAATCAATGAAGATATCCTTCCAAACATTTGTTCACTGTCATAGATTTCCCATCAGATTCAAGATGATAAGATGAGCTATGAGCTAACTGAGTACCCAAATATTCCACCTCTTGTACTCCAAAGAAACAATTGGAGAACTTTGCATATAATTGTTTCTCCTCCAATAGTTTGAGCACCTTGTCAACATGTTGAACATGATCCTTCCAAGACTTGATGTAGATTAGTATATCATCAAAAAATACTAACACAAATTTGTGTTTGAAAATGGAATTCATGAAAACTTGAAATGAAGAAGGTGCATTGGTAAGGCCAAAAGGCATGAAACGAATTCATAATGACCCTCATGAGTTCTAAATGTTGTTTTTGGAATGTCTTCAATCTTCATTCTAATTTGATGATATCCTGAATGAAGATCCAACTTGGTGAAGTAAATTGATCCATGCAATTCATCAAATAATTCATCAATGATAGGAATGGGAAATTTATCTTTAATAGTAAGCTTGTTGAGCTACCTATAATCTAGAAACATGAGTCATGATCCATCCTTCTTGTGTACCAATATCACTGGAGCAGAGAAAGAAATTTGACTAGGTTGAATTATACCAACCTCCATCATTTCTACAACCATACATTCAATTTCACTCTTTTTGGCATATGGATATACGTAAGGCTTGATGCTTGGGGGAAAACTTCCTGGAATCAATTGGATAGCATGATCATGATCAAAAATAGGTGGGAGGCCTTTGGGAGTCTCAAATACCTTGGAATGATTGTCCAAAAGTTTTTGGAGATCTAGATAAATATATGATTTCGATGTGGGTACCTCGAGTGAGCATAATTGTGCAATTTCGCCCTGTTGTTCATTCTTTAGAAGCTTTGTCATGCTATTAGAGGTGATTATCTTTCCCAGTTTTGCGATACCCCTTAATTCAACCTCCCTTCCTTCCCAAAAAATGTTCAAGAAAAGTTCTTGAAAATTAAAAGCTATCGTACCCAAGGCATTGGACTATTCACGACATATTCTGCCATGGATAGCTTTAAATTATGGAAATTTCAAGAGAAATTTATGGTTCCTCCATTTGAAACCATTACTTGACACTCTGGTGTTGGATATAGGAGGCAATTCAATTCCTTGCCTATCTTACAATGAATAAAATTATGGGTACTACCCGAATCAATCAACACTATTACGTTTTTCTTCTTGATATGCCCTTCTATCATGAGAGTTTCAGTGGTAATTCCTTTCAATGCATTAAAAGATATGGTCAGATTCATTTCTTCTTTCTCTGGGATGGGTTCCTGGTGTATATCCTCTTCTTTTGATGTTTCTTGTTCCTTCTCTTTCTCCTCTTCCCCATCTATGTAAATTAATTTTTCTCAACATATTTATGACCTTTAGTGTATTTTATATCACAATTGTAACTAAGCCCTTTTCCTATTTTTTCTTCCAATTGTTGTGGTATCAACCCTATAGGTGGTGAAAGGCTAGGAGCAACAACACTTCCATCTTTATAGATATGAGTGGTAGGCTTTCTTGTTGCCATAATTTTTCTTTCAATTTTTCTTGCCAACCTGTATGCCTTCTCCAATGAATCAGGTTCCAAAAGGTGAACCTCATGTTGAATGTTATCCTTTAATGTCCCTATGAAGGAATCAATCCTCTGCTTCTCTGGAATATCATTTAACCTTATATTCAATTTTTTCAATTTCTTAATGTGCTCTGCCATTGAACCCTTTTGTTTGAGATTTATCAATCGGATAAAGAAGGTGTTTCACTTTGTATCCTCATAGTGTGCTATCATTTCCTCTGTGAAAATTGACCAGGTGGCAAGTGGTTTACAAGAACATAAAGTGGTTTACCATAAAAATTTATTTGGTTCTAAATATAAAGATACAATATGTACATTTTGTAACAGTTGCACATCATGTGGATCAAAATATTTCTCCATTTGTAGTATCCATGTTATAGGATACTTGCCATCATAATTCCTCATATTGATCATTGGAATATGGTGGGTCCTCAATCCAATGTTAGATTCTATGAAATCATGATTAATATTTATTTTTTTCTCATCATGAGTTTCCTCTACTACCTTTTCGTCATTAGGAGGCCTTTATTGTAGTAGCTTTGTCCCACCTTCCTTCACGCCTTCCATGTCTTTCTTCAAATCTTCCATACCATTCTTCAAATATGCTTCCCTACCATTGATATTAAACCTATTTATCTTAGCTTCGATCACATTCAAATCATCCATCCAATTTTGCTTACTAGGTGTTTCCATTTTCTTGATTTGAGTCATTATTTTTCTTTCTTTTAGGATCTCAATCTTGAATTTGTCATATCTCTGAAATTTTGGATCTCCAAGATTTGAACTTCGAATTTGCAGTACCCCTCTATGTCCTCTTTCCAATGGCACAAGTCTAATCGAAATTGGATTCACCAAGAAAGAGTTACGCCCAATTTGGCAAGATGACCTTATTATATGTTTTCAGTAGAGCGAGCTTGTATGAAGTGCCACGTCTAACTGTTTCAACCTTCAAACTTGATAACAATACACAAAAACCTACAGTTTGTCGTCTATTTGAAACTTCTTACAAAATTGCAATGTGATGCTCTTTCAGAAAGTTATAATGATTTTCACAAGGGCACCTATTTGGGATGTAATTTGAGAGCTTGCCGAAACCCTAAATGTCTTTGACCATATCTCTGAAAATATAGTGAAACAAGATCTAAAATTTGGTTCAGAGCATCACCAAGATTTTGGCTCAAATGGGTTTTAATTCCAGAGTCTGAACCTTCATATAAAAACAATTATAGCGAACATTCCACGATGACTTGTTTGATATGGAATTATGGAGCTTGCAAAATCCATAAGTTCCTTAGATCATATCTTTGACAATATAGTGAGAGAAGATCTGAAATTTGGACTCGAGGTTTAGAAAGATTTCATCTCAAATTAGGCTTTTGGTTTAGCTTCTAAAACTTTGTATAGAAAATGTTATAGAGACAATTCCACGATGACCTATTTGGAGCAGTGAAACCCTAGAATCCAAAGCCTCTAATACCAAATGTTATGAAACCAACTCACAAAAAGATAGAAAATATAGATCAACAACTTCAAAATTAGCCTCTTCAGGGGGGGGAACCTTTTTTACATCACACAAATGAATAATTATTGGATGATGGAAATGACAAGACCTCCTTTCTATATATAGGAGTCTAAGGGGTCCTAATACAATTAGAGCCTACATAACAATAATAATGTAGAGGCACAACAATAATAATAGTAGGCTTCTGTGAGGCATAATAATAACAAAATGGGGACTATATGGGCACAATAATACAGTAATGGGGTTGCACTAATAACAATAAGGGGTTACACTAGTAGTATAGGGACCTAACAATTTTCCTTCCTCCTGTGAATACCATGTATATACTATAACACCTAGTCTTATTCTATTCGCATATTGAAAGACAATTATATTACAGGGTTACCCCCCTATGGTGTGTTGAGAACCAACAATTACACCTAGAGTGGGAGGGATATCTAGTCCTTCGTGAATGCGTTGTTAACTGTTTATATGTGGAAAAAATGTGTGGACAAATAGATATATTAGATAGAGCCAATGCTAAGTACATGCAACTCCATTATCAACATCGGTTGCCGCAGGTGGGCAACAAAGTTTGATTACATTTGCTAAAGGAGCACCTCTCTGGACCCGACCACAAGCTTCACCTGCTCTAATATGGGTCATACACCATCACCAAGGATATAGGGGACAATTTCTTTGAGCTCATCATTCCATTGTTCCTTGTTCTGCACCCAGTTTTCAATGTAGACCAACTGCGACCATACTTTCCACCATTGTTGGACACATTCAAAATTGCAGAACAACTCACACCAATAGAGCTAAACCCAGACTAAATGGGTCAAGCCACAACAGATCAGATTATGGAAACACATATCAAGAACACTCACCAACATAGGTTCCAACCATACTGATTTGTGAGAGTAGGCCAACTCCTTCACCACAACAAGTGGTTCACTAGGGACCAGGTTCAATAGAAATTTTCTCACCTCATGGAGGCTCTACATGCAATGGGGACCATTTATTTCTAAGGAGGGAGGAATTATCCAGGTGGATATTTATGGCCACCCACCTATTCCCCCTAGACCTCCAGTCATTTTTTTCTATTTCCTTGTTTATTGCAACATTTACTGTTTTTAGCAGTTTTCTGGGTCCTGAACTTCCGGAGCCGTTTTGACCCCCTAAACGACATTTTTTTGAGGTCCGCAATACGCCCATAGCCATAGGAAAGGTATTTTCACAAATATTGTATTACGTCGAGAGATCTTTCCAACAAGGTATCATACACACCAAGCAAACATAATATGATAGTGTTCTGACCATGTGAATTTCATTACCCAACTAAGCCCAATGGGGCCCACAAACTCTTGGTGTTCCATCTCCTGGGGTTAGGTTTTTGGTTGTTTAGTGTTTTCCCTTGATTTTTAATAATAAATAGGCCTTTGAGCCTCAATGTAACATAGTTTAGAGGCATGTATCCGCCACATCTCTTCTTAGAGATAAGCTACCATAACCCGAGCTAATCTATTTCCATTCTATTTGTAAGAATATTTCAGCAATTGATATTAATGAAATGAAGTGTTATTTCTTCTACATCTCTGTAGTTATGGTTATATCTGTAATTTTTTGTGTTCGTGTTTAAAGTTTGTATTACTCTAAATGGTTCTACTTGAGTGTCTATCTCCACAATATTTTCCTTAATTTGTGGCTACTCCACAGCTTCCTGGGGCTCCTCCTTTGGAGCTAAAATCTCCCCTTCTAATGGGATTTGAAGCTCCCTCTCAAGGGAGCACCGCATCGCTTTTTATTCATCAAGTTTTACATCCCTTGCCACAACTATAATTTTGAAGGATGTCAAGTACACATGATAGTTGTGGGGAGTTTGTGTGTAACCCACAAATATCGCCAATTCTATTGTTGGCTCTATCTTCTTCCTTGATTATTTGGAGACATTATAGTAAGCAAAGGTCCCAAAATTCCTGAAGTGCAACAAATCCAACTTTCTCCACTAGAAAGCCTCATTCGGGGTAATCATGCCTAGAATTCGATGAGGAGCCCGATTCTACAAATATACTACTGTGTTAAATGCCTCAGCCCACGAAAGAAGAGGTAGGCTTTGAAAATGAAAAATCACCCTCGCTGGACCCAAAATGCTATGGTTCTTTCTCTCAGCCACCCCATTATTATGTGGTTTGTGAGATGTTATTGAATATCATCAAATGCCTTCTTTTGCACATAAATTTTTAAATTAATTCGATATGTACTCACTTCCATTATCGCTTTTGAGAGCCTTCACCTTCTTGCCCATTTCTTTCTCAACTAGTGCCTTGAACTCTACGAACTTGGAGAATGTCTCATCCTTCTTCCACATGAAGAGGACACAGAACTTCTGTGAGAAGTCATCAATAAAAATGACAAAATATTTGTGCCTGGTTTTGGAGGTTGTTGAGAAAGGTCCACATACATCCGAGTGGATCCTTCCAAGGACTGCATGTGCTTTGCTTTCTCGATAATGGAATGTGAATTTTGTGTACTTCCCCAAGGTACATCCTTTTCATACTTCATATTTCTCAATTTCTCCTTTGGGGAGGCTTGTGGTTAAATACAACATGATCCTCGAAGTGCCATGATGCAATTGGCCAATTATTCTATGCCAAATTCCACCGACATCATGGCTATGTGCCTTCTTCTCCTTAGTTCTCACTACAACAAAATCCTCCACATATAGCTTGTACAAATTCTTTACACAAGCCCTGATCTACTTCACTTGTCCCATGGCTATGTGTCTTAGGAATTCATTTCCTTTGTTGAAGATCACATCATAACCATGGTCTTCCAAAACTACAACAAAGATGATATTTTTATTAAGGGCTGGAATGAAAATGACATCCTTGTGTATGAGGGGGAAGCCTGACTCCTTCTGAAGGGTCACTTTACCAATATGGGCCATTCTATATCTTCTTTCATCTCCCATCTCAATGTGCATCTACAAATATTTCTCCTCCAGATCACTAAAAAAATATCTACAATGTGTCATGTGGAATGATGCACCTGAGTCTAAGTACCACATACTCCACATCACTATGTTGGCCATGCATGAAATGAGGGTAAATTCAAGCTCGAAGTGTGAAGAAAAGGATTCACATGTTGCTCCTCTTGAGGTCTTCTTGCTTTCATTCTTGTGTGGACACATCGTGGCATAGTCCCAAATTCATGAAAATGGAAGAAATTAATTTTTTATTTTTCTTTTCTTGCCCCCTCGACTGGATTCTAGTTTAGATTGGAATTTATTCCCCTTTCCCTTCTTTGCATTTACAACCAATGCAAAGTTTTCTTCATCCTCACTCTTTGATGAAGTCCCATCTCTAGTATTTCACCTTATTTTTTCCTCTACCAAATCAGATCATAAGCGCTCCGAATTCGATAGTTTCTCCCTCTTGTTCAATGAATCTTGATCGCTATGCCAACTCTTGGGAAGGAAAATAAGGGCTAGGATTACCAAGTATTCTTCAGGGACATTAACACTGACCCCTCTAAGTTCATAACGAAAATGTGTAAACTTGTTCAAATACTGTGGAATTGTTTCATTCTTTTGCTTCTTGATACTTCGAAGTTTATCTATGAGTGCCAACTTCTTGTGGTCACTACTATTGTCAAACAATTATGTCAATGCTTTCCACATTATGAATGAAGTTTATTTTTCATGTATATTTCCGACAGTATGATATTGTAGTTCCTCCAATATTATTCTCCTCAACTTGGCTACATATTTCTTCCAATGAGCAAGGTTCTAGGCATTAGATGCTTGAGATTTTGCAATGTTTGTCTTGATGCATTCTAGTGATCCATTTTCATCCAATATTGCCTCCATGTGATCCTTTCATGCAACAAAATTTGAGGTGCCTTCCAAGGCATACTCTATCCTTAGTCTATTGAAGGCCATCTTCTCAGCTCTGAATAAATCCTACCACACTAATCTTCAAATTGGAACCTCTAAGAAAAAACTTCAAATTTCCTACTCTAATGTGAATCTTGGTCTGATACCATGTAGAAATTAGGTTGTATATCAACAACTTCTCATGAAATTTTAATCAAAATAAAAAGACACAAACCTACTCTACTTCTCCGTGGACATTAATTCACAATTTAGAACACAAATCTCAATCATGCGAGAAGAAATAACACACATGCAACAAGTATTTTAATCTAGGGAAATAAATCTACTAAAACCCCAATACTTTGTTGCATTAATAAAAATGAATAGATATGTATTATAGTTTATTTTCTCAATTGAGCTCACCTTGTAAGTGCACAGCCCATCTCTCTACTCATTGAAAGACTCTGACCCAAACTTAGTCAAATTTTTCCTCGGCTTGAGATCCTATTTCCTTGTGTTGTTCCTTGATGAATTAGCCCCTATCCTTTAGAAAATTCCTCTAATTGAATTGCACAATTCGTTGGGATGATCATATGACTTCATGCAACACCTATACACTCAAGACTAGTCTACAAATGATGTTACACTAGCTTGGAATCTCGACCTCAACTGGGTAACTTGAATTCTCTGCATGGATTAGCTATTTTTGGTTGATTTATCAATTAACTCGATGATCACTTTGTTTGACTGAAGTCCCACTACACAACTTTACCCTCCACTAGTTCCTCCAACATTTGGAACTATTTGAACTGAAAACAACTTGAGATAAGTAACCTTTATTGCTACAAATTAGCAATCACACATGCATAACTGAACTCTAAGTCCTCCAACTCAAATTCATTGAGTAAACTAGGTGACACAATCCATGTCACACAAGTTAACATCATCCAAGTTTTCTGCTGATGTGGAAATTCAAATTTTCTCAATTTAATCAAAGAAAAATCAAATTGAGAATTTCTTGCTTCATTTTTCAACACTTAAGGGGGTTTTTTTACACTATGTAACAAAGAAAGAGTTGTTTTTGTCATCATTATAAATATCCGCCTTTCTTTATTCAATGCGATAAATCAGTATGTGCTCAATCATCTCTCCTGCCCTCTAGCACTCTGTTATAATGCAATCACTGACTGACGTTTGGAGTTCGAGCGTTGAAAGTGAGGAAAGCGACTCAACAACAACATATCGTTAGAAAGAACGGACTCTTAGTAATCGAAAGGAAGAAAGTACCTTTCGTATGATTGGTTATCCCATTGCTTTCTATTCCTTTCCATATCTTATCTCTATGTGTGTTTGCATAATATTATGCATATCGCTGCATACTACTATGTTAGAATATTATTGGTAATTGTTACTCACAAGACCCTAGATTATAACATTGGTTATGTTTCTAGTAGTTCCTAAACCCAATCCTATTCAATCAAAACACACATAGATGTTTAGTTTGGAAGAGATATATGAGTGGTGGAAGCATAATATTAAAAGTTATTGTAAAAATTAAGAAAGATAGATACTCTATTTGAAGCATGAGCACAATTCTTCACGAAAACCCATGAGAAAATTTTAGGAGTAATCCTTGAAGAAATAAGTAAATATTTTAGTCAACCTACTAATGAATAAAAATAATATAAATGCTGCACAATTGATGTCAAAAAGCATCAACGAAGATCAAAAAAATTTGCATGAGTGGGTTGAGAAAATTACTCCAGATTATTGTGTAAAACAAGTTGTTGAAGATAGAATATCAATTGATATAGTCAAACAAACATTTTACAACAGTCTTCAAGATGGGTTCTTTTGTACTATACCTTCCTTATTATATAAATTTCTATTAAATTAAGGAATAAACCATGTTCCTGAATACTGAACTCCATTACATGTTCCACCAACTACTGATTGGATAAACATTTAAATGAGTGGGAATAATTCCTTTATGCCAATTGCAAGAATGCATGCAAAAGTCAGGGTTTCTTCTTATGAAAATGATCATGGAAACCTTTTTTACCATCATTGACTTAGAGTAAGTAAAGTTAGAACTAGTGGGCACAACCAAAAAGTATGGATGTCTACAACTTGAGAATTTCAATAATTCAATCTCCTATCATATATGTTGTTGGGTCAAAGAAAAGGTATGTTTGTACCCTTACATTATTTAATAAATCACTCCCTTTTATATATTTGTCTTCATTCTTGGAAAGGATTTGGAAGAAATGATTGTGAAAGTTAGGTAAAATCAATCATTGACATATTGCATGTTTTTAGCAAGAAAATACTAACTTTTGCTTGCTTTCATGCACAGGAAATCAGAATTCGACAATTCATGTTCAGTTGATAGAACAACATAACCAAACCAGGAAATGACCATTTTTTGGCTGTATGAGCTAGAAAAATATATGAACGAGAATTGTAATTCGATAAATAGAAAGCCGATCATTTAGTTATGAAATCCTGAGGATCTCTCGATCTTCAATATTCAATTTCATCCATTAGTTTTCCATTAGGCTATATGATACCGATGGGTGAAAAGGATCGAGGGATTTTGACTTTCATTCTTGTATCTTTGTATCTAACAAGAGCATATTTTGACATTACATTAATTATGTACCTTTATTATTTCAATTAATGAGCAATACAAAGATATTGTCGTAATCATGTTTTGAGCTTTATTAGAAGTAACTTCTGGAGGCTTTGAGCCCGGTCACTAGAAGATTCGCTGCTGCTTTGTGCTATAACTATTTCCTTATTTCCTGCAATTATTTATTATTTTTCTTTTATAGAATCAAGTTATTCTTTATACCTACATTTGAAATACATCTTTAAGGATGTTGCCTTAGTACTGTTACTTTATTGAATTGCGTCGAATAAGCTGAGTGTTACGACTGATTGATGCTCTTTCTTATTCATGTTCAAGATTAAAGTAGTTACTCATTGCTTATTACTATAGTAATTCTTTCCATTTACTAGATCAAACAGTACCCCATTAGATATGGTTTCTTTTGATGCATCTGCTTGAAATTCATTTATGTTGCACAACAGTTACGATTAGATTTAGATTTGTGGTTTGAATTATCTTTGATTGAACTTCGAGAACTAAGGATTTGTTAATACTTTCTTGCAACTACTTGATGAGACATTAGACTCATTTAGTTATGTAACAACCTTTGACCTCTATTTCACAAATAGTGGTGACATCCTTGAAATAAACAAATGAATCCCAGGTTGATACTGTAATGTAGGAATTAACATTGATTTAAATAGTAATCTTAGTGTACCAACATTTTTGTGTCATTGTTGGGGAGGTTGTCAAAGATAATAGTTCATTTGTGTCTCTAAAGGGAATTGGGTATTTAAAATGGGAGGTAAGAACCTGCATACTTAGCAAGCAAAAATATTTCTCCTATCATCTTCTCTTAGAAGATACACAGTGGTTGTATAGGAATGAATGAATAGGGAAAAAAGATACTAATAGATTAGAAAACACTACCAAATACCACCATACCCTAGGGATTGACGACCCTTGGGAGACAAAACTTCATAGAAAAAATCATTCATAAAGTTGAATCTCAAGCGTGGGTAGGACCCCGGACAGTATCTCGAAAGGGCTCTACTTTGATCCCTCAAGTAGCAGAATCACCAACGTCATCTTACGCTGAGATCCATCGCAATATTGAAGGATCTGAGCAAAGTTTCCAAAGTTCAAATCACCAATACTCTGGTCCTTCAAAACAGGGAAAATAGTGCAATTTAAGAGAAGGAGAGGGAGAAACTAGTGGAGCTACTAAGGCAGAGCCACAATTTTCTAAACTAGGATCTCCTATGATTCTAGATCTTATAAGTGTAATAAAGCCATCTCAGATTGAATGTACCCTACTTACTCAGATAGAAACCCATGAAGTCGCTAAAGGATATTAGCACATATTCGAAAAAATGGTGAATCAACCACCTCAAGATCAGACCTCAATGTTGGAATATCCATCGTCGATCCGTTAGCCAATGCCCCGATGAATGCTATTCCCTTGCAAAATATCACAACCTTTCATGGGATGACCACAGAGGATCTATATGATTTCTAATTCAAGTTTGATGTCCTATGAAAAGGTTATGATTACACCACCAATGCTAAAAAATTGAAGTTGTTCCCTTCTACCCTAAAAGGAGAATCTTTGCAGTGGTTTATGGGTTTAGGTAGACACACTATTAACCCTTGGGATGGCATGAAAACTTCTTTTCTCACGAAATATAAGGACCAATGTACGACTAGGGAACTAAAACATGAAATCATTATGATGTCTGCGAAGGATGATGAAACTCTAGAGGAATATGTTGAAATAGTTTCAATATAATTTGCAGAGATCCTCTCACTCCACATTACCAAAATCAGTCCTAAAATCCAACTTAATGAAAGGGATGAAAGAAGAATGGATAAAAAAATTAAATCTGATGGGGAATGGAGACATTTCTCAAGAAGATTATGATGAGTTGTTCGATTATGTATTAGGTGTTCGCGAGGTAGTACATGCACCGGATCAAGAGGCCAAGACTCCATGACTAGAGAAAGAAAACTGCCCAGCAGAGGTGTGACAAGAGTAGAAATCGGTAACCTCCTGGAAGACTTCAAGACAAACATCTTAGGCATGCTAACTACACAATTAGATGTCTTACATGCTAGATAGAGACAAGCTAAGGTAGAATAGACGCTAGCGATATTCTGCCTTCGATGCTAAAAGAAGCACAAACAATGGGATTCATGTCCTTTGGACATGATCCAGACATACTCTATATGCACCAAGGACCATGCCACGGACTAGTGTCCATCACTTTTGGGGTTTGTTATCACTCTAAAATTTCCCTAGGGTTGTCATGTTGTGTTTAAAGAAATAATAGAGGTAACAACAAACCTACTTTTGAGATTAGGATCTAGCCTTCCTAATGCTCAGAGAGGGCTCTCTCTTAATGATTTAAATTTGTTGGATTAATTGATTTTAGGCTAGTTATTTAAGCTTGGTTGGTTTTTGATTTGATTTTGTGGTGGAATCATTGATTTAGATGGATAGATAAGTATGTTTTTTCCATTGGGCCATGGAGTCCAATTGTCAAGAAAATAGGATTGAATCAAGTTCTAGAGATAGTGTTCACAAGGCAAGGTAGCTGAGTAAATTTAGATATTTTAGGTTGGATAGTGAAGTGGTTTTTCAATTGGGGTCAAGGAGTAGTTAAGGATTCCTCAAACCAAATAATGAGGGAAATGAAAGGGGTCAATTGAAACTAGGGAGCAATGAAGAATTCCCTACTGTAGATATCAGAAGAAAATACAAAAATCAATAACTGTTCAAGACAGAGTGTACTTAAACAAATTTTGAAGTAACATTCTAGTTATTTCATTCAAATTGGAAAAAATGTATGTATGTGAAATACTTAAGAAAATAACAATTTAAAAAATGAAAGATACTTCACTGAAGTGGCCCAACACATGAATCCTATAATGCAATGCCTTTATTACTCAGTCCAGTCTGCTGACTTGAAAATGTTACAACAAACCCTTAGGTTTTAGATCAATGTAACTATAGAAATGTTCAGTAATCCATACTCTATACTTCAAATTATGAAGTATTTATATGAAAAACTATTACAAAATATCCTAAACCATTTTAGGAATTATTCAAGGAAAAAGAAATATCATCATGCAAGAAGATAGAGACAGATATGTAACTGATGCAAGTTGTCCCTCTTATATTTTTTGTTGTTTTATCTTTTTCTTTTTTCTCTCTTTGGATGTTTTCTATGTTGGTTGTCCTTTAAATCTCCCTTTGACTGATACTCTTTCATCCTTAAACATTGTTTTTCATCTTATACTTTTTGATTTAGTTGATCTATTGTTTTACATTCATTGCTCTATATTCACTCTTTACCTTGCATTTTTACAGAAAATCGTTCAACTTTTCCCAAGCATCTTCATTTGGTAATTTAATATTTACCATTCTTCTGTAGACTTCATCAGTTTCTGTGTATTTTACAAAAGTGGGCTTGTTTATAAAAAGATGTTTGACCTCATGCTAGAGGTAAAAGAGGTTCTCAAAAGTCTGGTAAAGGAGTTTTCATGGAGGAATTGTTGGCTTGATCCTTTTCCACTTCTCCGATTTTCTTATCACAGTCTTCATGTGGCATCAACCTATCATTAATAACCAGTAGGTTAGGCAGACCTTTCTAACTCAAAGCATCAAATTTCACCATAAACCTAGCTATTTCTAGCTCCATTGTTTGGCACTTCTCCTCCAGTTGTATCATCAGGTTCCTCTTGGTGATTACCTTCTTTACATCTAGTATGGTCTTAGTTTTGTCATCAATTCAACCTCCTGCAATTCATACTTTTTCTTTGAGTTAAGGAACTGGATTATTCTTGAGGCTTCTTCTGGAATATTTCCAAGTTCGGCTCTAGCCCTTTGAATTGCCTCACCAGCCTCTTTGACCAAATAATTTTGCTCAAATATCACCTGCATAGAAGGCCAAATATCATTGACTGAGTCAATGATATTGTCCCATAAAATTTGTTTTTCTTGGGCTAGTGGCTCTTTCAGTGTTAATTCCTTCTCTAACTTCTGTATCCTTTCATTCAACCTATTTGATTTCTGTGTTTCATTCTTATGCATGATTTGAGCCAGTTTCTTTTCATCCTCTAGAATTTTTATTTGTTCTTTAAGTCTATTTATTTCATTTGTTTGGATGGACATGTCTTCCATGGCTTTGATTAGTTTACTTGCTTCATCACTAAGATGGGTTGCTGCTATTGTTGAACCTATTCCTGATGTAGTTTCTCATGCAGTGTGAAGTGTTGTAGCTACTGGAGTTGTTGTGGCCAGTGAGGCTACCAAAGTAAAAGGAACTGTTGTAGTAACTATAGGAATAGTAGTGGCAGTAGCTGCTTCAATGTTGGCCCATTTCTCCTGTACTAAATTATCCATCTCATTCTCCATTTCTTTTAATTGAGCATTTAACTGAAGAATGAGGTCCATCATCTCATATTTTTGGCTTTGATTCTCTGGGACTTCTTTGGTTTGTGGATGTTCAGAAGGAGGCATTTTTAGCTGCTTCTTCAATGCAACAATGTCTTCATTTTTCTTTTTTTATGAGCTTTTCTGCTACCTCGATGTCATTTGCATTATATCCAATATCAATAACCAATTCTTCCAGTGATTTAATTATGTTATCTTTTGCTTGTGAGGATGCCTTCTCTAGCGTAAACCATGTTGTGTTACTCTCTAGAGAATTTTGAAGTTTTTGTACACTCATAACTTTGTTGGTCATTGTTGAGTATATAATTTCTCCTGCTTTCTTATGAAATTCAATTTAATCTATAGGATGAACATTCTTGGCCAAAACTTCAAATTTTGTCTTATTGTAATCTGCTGATGACTTAGGCTATTGTAGTGTAGGCTGCAAAATGGTCATTTGCATTTTCCCTGTCTTAATTTCAAAAGCTAAAAGTAATCTATTTTGATTAGTAGGAGTTTGTTTGAAATAATGGGCATAGGTTTCAGCTTTCAATGCTTCATTTCTCAACTTTATTTCTTTATTCTTCTCCTTTATATCTTTTTCTTTATCCACTAGTTTATTGGATGAAGAGATTTCAATAATAAGTTGCTTTTGAATAATCTATGTATTAGAGGTTGAAGGCTGATGAGTTTCCTCTGAAACTACTGGAGATGTACTCTCTCTCACCGCTGCATCTGTATCAGTGATTTGAACTACCTCAACTATCCTAGTTGTCTCTTCTTGCTCATTTACGAGATTTAGCTTATGCTTCTTTTTGCACATGATTTCAAATCTGTCATGTGTTGTATCTATGTTTGAGCAAGAACCTTCTTCCCTAGTCCTTTTTGCATTTCTATCCTACAGGGTTGGAGTATGCAGAATGGAACTAGTATCCATCTATTTCTCCATATCTATTAAGGTATTTTCCAACCACTTTGACTAGTTGGCATAGTTTTCAATTTATGGCCTAGACTCATGGATAAAAGGGCTCAATTTAACTTGAGTCCTAGTTTGTTTATGACTCCTAAAGGATCATACTGCCATTTGAAACTATTGGTGAACTTCATTTCCTAAAACATTTTTCTACTTCTTCTCCAGCTTCCCTATTATTGCAGATAAAAGGACCAAGATGGTTTTTGATTTTGAACTATGTTTTCTTCCTAGCTGATAGAAAATTTACATCATATGAATTTATGATCTACCCGATATACTCTAATGCAAATATCATCATGGGGAAATATTTGGACAGCTTATAGGGAGTGAGCTGGCATCCATACACCCTAATTTCAGTGTGGTCCTGGTATAAATATCAATCTCCTATTCTATTGTTTTTAGACAATTGTAAAACTATATTTATCTCATCACTGATACTAGGATAATTGCTACTACTTAGCATATTAACAACTGGGTGAATAAAGGAATCAATGAAATCCTTGTAGCTGAAAATAGTGGAATATTTTTGGATTAAAGGTGTCCAAAAGATGACAGATCTAGGATGGCCCTTAGTGTCCAGCTTTTAGATGTTAACTAGAAACCTGTATGATTAGAAATATAGGAACATGTGGAACAATACTGAAGAGTATTTGAATACTCTTTCATTTGGTAATCTGATTAACTGATCATGGATTCTGTTTGCTAAAAACTGGGAAAATTTGAAAACTATAGCTGAAGGCCTGCCTAGGAAAAAATAGAGAGGAAGGCAAGTATAGGCTCATCTAAATGCTCATCAATGGTATATCCTAGAATAAAAGAGAGCATGGTTACAATTTGTCTGGCCCTCTCAGAGAAAATGGTGGCAGAGTATGGAGGACTATCTGTAGGAATATGAGCCTCTTCTAGGATGAAAGTATAAAAAATTTGAGGTCTCTTGGGAAGGTCCAACTTTAAGTACAGTTCAAGTAGATTGTCAATAGAAAATGGGGTTTCATTTGGCTTTGGTTGGATCTGCAACATTTGGTTTATTGACTCTGTAGTGATTGTAAATAAAATCTGCTGGTTAGGAGAGACTATGGCTCTTTGGCTTGGGATATAGCAGAGTTGGCATAGGTGGATGATTTCAGGGAACTGGTATACCTGTGGGAACAAGTATTTGGGCAAATTTGATTCCCATAGATGAATGTGATCATTTTGGTTTAGGAATTTATCTTTACTCTAGCAATGGAGTTTTAATAGATGGCTAGGGGAAACAATGTCTTTGATTTGGAAATCTCTGTCAGCCAATGGGAGGTGGTCAATATCCAGGTGAGGGGTTTGCAGGGTTTTTTCATTCAAAATGCTTTGGGAAGCCATAGTTTTGTTTATTTTATTGAATTAATTATTATCTAGCTTAAGGAGTAAGCCTAGGACTTCTGGAATAGTGCAAAAGGTGAATACAGTCTCTAGGAAAGGGCTTTTGGACGCACAATGGATTTCTTTGGTTTGGCCAGGATTTTAATCAGTTAAATTAATTAACCTTTTATAAACACTATGTAGGTCTTAAGTACAAGGCCTTTATGGTACCTTCAAGAATACCTAGAAAACAAAGATTTCGTGTACAGTCAGGTTTCTGTGCAAGCAACGGAGGCTTTCTGAGGCTTGGATGGTCTTTATGCTACTTCAAATCGGAGTCTGCAACACCTTCTGGTTGTAAATGGGTTAAAATGTTGAGCAAAGTTCCCACGTGTTAGAATTGGTTGACAGAGGTTTTTTGCAACAAAATAACAAAGAAAAGAGTGGAAAGGGTGGTTTTTTTGGTTTTTAACCAACGACGGTTAACCTTTGGGCGCAGGATTAATGTATGAATAGTAGGTGGTTTCCTCTTACACGGGGAAGTGATATTATGGCTTATCGCACTACTTTTGAGTGTAGGGTGGTATGTTTTCAAAGGACACGATACAGCATGGGGATGCCACGTAGCAAAAGAGCAATCGGGCAAAACTGTGAATCTCACGTGCTTTTGGGATTCTAAAGATCGGATTTGGGAGCACATGATATGGGATGTGGACTGTCGGATCTAGAGGTGGGTGATCGGAGGGTTATCGCGTGGCAGAGTTGTGAGGGATGAGTCAGGGATTGATTTGTGGGGCCCAGGGATAAGTGGTGCGACGGGTTAAATATATACAAATGTTTTGTTCGGGTCAGGGAGTTATAAAGTGGGGGGCGTGAAATATATAAAGCGAGACTATAGGTTAGAATAGTATAAGGGTTAAGCTAAAAGGGTATCTAGGAGGGTTTTTCAATGGGCCCCGATACACTTCACTTTTTAAACTTAGGATAAGGGGGTTTTAGTTGGTTGACAATGGAAAATGAGATGGAATAAGGGGAAAGGTAAAATGAAGGGGTAGGGATATTTTTACAATGGTAAATGAAGAAGGAAGGGTCCTTTGGAACCAAGAAGGGGAAAATTACGGAATGAAAAGTAATGAAGGGAAATTAATAAACTAGACATGTAGGGGTTTAATGAAATGAAGGGAAATTAGTGAATAAGCTTTAGTATTCAGGCCCAAAATTATATATAACTTTTTAGGGTAAATACCCAATGTAATATATGACTTTTGTGAATGTCATTTTCCTTTGATAATTCCTCCTGCACATGAAACATAGGATTAAGAAAAATGTGTTGGGATTATGATGTATGTGTTGTACTTGATGGCAACCCACTTGTAGCAGAACAACTCACTTGTATATGGTAACTAGATGAATCTACAAAAGAGATATCAGATGTGACAGAATGTGATGCAGGGCAGCTTCAGATGTGATGAAACGTAGGGCAGCTTCAAGGAATCAGCTCAGAAGGAAACTCACTCAAATGAAAGATCATAGTATACTAGGAAAACAGAAAATAATGACAGATCAGTCCTGACAAAATGAAGAAACAGTGGTATACGTAGGTTCACCATTGACCAAGCTACGTATACACACAGGTTAACAGAACAAAATGTGTGTGTAACGTACACATGGACTTTCACAAAAAGGAAAGTGCGTACACCTTGGAAAACTAAGTTTTGGTCTGAAGTATTTGGTCCATGGTATTTTGATCCATGGTATTGGTCCATGGTATTTGATCCGAGGTGTTGACCCTAGGTATTTGATCCAAGGTATTGTTCCTAAGTGGTTTTGGTCCATGGTATTGAGAAAGGCCTAAAAGTATAAAAGAAGGAGGAGATCATTAGGCCAAGGCACTCAAGCATTAAATATTTGATGAAGAGTGAGATCTACTATGTAGGTGATTGGGTTATGGAGCATTGTTAGATCTGAACCAAGGAGGAACCTTAGCAATTGATGGAGGATAAGATCTAATGATGGATTGGGATCTTAAGGCGTAAAGTGAACTATCATTATGTGTTTTTGCTCATGAATATTCTAGATCTGAATACTGATGCATATATTATTTTGTAAATTATATGATCTGGGTATAACTAAAGTCTGGTATAGCTACAGAACTATGAATTAATATTTGCAGATGTATACGCTGGTTGGCTTTGAGGAAAGCATGTATACACACAAGTTCGACACAAGAAAGTAGAGTATACCTTATAATCTATGTTTTAGTTGCTGCTATTTGTTGTTGCAGTGTTTTGGGTTTTGGCTTGGGTTTTGGTTACTGTATTCTGGTGACAACATTCTGAAAGATCAGATTGATGGGTTGTCAAAGTGATTGATTGACTTGGTTGTGGTTGGTTCAATAGAAGGTTGGTTGATGAAGATATATTTGATGATTGAATGATGTTGTTTATGGATCCAGTCTGAAAATTTATGAAACGTGGTCTCTGAAAGAAAGGAGAAGGTTGTATCCTTCTGTAGGCTAGCACCTACATACTTGTAAACATATCAACTAGTACAAGAGCTAGGGGGTTGTAGCTCCCTTCTAATAGAATTTGGAGAACGAGAGAAGGTTGTAGCCTTCTGCAGGTAGAAGCCTGCGTACTAGTATAAGGCTGCACCAGTACAAAAATTGTAAACATAATTTTCTTATTATTAAAAGAAGATAGAAATGATTGCAGTAGGTGGTTTTCACCCACATTGGGTTTCCACCTTATATCTTGGTGTTTATGTGTGTTTCTTATGTGCTATGCTTTATTCTACTCTTACTGCACTGTCTAATGAATTTGTTGATATACTGATTAAATTTCACTACATGATAATTTGGGTAAATCAAAAGATCTCTGCATATATGCTAGTTTCATTAAGTATAGTTGCGTATACACACTAGTTCACTGAGCGAAAGTAGTGTATACAAATTAGTTTTGCAAATTAACTTATTGATTTGATAATACTGATTTACCCCCCCTCTCAGTATTATTTCCAACAATTGGTATCAAAGTAGGTTCTTGAGAAGAAGCTTAATCGCTTGAAGGCAGATCCATCATCATGAGTAATCAAGAAAGAGGGGGATCCATCAGACTACCAATGTTTGATGGGAGAAACTTCGTTTATTGAAAGGTAAGAAACACAACCTATCTTCAATCTCTTGGAATAGATGTCTGGGAGATCATGGAAGGAGGATATACATTTCCATTAGCAATTCCTACAGATATGGCAGGTAAAAAGCAAAATGAAACCTATGCCAAGGCTGTCAATACATTATTAGGAAGTCTATCACAATCAGAGTTTATTCAAAGTTATGCAGCTCAAATTAGCCAATTAAATTTGGGACAAAATATTTCTAAGCTACGAAGGAGACTCTCAGGTAAAACGTGCTAAACTACAAGCTCTCAGAATTCAATATGAAACTATCAAGATTCACAATGATGAAAGTATAGCTAGTTACTTCTTGCATATAGATGAGGTTGTTAATTGCATGAAGAATATGGGTGAAGAGATAAAGGAAGTAACCTTAGTTGAAAAGGTCTTAAGATCCTTGTCTGCTAAATTTGAATCAAAAGTATCTGCCATAGAAGAAAAGCAGGATCTACAAACTATTACTATGACACAGCTTCACAGAATCTTAAGTACCTTTGAGATGAGAAAGGGAGGTCCATTAGATATGAGAGAAGCTACATTTAAAGCTTCAACAAAAGGAAAAGATGAACTCAATGAATCAAGATATATTTCAAAAGGAGAAGAAGAAGCAAACTTTGTCAAGAACCTTCAATGGGGTTCCGAAAGATTCAGAGGTGAATTACCTTTCAAATGTTTTGCCTGTGGTAGAGTTAGTCATTATGCTGTCAAATGTCCTCATAAAGATAAATATGATAAAGGGAAGAAATCTGCAAAATGGAATAGAAAACAAAGTGTAAGTAAAAAGAGCTACTGTACTCATGAAGATAGCAATGGTTTATCAAATAGTGATGAAGATGAAAATAGTAATGACTATAGACTTCTGATGGCTTATGAAGATGATGATTTTTTGGATGCTTTAGATGAAGATGACCTTTATGAAGAAATATCTAAAATTTAAATCTATTTAGAAGAAAAGAATATGATTATAGATACCTTGACATACCAACTTGCTGAAAGAGAAAAACACAATGAAAAACTAGAATTTGAAATTGTGGGTCTAAGAAATGATATTGAGAAAACAAAAGCTCTCAATCTCAAATTTGCTAAAGGATCATAAATCTTAAATGAAATTATCAAATTGTAGCGTTCTCCTCTAATAAAGATAGGTCTTGGATATACTGAAGAAGCATCTCAATCACAGAAGCCGTCAACCTCCACTAAAAGCTACCTTGATGCAGCAAGGAGTAGTGAACAGTTTGACAATCGTTAGCAAAGGCATAAAGCAGATCACCAGGTAAACTAGGCTCAATTTACTTCAAGGATGAACAAAAGCCACAACCAACCTTAGGTATATCGTACTCAATTTTCTTCAAAGATGAATATCAATAGAAACTACAATCACCAGGTCAGTAGATTTGATAATTGCAAGAACTTCTTTAATGGTCAATGTTTCTGATGTCATAATTTTGGACACAAAGTTGCTCAATGTGTTGCTTACAAAACCATCATGACTAGAGAAGCACGAAATCAAAGGAATGTGACAGGGATCAAGAAAAGTTCCTATAATAACTTTTCTCTTCTTGAAAATGAAATAGAATGCTCAATCTGTAACAACTTTGGCCATGAATAATTTGAATGCAGGAGCAAATTTCGGCAAATATCTCAAAAGGAGAAAACTCCATTGAATCACGAAATATGGAGAAAGAAAGAACCACAAACAGAAAGATGTGGTATAGCATTATATGTAGAAGGACAAGAAAAGCAGTGGTACATCGACAGTGGATGCTCAAAACACATGACAGGTTACAGAGAAAAATTACAGTCATATAATGACTTAGAAAAGGAAAAGAGTGTCTCATTTGGAAATGACACTCCTACTGTCATAAAAGGTAAAGGCTTTGTTTTCTTAAAAGAAAAAGTTAAAGCTGGAAATGTTATGTATGTTGATGGCTTAAAACATAACCTGTTGAGTGTGAGTCAAATGTGCGATCAAGGAAATGAAGTAGTGTTTTGATCAAATGGATGTGTTGTTCGTGAGCTTGATACAGGAGAAACAATGATTAAAGGTAAAATAACTCCAAACAACCTATATATACTCAAGGGAGGACAAAAATAGTGTTATCTAAGAAAAATTGATGAAAACTGGCTATGGCACAGAAAATTGGGACATCTAAACTTTTCTCAAATAAGAAAAGCATGCAGATTCCAGGATGTTCGAGATCTTCCAGATATCAACATTCCTGAAAATACTATATTCAAATCATGTCAATTTGGTAAGCAAACCAGATCTCAATTCATCGAAAAGGAAGGATCAGCTAGTGAGCTGCTTGAACTTGTTCATACCGATTTATGTGGACCTTCAAGGAAAAAGTCACCTTGTGGAGAAGAATACTTTATATTGTTCATTGATGATTTTTCTAGAATGTGTTGGATAGGTCTTCTAAAGCATAAAGATGAAGAATTTGAAAAGTTAAAAGCCTTCAAAGCTTTGGTTGAAAATGAATCAGATCGCAAAATCAAATGCCTCAAATCTGATCGAGGAGGGGAATTTACCTCGAATGAATTCTTTGACTTCTATCAACAACATGGAATAAAAAGGCAGTTCTCCACTGCAAAGACTCCTCAAAAAAATGGAGTGGTAGAAAGGATGATCAGAACTATTCAACAAATGGCTTGTGCTATGCTAGATGAATTTGGAACTCCTGCAACATTCTGGGGTGAAGCTACATTTGTCGTCGTCACTATTCTCAACAAAGTAAATGTTCGGGTAAATAGCACTCAAACTCCGCATGAACTTTGGTATGGTAAAACTCCTACGGTAAAGTACTTCAAAGTTTTTGGAAGCAAGTGTTACATCAAAAGGACTGATGAAAAACTTGGTATGTTTGAACATAGAGTATATGAAGGCATTCTTCTCGGCTACTCTTCACGAAGTAAAGGATATAAATGTTATAACAAAAGGCTTGGGAAAATTATTGAAAGTATTGATGTTGTAGTTGATGAAACATGCAAAAATCCAAAATAGATAAAAACTGAAGATCATGACAATGAATAAGATGAGGATCATTTTCCCACATCAAATCACATTGATTCTGAAGAAGAAACCAATGAAGCACCAATAAAAGAGATAACGATAGAAGAAAAGACTTCGTCCAGGTATGTTCAAAAAAATCATCCAGTAACTCAAATTTTGGGGGAAAAAGGGGTAGGTGTGCAGACAAGAAGAACTATTGCCAAAGCCTCAAGCTATGTAGCATTATTATCCTCCACCAAACCTCAAAATGTGAATGGAGCATGCATAGATGAATCTTGGTTCAAGGCCATGAATGAAGAACTTGAGAAAATTGAAAAGAATAATACTTGGGAATTAGTTCCTAGACCTCATGATAAGAATATCATAGAAACTAAATGCATATTCAAAAACAAGTTGAACGAAAATGGAGAGGTTATTAGAAACAAGGCCAAACTTGTTTGTACAGGATATGCGCAGCAAGAAGGTATAGATTTTGAAGAAACTTTTGCACCTATTGTTAGACTTGAAGCCTAAGAATGTTTCTTGCTCTTTCTAGTTTTTAGAAATTCAAAGTATACCAAATGGATGTAAAATCTGCCTTTCTTAATGGAGACTTAGAAGAAGAAGTCTATATTGAACAACTAGAAGGATTCATTCTTGGAAAGGATGCAAAACTTGTATGTGAACTCAGAAAAGCTCTCTATGGTCTAAAATAGGCTCCAAGAGCATGGTATTACCATCTTAACAAATATCTCCACCAACAAGGTTTTTCAAAGGGGTCAGCAAATAGCAATCTATATACAAAGATGGACACTGATAAATTGCTAATAATTTTTGTGTATGTTGATGATATCATTTTTGGTAGCAGTGAAGAATCCATGAGTCAAACTTTTACCTCAGTAATGCAACAATAATTTGAAATGTCCTTGCTTGGTTAGCTCACCTACTTTCTTGGTCTACAAGTTCAGTAGAATAAAGATGGTATTTTCCTCTCACAAACCAAATATCTCAAACAGATCCTGAAAAAGTATGACATGGAAGACTCTAAACCAATATGTATCCCAATGTTAATAGGATGCAATATTAGCTCAAATGATGAATTAGTAGCAGTACATCAACCAACTTACAGATCCATGATTAGAAATCTACTTTATCTAACAAGTACCCGACAGGACATCATGCATGCAATGGGAATAGTCGGAAAATTCCAAGCAATTCCTAAGGAAACACACCTTTAGGCAGTCAAAGGGATTTTCAAATATCTTCAAGGAACACAAAACTTTGGTTTATGGTATCATAGAGATACAGATCTTACACTTCATGCATATATAGATGTAGATTTGGTAGGAAATGTTGATGACAGAAAAAGCACTAGTGGTGGTGCATTCTATATGGGTTCCAGGTTAGTGTTTTGGTTCAGCAAGAAACAAAGTTCAATTGCATTCTCTACAATTGAAGCAAAATACATGGTTGCTGCATCTTGCTACACACAACTACTTTGGATGATGCAAACCTTGCAAGATATTCAAATCACATGTACTCCACCCATCTCCATTCTATGTGATAATACAAGTGCCATCAGCATTTCAAAGAATGCAGTCATGCACTCCAAGACAAGGCACATACCGATCAAATATCATTTTCTACATGAATAGGTGCTTGAACAAAAAGTCAAATTGGAGTATGTTCCCTCCAAAGAACAGGTTGCTGATATATTCACTAAGCCATTGCCCAGAGAGACATTTGAATATCTCAGACAAAAGCTGTGAGTAGTTGCTGCATCATCCTACTGTTAAATCCTATCTTCTTTAGAGAAAGGTGGTTATACGCGAGTTTCATGAAGCGTAGTCGCGTATATACGCTGATTTCTGTGGGTATAGTCACGTATATGCTATTTTAATGAAAAGCAGTGTGCCATACTTAGGAGAAAGGGGTCTAATATGGTTCAGTGAATTATCTGCTCTGCTTGATGATGGTTACAATCTGTTGATGTCATGTGGAAATATGTTGGCTCTCATAAGTTGTTGATAACTTGATATATATTTTATTGATGATGATGCCTTGATAACTCTTCTGATATATGAAATAATTAGATCTAACAATGAATATTTGACATAGGTTCAGGGGGAGCATATGCTTCTAATAATGCATTGTTGGCATTATCTAAGAAGATCTCGGTGCAGATTTTGTTTTCAAGTGGAACAGGTTCACGGGGAGAACATGGTTGCTAGTTTGGACGCTGATTGATAGTTGCTACTGATGATAGTTGCTGATGACTATCATGGTCTTGTTTAAGATATTTGGTCTCTGTTATATATGTCATGTATATCTTTTAATATAACGGTCATGAAAAAGGCCTAATTTGTAAACCCACTATGAATGGGATGGATGATGTAATGTTTATTGTTTTTGTCATGTATAAACAATTGATATATCCCCACTTGGTTGGGTGGATGAGTCAAATTTGGTATATCCCCACTTGGTTGGGAGATGGATGTATGTATGAGTCATTTGTGATAGGAAAGTCATTTGTGATGCATGTATAGAGTCATGTTCTTCTTTTAGAACATATTTTTATAGACTTTGCTTATGCTCAGGGGGAGCATGGACTCGATCAAGGGAGCTTAATCAACACACTTCAACATATCAGAAAATTCAGCATGCACGCAAGGGGAGCATGACCCTTTGCCCTTGATGTCAAAGGGGGAGAATGACTTGCTGTGGTTGTTGTTGCGATCAAGTCCAAAGGGGGAGATTGTTGGCATTATGATGTATGTGTTGTACTTGATGGAAACCCACTTGTAGAAAAAAAACTCACTTGTATATCGTAACTAGATGAATCTACAAAAGAGATATCAGATGTGACAGAATGTGATGCAGGGCAACTTCAGATGTGATAAAATGAAGGGCAGCTTCAAGGAATCAGTTCAGAAGGCAACTCACTCAGATGAAAGATCACAATATACTAGGAAAACAGTAAATAATGACAGATTAGTCTTCATAGAATGAAGAAGAGAGGCATACAGAGGTTCGCTATTGACCAAGCCACGTATACACGCAGGTTAACAGAACAAAAGGTGTGTGTAACGTACACACACACTTTCACAAAAAGGAAAGTTTATATACCTTGGAAAACTAAGTTTTAGTACGAAGTATTTGGTCCATGGTATTTTGATCTATGGTATTGGTCCATGGTACTTGATACGAGGTATTGACCGTAGGTATTTGATCCAAGGTATTGGTCCTAAGTGGTTTTGCTCCATGTTGTTGAGAAAGGCCTAAAAGTGTAAAAGGAGGAAAAGATCATTAGGCCAAGGCACTCAAGCATTGAATATCTGATGAAGAGTGAGATCTAGTATGCAGGTTATTGAGTTATGGAGCATTGTTGGATCTAAACGAAGGAGGAACCTTAGCAGTTGATGGAGGATAAGATCTAATGATGGATCGGGATCCTAAGCCGTAAAGTGAACTATCATTATGTTTTTTTGCTTATGAATATTCTAGATCTAAATACTGACACATATATTATTCTGTAAATGATATAATCTTGGTATAATCGAAGTCTGGTATAGTTGTAGAATTATGAATTAATATTTGCAGATGTATACGCTGGTTGGCATCGAGGAAAGTGCATATACACACAGGTTCAGCACAAGAAAGTAGCGGATACCTTATAACCTATGTTTTAGTTGCTTCTATTTGTTGTTGTAGTATACTGGGTTCTGGCTTGGGTTCTAGTTACTGTATTCTAGTGACAGCATTCTGAAAGATCAGATCGATGGGTTGTCAAAGTGATTGATTGATTTAGTTGTGGTTGGTTCAATAGAAGGTTGGTTGATGCAGATATATTTGATGATTGAATGATGTTGCTGATGGATCCAGTCTGGAAATTTATGAAACGTGGTCCTTGGAAGAAAGGAGAAGGTTGTAGCCTTCTGTAGGTAGAAGCCTATGTACTAGTGTAAGGCTACACCAGTACAAAAATTGCAAACATAATTTTCTTATTATTAAAAGAAAACATAGACGATTGCAGCATGTGGTTTTCACCCACATTGGGTTTCCACTTTATATCTTGGTGTTTATGTGTGTTTCTTATGTGTGATGCTTTATTCTTCTCTTACTACGCTGTCTAATGAATTTGCTAATATACTGATTAAAGTTCACTACATGATAATTTGGGTAAATCAAAAGATCTCTACATATACGCTAGTTTCATTAAGTATAACTGTGTATACATGCTAGTTCACTGAGCTGAAGTAGCGTATACAAATCATTTTTGAAAATTAAATTATTGATTTTATAATATTGATTCACCCCCCCTCTTAGTATTATTTCCAACATAATGAAGGTGCATTTGAGCTTGCAACCTTGTGCATTCCAAAACCTCATTTACCTACCCTTTATTTACCCTAGCATTTTCTCTTCATCCATTGGGTGAATTTGAGCTTGCTGACCCTTTATTTCTTCTTCTTTCATAAGAAAATTGTCTAATCCTAATCTTATAACTTCCAATGGCTCAGATTAAATTGTTGAGCTCATTATTTATTCTCTACCTAACAACTGATCTGCCAAGATTAAACAGTTTGGCTAGATCTTTATTCTCTATCTATCAACATGAAATTTAAAGCATGAATGAATCAAGATTAAACTATTTGACCATCTTGTATTGTGGCATTTTTGACAAGCTGCACACAATCTTAGTTTGCAAGGAAAAGTAAAAAGTAGCGGCATTCGAATTTGCATCACTTTCAGAATCTATTTTTTATCTCCTTTTGGTAGGGTTCATATTTTATTTTCTTTTTTGATCCTTTTATTTTAGTCCTTTGATTTTTATTTTAGGACTTACCCTCTTTACATTTTTTATTTTTAATATGGGAAAACATTTTTCAGAAAGAAAAAGTATGTACAATATTACAAGACTAGTCATAGCCAATTAAAAATTATGAATCCTATTATTATAGGACCCTATCAGTGGCTCCACATAGGGATGACATTTCCTGGTGAAATGTCAAGAACTTTAAGATCAATAGACTTTGAAACTTTGACTATGGTTACCTTGTAACTGCCTTTCTATGATCTTCTTTATTCATACATACGATGATACACCTTTCGAAGCTTAGTGCTTTATCTTCAGGCTTCAACCTCAAAAGATTTCCATCCAATCCAAACTAAACTTTGGAATGTTATGTACAATGAGAAAAGTAAACAACTAAACTAATGTTAATCTGTGGATAAGTAATGCTTCAACATTCTAGCATTGACTGGTCCACCTGGTAGATCTATTCCATCTAACTGCTTCAAGAACAATGCATTGTTACCTCTGTAACCATAAATGATATAAGGGCCTTGCCATAGGAAATAAACTTTACCATGTTTACCCTTCACTTCTCTTTTGGAATCCCATTTAAGTACTTTTTTACTTATGTAAAAATCACCAGCTTTGGTTTTCTTGTAAAAAATCTTTTTGATTTTATCTTGGATCACTTGGGATTTGACATAGACTTCTTCCCTAGTTTGCTGCAAATGTATTGTCTGATTTATCCTCCTTTGGATATCATTGGATTATACCTGTAGTTCTTGAATCATTTTCATCACTGGTACTCCCAAAGAGGATGGAAAAACAACATCCATTCCATATACTAGTTGATAAGGAGATGTACCAATGGACTTTTTTGTAGTTAGTCTATCTGACCATAAGGAATTAGCCAACTTTTTGTTCCAGGTCTTCTTATTGTCTTCTAACAATTTCTTGATGATATTAACAAGGCTTTTGTTTGAGGATTCTTCTAGTCCATTACCTTGAGGGTAATAGGTTGTGGAATGGCCAAGAGTAATGTGGTATCAGTTACAAAAGTCTACCATCTTATTAGATTTGAAAGCAATTGCATTATGAGTGATGAGATTTTGTGGGAATCCAAAACTTGAAAGGATATTTTTTTCAAGGAATGAGATGATGACAAAATCAATGGATTATTTAGAATCGATGGCTTCTATCCATTTAGTAAAATAATCAGTGGATGTCAAAATCAATTTATGTTGGGCCGAGGAGGATGGGTGAATTTCACCAATGAAGTCTAGACCCCATTGCTGAAATGGCATTTCTATGGAGATGGGTTTGAGGGGTAGTGGTAAGAGTTTCTTCTTGCCTTCAAATATTTGGCACTTGTGACAGGAGGTCAAATATTTTATAACATCGGCAAAAAGGGTGGGCTAGTAAAAACTTGCCCTTAAAATATTATCAGCGGTTGTTTTCCAGTATAGGTGTCCTCCAAAATCTCCTGCATGAAATTCTTGCATGAATTTGTCAGTTTCATCTTTGAATAAACAATTTAACAAAATGCCACCATTATCTTTCCAAAATAAAGCATTGTCTATGATACAATATTTCATTGATTTCAATTTCAAGAATCTACCTTCAGTTCTAGATAAACCAAGAGGAGCTTGTAAATTTATTAAAACAAATATGATATCTATATAACAAGGTGAATCTAAAAAAGCTTCACTGATCTGTGGAGTCACCATCTCTTCCTGATCATCTAGAGCACCAATGAAATTTATATCTAAGGCCCGACAGTTCGATTCGGCCATGAGTTTAGCTAAACCTTTGCCTTTGATTAGTTTTGTGGGCTTTATTTCAATATCATATTCCAAAATAGTGGCTATCCATTTGCCTCTCATTCCCTCAGGCGCATTTTATGTTAGAATGTCCTTTAATACTGAATTTCAAACATATGCTATGATGTGTGAGTATATAATGTACACTCTAAAATCCTTTATGGCTTTTACTAAAGAAAGAGCTTGTTTTTCCATTATATTATACTTTAATGTTGCATCTCTCAAAGATTTGCTGAAAAATGCAATAGGCTCCTCTTAAGCTTGATCATTCCTTTGCAACAAGACTACTGCAATAGTGTGTTTTGAGGCAAAAGAAAAAAAAATTATAAAATCTTTCTTGAAATCAGGACTTATGAGGACAGGTGTTTTAGTAAGGGCTTCTTTGATTGCCTCAAAAGACTTCTTAGCCTTTACTATCAACTTAAGTGTTGAATTTTTCTTTAAATGTTATTCAATTCTCTGATTAGTTCTGCTATGTTAGAAATGAATCTTCTAAGAAAAAATATTTTACCTAAGAATGATTGCAATTCTTTAATGTTCTTAGGGTGGCTGATTTAGGATTGCCTCTATTCTACCTAGATCAATTCTAATGCCCTCTTTTGAAATTATGTGTCCTAAGAGTTTACCTTCTTCTAGCCCAAAGAGTGTCTTCCTGGGATTCAAAGAAATGCCAAATTTTCTACATTTAATAAAAAATATTCTCAAATGATCTAGATGTTCATTATCTATTTTGGAAAACACTATGATATCATCTTGGAAAACAACTAAAAAGTCATGGATTTCTTTTGAAAAAGCTATGTCCATTTCTCTTTGGAATGTTTCTCTAGCATTCATCAATCCAAAGGGCATCTTCAAATACATGAAAGTACACCAGGGAGTGATAAATTTAGTCTTTGCTTGATCCTCTCGTTGAACTAAGAATTGGTTGTATCTAGAGAATCCATCAATTAATGAAATTCTAGATGAGCCTACTATCCTCTAGAGAATGTGGTCCATTTTAGGGAGGGGATAGTTATCCTTCAGTGATTCTTTGTTCAAGTTTCTAAAATCAATGCAGTGTCTGATTTCTCCTGTTTTCTTTCTAGTGGCGACTAAATTAGAGACCTAATCTAAATATCTAATAGGTGCTATGATTTGTGCCTCATACATACTTTTTACTTCTTTTTCAATCAATGGCATAAGAACTAGATTAATCCTCCTAAGCTTTTGTTTAAAGGGTTTCTGATCTTCTTTGATGGATATTTTATGTTGAATAATGTTGGTGTCATAAGACTTGAGGTCTTCGTAACTCCTGGCAAAAACATCTTGGAGTTGTTTAAATAGACTTATGTATTTCATGTTTTTAGCTGGAGCTAATGCTTTGGATAATTTAAATAGCTTAGGTTTTTCTTCCGTTCCTAGGTTTCATTCTTCTATGTCTCATCTTAAAGGCTCCATTTTTGGTTTTATAGCTACATCATTTGAATCTAACAAATCTTCTAATGGGAATAATCCCTTAGGTAAAAAGTTATTTTTAAGGTTTAAAATCTCATAATCATCATTAACTAGCTCTTCTATTTCTACTTTTTCTAAGTTAACTACTTCTACTTCAGTGAATTTAATGGGCTTATTTACATCTACAACATTTATATATATCTCACTAACTATGATGTCTTCTACTATACAATCAGTATCTATGTTACAGTTTTGGAATTCTTCTTTAGCATTCATAAAATCATAGATTTGAGAATCTTGTGAAAAAATATGCCAAAATTTCAAATTATTAGGTATAACAGGCCCGTGTCTTACCTTTGCAACGTACTGGTGATTGGGATGAAAAAGTAATCTGTAAGTGCTAGAAAAAGTAGCCAAACAATGAACTTGCATGTTCTGTTTCCTAGGAATAACAACGAAAGCAATTTCAAGAAGTTCCTTAATCAGATCTAGAACAGTTTCTATGTATTGGCTAAGTCTAGGATTATTCACATAATACTCTCCCTTAATTTGTTTTATGATCAATTCTAAGTCTCCCATGATAGAAATTCTCTTAGATCCAAGGTTTCTTACAATTTGCAATCCTAAGATCAAAGCATCATATTCTGCCATGTTATTTGTGCATTTAAAGTTTAATCTAAAGGCATGACCTTTAGAATGATTTCTTTCCATGTTATGAATCCAAACTCCTGCACCTGCTCCTAATCTGTTCACTAAACCAACAAAGTCTAGGTTCCACCTAGATTCATGAAATATATGATCACTATCAGGTTCTTTATGTTCTTGTTTTACAACTGTGTTATTGTTTTTTCCAGTGTCTAAATTAGATAAAATGAAAGAATCCATATTAGAATGTACATAATAAATAGGATAGTTCTCTATAAAGATTTTTGGGATGACAAAATACTGAAATTGTGGCATAAGACATGTCTAACTATAGAGATCCCTGCAATTTTTCTCCCCATGAGTGAGATAATAGCATTCCATACTTTCAAGGGATGTCAACAACTACAATATCCATGACAATACTCTTACTTGGGTATTGAACTAGAGTGACACACAAGTCTTTTATTAGGCCTAAGCATTTAACTTTACTAGAATAAAAAGAGAAAATATCTTTGTATGGTCTAGTTATATCTAAATCCAATGTTTCGATGATTTCTTTAGGCATTAGATTGTGAGATCCTCTTGAATCTAACATAGAATTGTGTAAGATTTGATCATGAATAGTCAAGCTAATGTAGAATGGAGGAACACCACTTTGTTCATGTTTTCCATTTACCTCAGGACCAAATATTAACTCTCGTTGGTCATCATTTAGATTAAGAGAATCTTCTCCTTCATCTATATTTAGTGCTTCATTGATTTGGGCTTTGTAGGAATAATTTTTTATCAATTCTGTTAAAGGAACTAATATTTTCAATTTGGCAATTTCTATTCCATATTAAATTGAGTCTGTGGTTTCCTAACTGAATAATTTCCCCCTTGGCAATTGGAGTTTGTGTAGTCTTTTCTTTCTTATTTTTAGTTGGTAATTCAGTTTCTGTTTGGGCATCCACTATTTTACTATTTTCAATTCTTTGTTTTGGAATAGTTTTGGAAGCAGTTGAAATCTAAATAGAATTTGAAGGTTGAGTATCAATTTATTTTTGGACATCTTTTGAAGTAGCTCATTTTTTAATATCATGTGAAGTTTTAACAACAGTGTCTATAATGTCTACAATTTTTGGACTAGCTGTAATCTTTGGAGTGAAAGTTTTTTGGGTTACCCTATAGAGAATTTGCAGCACTTTGGTTGCAAGATCTCCCATTGTTTTCCTGGTCTGAGTTTGGATAGTTTTATTAGTAGGGGCTTCTATGTTTTCCCTACTCCTAAGGTTATATGGCTTATTAACTTCATTAATAGCAAATTCATAACCTTGTTTATAATCAAAGGACTCTCCAGATTGTAACTGTAATTGTTGTAACATGCATAATTCTTGTTCTTCTTGGGTAAGAAAAATAGTATTACCATCGTTTATTCCCATTAAGTTAATCTGAGTGTCTTCAAATTCTTCATTTTGGTGAGAACTTTCAGCATAGTTTTCTTGGAAAGGTGGTCTAATATGTTTATCAGGTGGCCCTTCTCTAGGCTTACCAGTATTGGGATTCTTCCTAAAGTTTGGATTTCTTATTTTAGGACCTTGTTGTTGGTTATCCCATTGTGGTCTTCTTTCAAAAATTTCTAATCTATCCACTAACGTTTCTAAACTTTTAGCAAAAGTATCTATCTTAACATCTGAAGTGGATGGTTCTTCCTTAATGGTAACTCTCCTCTCATTCCTTGTTCTAGCTCTCTTAGCCAACAAGTTAGCTTCTACACTAACTGCAACACTCTGCATTTGTTCTAGAGTTGGAGGGTTTCTTTCTCTCAGTTGGTAAGACATATCAGTGTCAAAACAATCAAGAAATTTGATTAGTTCCAAGTCTAGTGGAGGTTTGATATTTGTAGGGATTGCATTATAAATATTGTTAAACCTAGTACAATAGTCCTGAACAGATTCATTAGGATCTCTTCTAATTTTTTCATATTTAGACAATATTTGTAAAGCATTTTTCTTCCTTTCCCATTTATTGATAAATAATCTATGGAAAGTAGGTAAATCAACAATATGACTAGCAGGTAAACCTTTAAACAATTTCTTGACATCTCCTAGTAGTGTTTGTGCAAATAATCTAATTTGAACATCTTCTTCATCAATTTAATGTAATTCAAAATAATCATTCATTTTATTTACATGTTGTTGTGCAGTATATTGACCAGTACAATCAAACTGAAAGATTTTACTCTAATAGTCTTGGGGCATGGCATGTACTTGAGTTGATAAGGTCAAAGGAGCATATCTGGTAGCCATGGCTAATATTCTAGATTGGCTAGGAGGTAAAGTGGTAGTGATTGAAGATGAACTTGAAGGTATTATAGATGAGCTTGAAGTGCTAGAAAATGAACTTGGAGTATTTGGAGATGGAAAGAAAATTGTTGGTTGAAGAGGAAGCTTGGGGATGAATGATTGTGTGGAATGAAGTGTAGTAAAAATAATAGATTAGGTGGTACTAAATAAAGATGAATTTATAGACTCTGAAGGAATGGTAGAAGGCTTAGGATTAGCATCAATTAGGGTAGATAATTCAATTGACTATTGAAAATAGGCTTCATCTACGTGTCTTATCAAATTTGAGGTTAAAGCATCAAGTTTGTCAAAAGTGTCTAGAACATGCTGATCTAAATCAGGATGTGTACTATTCTTCTTTGATTCAACAAATTGAATAAAAGAAGGGTCTATTATAGTATCATGGACTAAAGTGTTAGATTTGGTATGAAACAATGAATGATCAAATGATAAATCAAATTGAAGATTCTCTAAGTTTGATAACTTTTTAGGAAGTGAATTTGCTTTGGTTAGCTGACTAATGCTTTCTTGACTTTCTACTTTATTGTTTTTTCTCAAGATTTTGTATGGATTATCAACAATTATAGCAGCGTTTGGATCGGGATGTGCCTTGGTATAGTATGTTCTTTTGGAAGCCATAATTTTAATTTTTTTAATTTTTTAATGAAACCTTTGACAAACCTAAAATGGCCTTAACGTGCAAAGATGAGATTTAGGATTTCCTTTAAGGTTTATTGAACTGAGGACTGAATCTCTAGTATGGTCACCACTATGTTATCACTCGAAAATTTCCCTAGGGTTGTCATGTTGTGTTTAAAGAAATAATAGAGGTAACAACAAGCCTACTTTTGAGGTCAGGATCTAGCCTTCCTAATGCTCAGAGAGGGTTCTCTCTTAATGATTTAAATTTTTTGGATTAATTAATTTTAGGCTAGTTATTTAAGCTTGGTTGGTTTTTGATTTGATTTGGTGGTAGAATCATTGATTCAGATGGATAGATAAGTGTCTTTTTACCATTGGGCCATTTAGTCCAAATGTCAAGAAAACAAGACTGAATCAAGTTCTAGAGATAGTGTTCAGAGGGCAAGGTATCTAAGTAAATTCAGATCGTTTAGGCTGGATGGTGAAGTGGCTTTTCAATCGGGGTCAAGGAGTAGTTAAGTATTCCTCAAACTGGATAATGAGGGAAATGAAAGAGGTCAATCAAAACTAGGGAGAAATGAAGAATTCCCTACTCTCGATATCAGAAGAAAACACAAAAATGAATAACTGTTCAAGACAAAGTGTACTTAAACAAATTCTGAAGTAACATTCTAGTTATTTCATTCAAATTGGAAAAAATGTATGTATGTGAAATACTTAAGAAAATAATAATTTAACAAATGAAAGATTTTCACTGAAGTGGCCCAACACATGAATCTTGTAATGCAATGCATTTATTACATAGTCGAGTCCACTAACTTGAAAATGTTACAATAAACCCTTAGCTTTTAGATCAATGTAACTATAGAAATGTTCAATAATCCACACTCTATACTTTGAATTATCAAGTATATATACAAAAAACTATTACAAAATATCCTAAACTATTTTAGGAATTATTCAAGGAACAAGAAATATCTTCATGCAAGAAGATAGAGACAGATATGTAACTAATGCAATTTGGCCCTCTTTTATTGTTTGTTGTTTTGATCTTTTTCTTTTTTCTCTCTTTGGCTGTTTTCTATGCTAGTTGTCCTTTTACTTTGCCTTTGATTGATACTCTTTCATCTTTAAACTTTGGTTTTCATCCAATACTTTTGATTTAGCTCATTTGTTGTTTTACCTTCACTACTTTGTATTCGCTGTTTACCTTACGTTTTTATAGTAAATCATTCAACTTTTCCCAAGTCTCTGCATTTGGTAGTTTAATATTTACCATTCTTCTATAGACTTCAATAGGTTCTGTGTATTTTGCAAAAGTGGTTTTGTTTATAAAAATATGTTTTACCTCATGCTGTAGGTAAAAGAGGTTCTCAAAAGTCAGGTAAAGGACTTTTCCTGTAGGAATCCCTCTCATGGAGGAATTTTTGGCTTGTTCCTTTACCACTTCTCTGATATTCTTATCATAGTCTTCATGTGGCATCAACTTATCATTAATCAACAGTGGATTAGGCAGACCTTTCTACCTCAAAGCATCAAATTTCACCATAAACCTAGCTATTGCTAGCTCGATTGTTTGGCACTTCTCCTCCAGTTGTATCATTGGGTTCCTCTTGGTGATTACCTTCTTTACCTCTAGTATTGTCTCAGTTCTGTCAGCAATTCCAAGTTCCTGCAATCATACCTGTTTTTTGAGTTAAGGAACTAGATTATTCTTGAGGCTTCTTCTGGCATATTTCCAAGTTCGGATCTAACCCTTTGAATTGCCTCACCAGCCTCTTTGACCAAATAATTTTGCTCAAATATCACCGGTATAGAAGGCCAAATATCATTGACTGAGTCAATGATATTGCCCCATAAAAGTTGTTTTGCTTGGGATAGTGGCTCTTTGAGTGTCAATTCCTTCTCTAACTTCTGTATCCTTTCATTCAACCTGTTTTATTTCTGTGTTTCATTATTATGCATTATTTGAGCCAGTTTCTTTTCATGCTCTATAATTTTTATTTGTTCTTCAATTCTATTTATTTCATTTATTTGGATGGACATGTCTTCCATGGCTTTGATTAGTTTACTTGCTTGATCATTAAGATGAGTTGCTGCTGTTGAACATGTTGCTAATGTAGTTGCCAATGCAGTGGGAAGTGTTGTAGCTACTAGAGCTGTTGTGGCCAGTGAGGCTGCCAAAGTAGAAGGATCTATTGTAGTAACTGTAGGAATAGCAGTGGCAGTAGCTACTTCAATGCTGGCCTGTTTCTCACGTACTAACTTATCCATCTCATTCTCCATTTCTTTTAATTGAGAATTTAACTAAAGAGTGAGGTCCATCATCTCATCCTTTTGGATTTGAATCTGTAAGACTTATTTGGTCTGTGGATGTTTAGAAGGAGGCAATTTTAGCTTCTTCTTCAATGCATCAATGTCTTCATTTTTTTTTATGAGCTTTTGTGTTTCCTTGATGCCATTTGGATTATATCAATAACCAATTCTTCTATTGATTTAATTATGTTATCCTTTACTTGTGAGGATGCCTTCTCTAGCTTAAACTTTGTGATATTCTCTAGATAATTTTGAAGTTTTTGTACACTCATAGCTTTATTGGTCATTATTGAGTATATAATTTCTCCTGCTTGCTTATGAAATTAAATCTGATCTATAGGATGAACATTCTTGGAAAAACATCAAATTCTATCTTGTTGTAATATGCTGATGAATTAGGCTGTTGTACTGTAGGTTTCAAAAAGGTAATTTGCATTTTCCATGTCTTAATGTCAAAAGATGATAGTAATCTATTCTGATTAGTAGGAGTTTGTTTCAAATACTGGGCATAGGCTTCATCTTTCAATGCTTCATTTCTCAACTTGATTTCTTTATACTTCTCCTTTATATATTTTTCTTTATCCATTGGTTTACTGGATGAAGAGACTTCAATACTAAGTTGCTTTTGAATAGTTTGTGTATTAGAGGTTGAAGGATGATGAGTTTCATTTGAAAGTGTTGGAGCTATACTCTCTCTGACCACTACATCTGTATCAATGATTTGATCTGTCTCAACTATCTCTTTTTTCTCATTTACAGGATTTAGCTTAGGCTTCCTCCAGCACATGATTTCAAATATGTCATGTGTTGTATCTATGTTTGAGTAAAAACCTTCTTCCCTGGTCCTCTTTGAATTTCTGTCCTGCAGGGTTGGAGTATGCAGAATGGAACTAGTATCCATATGTTTCTCCATATCTGTTAAGGTATTTTCCAACCACTCTGACTGCTTGGCATATTTTTCAGTTTTTGGCCTGGACTCATGGATAAAAGGGCTCAATTTAAACTTGAGTCTTAGTTTGTTTATGACTCCTAAAGGATCATACTACCATTTGAAGCTATTGGTGAATTTCATTTTCTGTAAATATTTTTCTGCTTCTTCTCCAGCTTCCCTATTATTAAAGATAAAATGACCAAGTTGGTTTTTTATTTTGAACTGTGTTTTCTTCCTAGCTGATAGAAAATTTACATCATCTGAATTTATTATCTTCCTAATATACTCGAATGCAAATATCCTCATGGGGAGATATTTGGGCATCTTATGGGGAGAAAGCTGGCATCCATACACCCTATTTTCACTGTGGTCTTGGTATAAATACCAGTCTCACATTCTACTATTTTTAGACAACTGTAAAACTCTCTTTATCTCATCACTGATCCTAGGCTGATTGCTACTACTTAGCATATTAATAGCTGGGTGAACAAAGGAATCAATGAACTCCTTGTAGCTAAAAACAGTGGATTATTTTTGGATTAAGGTTGTCGAAAAGATGACAAATCTAGGATGGCCGTTAGTGTCCATCTTTTGGATGTTAATTGGAAACCTGTCTAATTAGACATATAGGAACATATGGAACAATAATGAAGAGTATTTTAATACTCTTTCATTTGGAAATCTGATCAATTGGTCATGGATTCTATTTGCTAAGAACTGGGAAAAATTGAAAACTATAGCAGGAGGTTTGCCTAGGCAAAAAATAGAGAGGAAAGCAACTATAGGCTCATCTACATACTCACCATTGGTATATCCTAGAATACAAGAGAGCATGGTTACAATTTTTCTTGCCCTCTCAGAGAAAATGGTGGTAGAGTATGGAGGACTGTCTATAGGAATATGAGCCTCTTCTAGGATGAAAGTCTGAAAAATTTGAGATCTCTTGGGAAGGTCCAACTTTAAGTACAGTTCAAGTAGGTTTTCTATAGAAAATGGGGTTTCATTTGGCTTTGGCTAGATCTGCAACATTTGGTTTATTGACTCTGTAGTTATTGTCATTAAAATCTGTTGGTTAGGAGAGACTATGGATCTTTGGCTTGGGATATAGCAGAGTTGGCATAGGTGGATGATTTTAGGGAATTGATATACCTGTGGGAACAAGAATTTGGGCAAATTTGATTCTCGTAGACAAATGTTATAATTTTGGTTTAGGAATTTATCTTTACTCCAACAGTGGAGTTTTAATAGATGTCTAGGGGAAATAGTGTCTTTCATTTGGAAATATCTGTCAGCCAATGGGAGGTGGTCAATATCCAGGTGAGGGGTTTGCAGGAGTTTTTCATTTAGAATTCTTTGGGAAGCCATAGTTTTTTTTATTTTATTGAATTAATTACTATATAGCTTAAGGCGTAAGCTCATGACTTCTGGAATAATGCAAAATGTGAATACAATCTACAAGAAAGGGATTTTGGACGCACAATGGCTATCTTCAGTTTGGCCAAGCTATTAATTAGTTCAATTAATTAACCTTTTATAAACACTGTGTACTTTCAAGAATACCTGGAAAGCAAAGATTTGGTGTGCAGTCAGGGTTCTATGGGAGCAGTGGAGGCTTTCTGAGGCTTGAATGGTCTTTATGCTACCTCAAATTGGAGTCTGCAACGTCTTCTGGTTGTAAATGGGTTAAAACAATTGATCAGAGTTCCCGGGAATTAGAATTTGTTTACAGAGGTTTTTTACAACAAAATAACAACAAAAAGGGTGGAAAGGGATTTTTTTTTTTGTTTTTAACCAACATCGGTTAACATTTGGGTGCAGGATTAATGTATGAATAGTAGGCAGTTTCATCTTACGTGAGGAGGCGGTATTATGGCATATTAGACCACTTTTTGAGTGTGTGGTGGTATTTTTTCAAAGGACGCTATACAACGTGGGGTTGCCACGTAGAAAAAGTGTGATTAGGCAAAACCACAAATCTCATATGCTTCTGGGATGCTAAAGATTGGATTTGGGAGCATGCGATATGGGATGTGGTCCATCGAATCCTGAGGTGGGTGATTGGACGGTTATCACATGGTGGAGTTGCGAGGGATGAGTCAAGGATTGATTGGCGGGGCCTGGGGATAAGTGGTGCAGTAGGTTAAATATATACAAAGGTTTTAATAGGGCCGGGGAGTTATAAAGTGGGGAACTTGAAATATATAAAGTGAGACTATAGGTTAGAATAGTATAAGGGTTAAGTTAAAAGGGTATCGTGGAGGGTTTTTCAATGGGGCCCGATACATTTAACTTTTTAAACTTAGGATATGAGGGTTTTAATGGTTTTACAAGGGTAAATGTGATGAAATAAGGGGAAAGGTAAAATGAAGGGGTAGGGATATTTTTACAAGGGGAAATGAAGAGGGAAGGGTCCTTTGGAACCAAGAAGGGGAAAAACATTAGGGAATGAAAAGTAATGAAGGGTTAATGAAGGGAAATTAATAAACTAGACATGTAGGAGTTTAATGAAATGAGGGGAAATGAGTGAATAAGCTTTAGTATTCAGGAGCAAAATTATATAGAACATTTTAGGGTAAATACCCAAAGTAATATATGACTTTTGGGAATGTCCTTTTTCTTTGATAATTCCTCCTGCACATGAAACATAGGATAATCATAACGAGCGTGCATTTGGGCTTGCAAACTTGTGCATTCCAAAACCTCATTTACCTACCCTTTATTTACCCTAGCATTTTCTCTTCATTCATTGGGTGCATTTGAGCTTGCTGACCCTTTATTTATTTTTCTTTGATAAGAAAACTATCTAATCCTAATCTTATAACTCCCAATGGCTCAGATTAAATTGTTGAGCTCATTATTTATTCTCTACCTAACTATTGATCTGCTAAGATTAAACAGTTTGGTTAGATATTTATTTTCTATCTATCAACATGAAATTTAAAGCATGAATGAATCAAAATTAAACTATTTGACCATCATGGATTGTGGAATTTTTGACAAGCGGCACACAATCTTATTTTGCAAGGCAAAGTAAAAAGTAGTGGCATTTGAATTTGCATCACTTTTAGAATCTACTTTTTTATGTCTTTTTGTTGGGGTTCATATTTTATTTTGTTTTTTGATCCTTTTCTTTTAGTCCTTTAATTTTTCTTTTAGGACTTACCCTCTTTACAATTTTTATTTTTAATATGGGAGAAGATTTTGCAGAAAGCAAAAGTATGTACAATATTACAATACTAATTATAGCCAATTCAAAATTATGAATCCTATTGTTATAGGACCCTAATAAGGTTAAAAGCAGTATTCAAGGAAGCTAAAGAAGGAACAAAGTCGTCATACATAATGGCATAATGTCGACAATGGCAAGCACGACCCTCAGGTATGCCACAAGACCCATCCTTGATTTTTCCTACGCAATATCATCGACAACAAAATCCTGGCACATCATGGCAAGGTCAGCCTCCTTTCTTCACCTGGAAGTACCAATAGTACCCCATGTCACCTTGGATGAACTAGTCCTTCCTACGAGCTAGTTGGGCAAGTCCGCTTATGCTCTACCCCTTTCTGGAAAAGTTCAACTAGTAATCCTCACTCTTCACTGTGGGTTGCTTCCACCTCATAGAATCTGAATTAGCCTCAAAACTGGCAGTGCCCCATGGGGATGAGAAATTTACCCATGGGAGCGGGTTCTCAACCTCAGCCCACATTGCTTAGTCCATTTCATAACCATCAACGTTTAGTACACCCCCAACTGCCAACTCAACCAAATCCAAATCCTAATAACAATAGACCAGTCCAATATGTACAAATTCTTGAAAGTTTGAATAATGGAACAGAACCAGTAGAATGTAATGAGCTTCGTCTGAGGTTAGGGCATATTATTTCCACAAAAGAAAAATAAGTTGAAAATGAAAAACAACTTGAAATGAATCCATCGACTGTGATTCTTACGAAAATCAAATAGGGACAAGACATAGTTGAGCAATATAATTTAGAGAAAATTATAATTTCTTCTCCCCCATTTCATGAAATATTAGAAATAGTTAAACTTGTCGTTTATCTTGATTTTGATATATTAGGGGAATTAAAAAATTTGTTTATAGATATCCTGCTCCTCTAGGCCATACAATATATCGCGATCTATGAAAAAATTATTAAGGAATTATGTGGGAAAAAGCCTAGGAAGAAATTTAAAAATCCACCAAAAGTACATGTGGTAGGAACTTTATTTGACCTGCTTCTGAGTAAACAAGAGCGAATTAAATATGAGGACCCATGGAATCCTATAGTAACTGTTCAAATACAAGGTTTCAACTTTCCAAATACATTAGTAGATCTTGGAGCAGCCATTAATATTCTGAATACTAAAACCTGCCAGGTTTTGGGCATTATAGCCTTAGAACCCACCTCGACCTTATTGGAACTTGCTGAGAGATCTGTAGTCACACCTGAAGGGGCCTTATAGGATGTAACAATTTTTGTTTATTCTTGGGAATATCTTGTGTATTTCCTAGTCATTAACACAAGGTGTAGGCTAGATGGACATCCTCTAATATTGGGTTGACCTTGGTTAGCAACGACATATTCCTATATGGAGTGTCGGATAGGGAACATGACTATTACACAAGGAAGTGCTGTGAAAAGTCTTATTTATCCTCTCACTAAATTAAGTCTACCTACTATAAATATTCAACAACACATACCTAAATACCTAGAAGAAAACATCTTCTCTCCTCTCACATTGGAAGAAGCTCTTGAATTTAACAATCAGACAGAGGATGATGTGATTAATAGTTTCATTAATAGGTCAATTTTCATGAATAACCTGAAATGTCAAGTATTAAAATCCATTCTTGATAATGAGGCATAGGGAGATCCCTCGAAGGACGTAGATGATCAGCCTATACCCACGACCATTTTTTATAACAACAGACCGGTTGAGATCGAACCAGGTAAAACACTTAACATTAACGATAACCTAGACAACCACCAACAACAAAGGCTTATTCAAGTGCTGCAAAAATATAAAAAATATTTTTCCTGGGAATACTCAAACATGAAAGGTATAGATCCCTACTTATGTACTCATCATATCTACATCAAGAAGGATGATCGTACCATTCGGAAACCCTAGAGAAGGTTAAATCCCCATCTCAGGGATATTGTGAAAGAGGACTGCAAAAGTTGATGGATATAAATTTTATTTATCCTATCTCGGATAGCTAGTGGGTCTCCCCATTGGTGGTCATTCCCAAGAAAAATGGGAAATGGATAATCTGCATGGACCACAAAGAGTTGAATAAGGCCACCCAAAAGGACCATTTCCCTCTCCTATTCATCGATCAAGTTTTCGACACCTTAGCATGATTTTTTTTTCATTCCTCGATGGCTTCAGTGGCTATAATCAGATCGAGATCGCTCGTGAATACCAGGACAAAACCACGTTTACCTTCTCGTGGGGTACATTTGCATACAAAGTTTTACCCTTTGGTTTATGCAATGCTTATACCACATTTCAGAGGGCGGTATTGAGCATTTTCTTCTATCTGATCAATGAAGGATTCAAAAATTTACATGGACGAATTTACCCCCTATGGGAATGATTTTGAATAGGGCTTGTGAAATTTGGAAAAGGTACTCGAACGATGCATTGCCACTAGGTTATGCTTAAGCAATGTAAAATTTCATATGATGATGACTGAAGGTGTGGTTTTGGGACACTACATCTCTACAGCAGGAATATAGGTATATCCAACAAAAATAGAGGTAATTCTTGCACTACCCACAACTAACATTTAGACTGAGGTAGGTAGTTTCATTGGATACATAGTAAATTATCGTAGATTTATTGAAATTTTTACAAAAATTGTCGCACCTTTGTATGCCTTAACTGGTAATGTCGAATTTAATTGGTTTGATAAGTGCGATGTTGCCTTCACAGATTTGAAGAAGTTGATTTCAGCAGCACCAATATTACGAGGACCAAATTGGGAGCTACCTTTCCACATTTCCACAGATGCATCAGACACAGCAATAGGTGTTGTTCTCGAACAAGAAGAAGACAAAAAGACCTGTGTTATTTATTATATAAACAAAAATGTCACTTCTACTTAACTTAATTATACAGTCACATAAAAGGAATTTTTGGCCATTGTTTATGCCATAAATAAGTTTATACATTATATAATAGACAATTCAGTCTTTATGTATACTGATCATTCGATTATTAGATATTTAGCTAGTAAACATGTTAATAATGGGTGGGTGATTCGTTGGTTGTTACTTTCGTAGGAGTTTGATATTACTATTAAGGACCGACCAGGGAAGGAAAATACAGTTGTGGATTTTCTATCTCGGGTACCTAAAGCAAATGATCCATTAGCAATGGATGACCAACTTTGAGACAAACATTTGTTTTTTGTGGCAGTAAAGGCACCTTGGTATGCAAATGTGGAAAACTATATAGCAGTGGGAAAACTACCAAGGCACTTGTCAGCTAAAGAAAGGAAGCTGATTGTCCAACACAATGCTTGATTTTCTTGGATCGGTGGAGATATTTTCCACACAAGGTCTAATATGCAAATACGATGATGTATTCATGAAGATGAGATCTACGACATTCTGAAAGATTTACACGATGAACCTTGTGGCATACATTTTGCAGATTGTAGGACTGCACATAAAATAATTTGGATGGGGTATTACTGGCCAACTATTTTCAAAGATTCAAAGAAATATGTTCAGGCCTCTGATAACTGTCAGAGGATTGGCCGCCCTGGTCAAGCCGATTAAATTCCATTACAACCGCAGTTGGTAATGGAGCCTTTCAAACGATGGCCATTGGATTTAGTTGGTCCATTCAATCCACCATCAGACTAAAAATCCTACATACTGGTTACTACAAACTATGTAACAAATTGGGTATAAGTAGTAGCTTTGCTAAGGGCTACAGAAGAAACTATAATTAATTTCTGTTTGAGTTATTTATGCCATATGGTTTACCCAGATAAGTGACAACAAATCGAGGGCCGCAGTTTATAGGACATAATCTTATGACCACCCTATGTAACCATCTTATAACACATAAAATCACTTCTCCGTATCACCTGCAGGTGAATGGGCAGGTTGAAAGCACCAACAGGGTCCTTGAGGTGATCTTAACTAAAACGTTTTCAACACACTGGCAGCATTGGGCTACTAAACTGGTAGAGGCCTTGTGGGCATTTCGCACAACCTAGCGAAATACCACTAGTTATTCCCCATACCAACTTGTATTCGGTAAGGAACCAACTTTTCCTATCAAATTTGAAATAAAGACTCTTAGAATAGCCCAAGAAGTGGGACTAGATCTGACGGAGGCCCAAATGAAATGAATTCAGCAATTAAATGAACTAGATGAAGCATGACTACTTGCTCTACAACGTACATCAAGTATTCAGTAGGAAAGGGATAAGTGGCAAAATAATCTTATTGAGAAGAAAGTGTTTCAAAAAGGAGACTAGGCACTCCTCTATGATTCCAGGTTTCAAGACTTTCCAAGAAAACTACAGACAAGGTGGCTTGGCCTGTATGAGATTCATGAAGTATACAACAATGGCACTATAAACCTAATTACCATTGATGGGTCTGGCTCTCCTTTTTGAGTGAACAGACCCCGATTGCATCTTTATCACAAGCCACTCACCAAAGAGTCTTTTTTCCAATAGGTACGCAGTGATCCCACTATGCAAATTTTAGTTGCAGGGGGTGATGACCCGACAACTTTACTTTCATCTAAATTATTTGTTCTCAATTATAAATAATGTATATATTTTCTGTGAGCATAGCTTATTAATTTGTCCATTTTATTTTTTTACTTGTGTGATTGAATAGAGTAAACATTACTGCATGAATGAGTGAAGTTTCTTTAGAAATATGTGTTATTTATAGTTGCTGTTCCTTTTGCACAAATAACTACTATTCCATTTTTTCGAACAATTGTTGTTCTTTTCCAAAAGAAAAACTTATGTTCCTTTTACCAACTTTCATACATATTGATTTACTCTATTTCTATTCCATTAAGCTGATAAGAGTTGTTCAATAAAATGAACAGTTGGTTTTTCGTTCCCGACAGAACAATTTTTTTTTCGTTCCTAACATGATAGTTGTTGTTCCATTCTTGACAGAACAGTTGTTATTCTGTTCTAGAATGAACAGTTTTTGTTCAGTTCCCAACATCACATTTGTTGTTCTGTTCCGAATAGCACAACTACTATTCCATTCCCGACATAATAGTTGTTGTTCCATCCTCGATTGAATAGTTGATGTTCCATTCCCCAAAGGGCAGTTGTTGTTCCGTTCCCAACAGAACAGTTGTTATTCCCTTCCCGATTGAGCAATTGTTGTTCCGTTCCCAAAAACACATTTGTTGTTCCGTTCCCAACAACACAATTGTTGTTTTGTTCTCGATTGAATAGTTGTTGTTCCGTTCCCAAAAATACATTTTTCGTTCCATTCTCGACAGAACAATTGTTGTTCTATTCTCGATAGTACAATTGTTGTTCTGTTTCCGATTGAAAAATTTCTGTTACATTCCCAAAATTACATTTGATTTTCCATTCCAGACAAAATAGTTGCCGATCTTTTCCAATAGACCAATTGTTGTTCCACTTATACAGTCGTTTGTTTGGCTAGAAATTTTTATCGAGGAAAGAAGAAGCGTTCATATTGATTACATTAATATTTCTTTAACCAATTGTTGATCATATTTATTTCAAATCTGACATGGTTCATCTATTAAACGACTTGCCGTATGTCTTTCCCTTGGATATATTTTTAACTTGATTCATCATCAATATCAACAGCTTGTTGGTTCTCTCTTTTACACTTTCAAATGGAAAGTTCATTTTGACACAATACAAGGAAAGTAAGCATATATTTCTAGGCATTCTTTCACTTCTTACACCATCCTTGACTCTTAAGGAGTTAGTGAGCCTCCCTCAACTTATAATAATAATAAAAAATGGAAATAAGATAAATTGTTCTCAAAGAGGATAGGAGGTCTCATTACGAGCCGACCTACCATGATCATAAGGACTTAACACAAGTGACATTCCCACTCTGGCTACCACACCAGGGGAATTTCCTTTAAGACATTATATATGTCTTAAGGACAGAAGGCTAATCATGATCTGATCTGTTCACTTTGTTCTGCCCTAGTGAACGGCATTATGGTTATCTAGTTACCATGCCAGCACAATGGTCTCTTTGCAGAAATACGTAAGCAATGATAAGAAAAAATCATAAGTTGTGGATACCGGCTCATTTTTTGGGTTTAAGTGGCAGCCCTGTTGAGGCTATATATGCTTGCTAGTAGTAGTGGCTCTGTCATGGTATTGGAGTGGTATTCTATATTCCCAATTCTTCAATATAATAGTACTTCCTATTTAATTATTTGAAAAGGAGAAACTACCATCGAATAGTGTTTTTACTTCTAAAAGCCAACATAACCATTGAAAATCTATTCAATGAACCACTTCAACCCCATCCAACGGTTGACACCAATAGTCATTATTATTTTTGTACCATGTCAGATCTCACTTTACCAATAAAAAAAGGTAAAATTAATGGTCATAATGAATATTTACATTCTTTATTCTTTTTCTCGATCATCTCTAACTGCTTGTACTACTATTAATTACTTCGCTTTACTCCACCTATTAGACTCTGCCACTCACTTCATCCCATATTAAATGTTGTCATGCACACTTTTGTTTTTCCCGTACCTAGAGGACAAGGATGACCTTTCTTATGCGATGGGGAAGGTTATGCGCTATAATTATTTGATAGGATATAATTATGCAACTCACCCATGACTTGCTAATTGGACTGATTAATTAGTATTACATTTATAAAAAGGTTTTTCTGATTGATCGATCATTTATTGGCACATTTATATAAAAAATTTCTTTTATTAAAACTCTTGCATGTGGTATATTCGTTGTTGTTCAACACTAAAACCATAAAAGTAAGGAGATTTCATGAAAAATAGTGGAATTGTTATAGGAGCACAATAAGCATGGGAGGTAATGCCATTCACAATGATCCCACATTATTGCAAATAACAAAACATGCTCAAGAAATTCTTGAATGCATCGGGTGGATACAATACCTGGTCAGGTTGCAGGGATTTCCTAGTGATGTTGCACTGGAATTTTTGCAGAATTTACAGGACGAACACACAACTATGAAAGGAAAATCTATAGCAGTCTCCGAAGCAGTGACAGCCGAAATCTCAGGACTCTCAAGGGAAGTCATAAAGTGGACTAAGAAGCATGTACAACTGTATGAAGCTATTGAAGTATTCAACGAGCCATATGAAGAACTTATACCCAAAGGCAAGGGTATTTAGCCTATGTCCTCGAAAGAGACATGCTTAGAATTGGCAATAATTGTTCAGAAATATATCACTTGCGATGGCAAACAGGATGTGGTATGGTCCAGACACCTTAAGCTGTTAGAAATACTTAGGCAGAATATTGTAGTTAACATGCCATTCTTTTTAAATTCTTTACTGCATGATGTTTCTAGCCGAGTTAGAAAAACCAAGAACCCGCAGGCTACATTTAGCCATCATGGTCTAATTAAACTCATAGTCACCCGAGAATTAGCCCAACAACAATTAACCTAGGATAATTTTGTAAATCCTATTGTAACTCCATTGGGAGAAAACCCCAGAAATGCATAGGTAGGAGTGGGTTTTGACCAAATTGTAGATAATTTTGATGAACCAGATAATCAACCACAAACCTTAGGCGCGATAGTCCTAGGGAGGGCATGAAAAAGGAAAACATCTTCTTTAGCTTCTGACCCTGCAAAAAGAAGACATTGTGAGAGTGTGTGGGCACAATAGAACATTACATAATTGACAAAGGAAGTGGGACCGTCTTATACACCCCCCCCGGAAGCCCACATGATGTTTTTCCACAAGTTGATGAAGAATACGTGGCTCGAGTTTGGGAAAACTTGGGGATGCTCTTCGAAGAGGAAACTTAATCAGGACCACACCCCTAGTTATTCTGCCTCTATCGATGATTTTGGTCATATAGAAACTATAGAGTCCTCTGGAAATATGGAGGGAAGTCAAGCTTAACACCTGCAAGACCAAGACGATGTCCCTATCCAGTCTGCCTCTCTCTTGGGCTCTAGCCATACAAAAGTTTTACCATCTTCTGGAGATATGGAGGAGTCATAGGAGCTAAGGGGAAAAATTTCATTTATAGGAATAAGTCTTGAGACAGAAACTGAGAGAGAAAAAGGCGTTGAGTCAGAAACTCAGTCAGGAGATATTGTTTTATTGGAACAAGACCCTAGTAATGATATAACCCCTCTTTCGCCTGAAACAAATATGACTGTTTCTTCACCGAAAAAACATATCACTAAAGAGGCAAGGGAAGAAGATAGTAAGAGGATGAATTTATTGAGCACGAAGAATAAGAAATTGGGGAAAAATATCAAACACTTGAGGAAGTGGTTGAAAGAAGCAAGAAAGGCTCGCTGGAACAAAGTAGAATCGAAAACCATTGGTTCTCAAAGTGAAAACCTCCTTCAGACCACTGGAACACAAATAGAAGACACCCCTATAAATTTAATTGGAATTCAAACTGAAATACATCATATTGAAAACACATAAACCTACACTAGAGACATTTGCACATGTTCGAAGGAGACTTGAATAAATTTCTCGACGGACTTGATGCATGTTGTGCTTCAAACATACTTCTCATAAAACTCTCAAACAATCGATACAAAAGAAAAACTGTTTATATTGACTTGGTGGTGACCTATGATACAACTATCTCGACCGAGGATACACCCTTGTACACTCCTTTGGTAAGGGAGGCTACCATCCAAAAGTTACAGAAAGAACTAGAAAAACTACAACATACTCTAGCATAGTATCAAAGAGAAGTAGTACCCCTACAGACTCATAAGGATTTATTGAACAAGTTTGATGAGATGACTGCAACAAAGGATGAGACTTATGATAGTCTCAGAGTTGAGAAGAAGAAAGTAAAGAAAGTACAGAATCAACTCCAGAAAGCTATAGAGAAAATTAAAACTGTTTCCTTCATTTATTCGTATGCCTTGTCTTGTAGGTCACATGCTACCAATTATGTGTTATTTTTTCTTGAAAGGTATTTTTCGTTAAAGGTAAAATCTATCAGGACTAGTAAACTAGGGGATTTTAAACCAACCCCATACTCTATTCAATGCTGCAAAGAGAAGAATTAAAATGTGAAGCATGTTCTCTGTGAATTATAGTTACACAACTTATTTTTGGAGGATGAAAGGGATTCTAACCCTAGCCCCTTCATCGAAGATGTTCAATTTCAAGCTTTCATTTCTTTTTCCTGTAATCAAATTAAGCGGGCTAAGGCATATAACATTTTGCGGAAAAGGGAGCATGAATTATATCTATGGGTTAGGGGAGAACATACAAAACCCGCACACCTTTTTGTACATTACAAACACTTTATGGAGCAACCAAAGATTATGGCCTCTCCAGGTCCACTCCATAAAGATACTGTAGCATCCAAAGTGGAATATTTCGAAGATATTAAAGAAGAAGCCTTACTTGCTGCAAAATAGAGATTGATGGCTTCCTCCAACATCATTAAGAACAAAGAGTCATTTGGTTACATAAATTTCAAAGCTGCCACTGGTCGTTTGGTTAAGTTCAACAATCTTATATTATTCATGGGTCCTACATGGATAGGATGCCGATATAGAAGCCCTATTATTTTCTATCCTCATGATGGGTACCATTTTGAATATGAATTGGTAGAATGCTAAGACGACCGAGCATTTGCAATACTTAAAAAGAAAAATGGTTTTCGGATATATCCAAAAGAGACCTATCCTGCTTATTCCTTAACAAAATTGCATGTTAATCATCTTCTTGCATAAGGACATGCAAAAAGGTAAGCAGGGGAGTATGTTGGGTCATAGAAAACGTATGTTTGTACCCTTACGTTAATTAATAAATCACTCTCTTTCATATATTTGTCTTCATTCTTGGAAATGATTTGGATGAAAAGATTGTGAAAGTTAGGTAAAATTAATCATCGACATATTGCATGTTTTTAGAATGAAAATACTAACTTTTTCTTTCATTCATTCACAGGAAATCAGAATTGGACAATTGTTGTTTAGTTGATACAATTACAACACCAAACCAGGAAAGGACCATTCATTGGTTGTACGAGCTAGAAAAATATATGAACAAGAATGCTAATTCGACAAACATAAATCTGATCATTTAGCTGTGAAATCTTGAGGACCTCTCGATCCTCAGGATTCGCTTTCATCCATTAGTTTTCCATTAGGCTATATGATACCAATGGTTGAAAAGGATCCAAGGATTTTGACTCTTACTCATTCTTGTATCTTTGTATTGAACAAGAGCATATTTTGACATTACAGTAATTATGTACCTTTATTATTTCAATTAATGAGAAATACAGAGATATTTTCTTAATCACGTTCTAAGCTTTATCAGGTGTAACTTCTAAAGGCTTTGGGCACTGTCACTAGAAGATTCATTGCTCCTTTGTGTTATAACTATTTCCTTATTTCCTACAATTCATTATTACTGTTATTTTATAGAATCAAATTATTCTTTAAACCTGCATTTGAAATAGATTTTTAATGATGTTGCTTTAATACTATTACTTTAATGAATTGTGTCGAATACACTGAGTGTTACAATTGATTGATGCTCTTTCTGATTCATCTTCAAGATTAAAGTAGTTACTCATTGTTTATTACTGTATTGATTCTTTCCATTTAATAGATCAGATAGTATCCCATTAGATATGGTTTCTTTTGACGCATCTTCTTGAACTTCATTTCTATTTCACAACAGTTATGATTGGATTTAGATTTATAGTTTGAGTTGTCTTTTATTGAAATTTGAGAATTAAGGATTTTTTAATACTTTCTTGCAATGACTTGATGAAGTATTAGAATCGTTTAGTTATGTAACAACCTCTGAACTCTATTGCACAAATAGTGGTGACATCCTTGAAATAAATAGAAGAATCGGAGGTTGATACTGTAATGTAGGAATTAAGAATTATTTAAATATTTGTCTTAGTGCACGAGATGCTACTCCTCACATTAGAGATTTCCTCCATTAATGATTTGCATAGGTACTCAGTGCTCCAATGCGTTCCACAAAATGCATGATCATGGAAGCATACATGTCAAACTATTGATTTAAATCATAGAGATATAAAAAGTAGATCAAAGAGTCAAGGAGAGTAAAATATACTCCTTTGTATTAAATAACACATGGATGTGCCCATCGCTAAAGCTAGTTATTGAATAGCATGAAGAATCTAAATCAACCTCTAGCTAAGACAAACCAACATGTTCTTTTGAAAGGGATTTCATTGAGTATATAGATAAAGGTTTTCATAATAATGAGACAATCCTTTCAAACAAAGAAATAGAAACATCTACTAATCATAGTTAAATAGAAGTAGAAGAATTGGATGAGTCTACCTAGTCAATCATACAAAATTTGAATTACAATTTACTCCACCATCAACCCTCCCAACTAGTTGAAAAAATAAAACTCCCCTTGCAAATATAAATTAAAACCTTCAATTAAAAGTTAAAATGGGTCTAAACCACATACCCATCTATATGGCAGATAAGGATCCCAAAGGACACTAGTTCATATGTGAATATTTTTAGGTGCCTATGACATCACAAATGAGGATAAGTAGATGGCTTATTTTGGTACATCCTGACTAAAAACTCATTTGGTTTATAAACTACACCCAATGTTAGAAGTGGTCAAAAGTGGAAATAAAAATTAGTTCCCTTACCTTTTTCGAAGTTCAATATAGAAAGCACATTGTAGCTTAGAAGCTTAAAGAAATGAAATTGGAGCTAGGACAAACACTTGAGGAATATGATAAAGGATTCTAGGATCCTCTCCACCAAATTTCTTATGCCATTGATGAAAAAATCCTCACACAATGATACATATTAGCATTACTTTATTAAAATGACTTAAAGGACCATTGTGAAAGAATGATATCTATTCATGCAAAGAGGCCTTGAATAAGGAACAACACATAAATAGATGATGATCAACTATTGACTTCCAGATTGACAAGGAGAAGACTACAAGAAAATTTGGAAGTATTACAAAAATATTTAAAGAGAATGAATATCATATGAAATGAGCTCTAGTGCACCATATATTCAAGCAAAGGACATATGAAATACTAATATAAATATAGTGATACACTAGATAGAGATACACATGTTTTTCAAGTAAAAGTGGAAATCTATTATGAAATTTTGTTAATCTATAGCAAGCCACAATACAAGGGAATGACATCACAACTTAAATAATACCAAGATGGTGCTATTAGTGACAAAAATAGCCACTTGACATAAGGTTTCGTATTAAACAGTTAGAACAAGCCTAATTTACATAAGATACCACACATAGGAATACAACTGGAATATTAACTGAGGAAATGAAAATGGTTACCAAGGTTATGGAAGAGGTGGATACCAACGTAGGGGAGGTTTTATAGGAGTAATATTTGGTAGATTAGGTTGAGGATGTGACCAGGGAATATGTTACTTCGTCTATTAGAAAGAAAATAATACTAGCTCCAATTACCTAATTAAATATTATAGTTGGAGTGAGGAATTACTAAGAGGGTAGGTGTGAATCAATAATTAGTGAGGTTTATAAATTTTAAAATCAATTCTTATTTTATCTTTCAATATTGTCTATTCCTCATGTGATCACTCTCAGAACAATACATAGGTAACAATGTAAACCATTTACAGGGACACAAACCATCACATTGAGAAACATGCATATATTGACATAGGTATTTTACGTGGAAACCGAAAGGGAGAAAACCACCAATATGTTTGTTATTATGATGTAATTTACGCTCCTACTTTATTACAACAATTCTTTTGTGAGAATCCACTCACGGGAGGCACCAACCCCCTTTAAGTTAGAAATGCAGAACTTTCCATGAGGCACCAACCTCTTATGAATGCAGGCCACAACCTACTTTAGCCAACTTTTCTACTTTTCATACAATTTTTAGACCGAGAAAATAGAGGCCAACAATAGTTTCACAGAAATATAAAAGATTTGATTTGGAGTCACACACACCTCCTTCATCGCTGCTCAACAATCATTCTTTACACTACCCACTTTACTGCTCCATCAACATTGGTCTTGGCCCTCTATTCACACACAATAATCAACATTGGCCACAATATACCTTATGAATGCACTCAATCAATTTTTCTTTATTTTCACTCTTCACACAACATACAATTATGCTTCCCCATTTGACTCAATCTTTCTTAGATTTTTGTTTGCTCGCAACAAAATGAATGAGGCACCATGTTAGCTCATCAACCAATGTATTCAATGCACACCATGCGTTATGGAATTCAATTAAGAACTTGCGTATGGGATCAATTCACTCAACTAACTAGCACTAGTATGGTCTCAATTACATATTTTTAATTTTGTGAAAGACACCATCACAGACTTTATTGATCCTTAGTTGTAGCAAAACTAAATTTTTGAGTAGACTCTAGAAATTTTTCATCCCTGGAATTAAATGTCATTCTCCTATATGCTCAAAGTGCTCCACCATTAAATTTTGCTTGTATAGATAACACCACTCTCCAAAATTGTCCTGTAAGTTGTGGTCCTTATTTCCTTGCATTCGGTATTATGCAGATGCCATTGATTCCATCTTTGTAAGGCTTGTTAGTATGTCACCGGAGATCTTTAATACACAACATTGATCTATTTAATGTGGATGATGTACTATTAACTCTATAAGCCTTTCATGGTCCTCGTTTCCTTGTACCCCGATTTTCTACAAATGTCATTCAAGCCTTGGATCATATGACCTAGGTGTGCCTTCCAATACATGTAAGTTCATGAGTTGGTCTTCTCCACCTTTTATGAATTTTCGTTTGCCTCTAACTACTCAACTAGACTTGGAGGCTTCACTTGGGTCCATTTCCATTGTTTTGACCCATTCAACTTCAAAAACCAAATGTGTGGAAAAGCTTTACAAAATGGCATTTTGGCACAAACTCTGATAGCTTTTCACATCGTAAGCTTACTTTATGCTCTCATCATCTCGACCATGTGGCACATTTTACATGATGGCACATGTTACCTAGATTCAAACAACTTGGATGCAATGCCACATTTCCTCTCCCTTTTCTGCCATGTCACCCTGAGGTGACATCATATGCCACCCTATCTATGATCTGTGCTCCACGTCTTACCCTTTCCAATTATTTTCTTGTACCAAGTCCCATATAAGGTTAGAGGTTGGTGTTCGTTCTATGATATTTTTCTATAACCTTTTGAATTGGCCAACTACTGACTAGTCCATGGGCCCAACTAGGATTTGGTCCCACACAAGTTGAGGGTCTAGGAGGAATTCCTTTCGCAATCTTCTGTAGCATGACCCAACCTTTGACTAGGCTAAATCGCCTAAGTCTTTGACTTTGGTTCAAAATCTACCTAAGTTTTGAATCAATAAAATTTTGAACAAAGGACAAGGGAGAGGTAGAACATTGAGCCATGGAACCTTGCTTATTGACCTTTCAATATGTATACTTTGACTGACTATAAATCCTAATCTAGAAGGTATTTTTTAGACTTCAGCATACTATTGGAAAGATATTTCAGAGCACTCTGTAACTATATCATTTTTTAATATATCTAAGATGGTCTCCTAAGGTAGAAATTGTATCAAATCCCAAGCCATCTACCCATCATAGGTATAAGATTTTATAACTTCTTTGCATATCCTACTACTATGATGAGTCTCTACAAAGTACTATAGAAATCATATGACTCCCACTGAACTTGACAAACCATGCATCAATCTACCTTTCTTATGTGACATAAATTCCAACATTATGCACAATAATCGCCCCGTTTGGCATTTATGGCAATTGACCAAGCTCCCCGTGAAACAAAGCATGATTTTCTTCATCTCTACACTCATTATACTAAGAAACTTCTTATCCTCCTTTGACATCAATGAAAAAGGATGCATCCAATGGAAGAAACGAACCCTAAAAATTTGTAGCCTGCTCTTCAAATGATCCAACGTGCTTAGTAGTTTCCAAGACATATTAAATTTGAGTCATTTGGGTGGAGGAGCCACAACTCCTATTTGTTGGCAGAGATACTCAAAGGGTTCTCATGCTAATGGATTAGTGAATATATTTGCAATATTCTCATTAGTGGCCACATACTCAAATAAAAAAACATTAGAAACAACTTGTTCCCTTAAGAAACGGAACTTGATTGGAAAGTGGTTGGTCATTGAAAGATGAAATTTTTTTTTAGAGATTCTGATAGCACTAGTATTGTCACAGATGATTGGAGTTGAATAATTCAACCCTACCTTGATGTCCTTTAAGGTATGATTCATCCAAATAATTTGTTTGAAGTAGGTGGTCATAACAATCTATTCTACTTCAACTATTGATAATGAGATTGAGTCTTGTTTTTTTTCGACCCAAGACACTAGGTAATCTCCCAAAAATAATTCCACTCCAGAGGTGATTTACCTATCATCAAGTATTTCTTCCCAATCAACATTAGTATAAGATATTAGCTTAAAGTCTATGCCTCTTACATACCACAATCCATAGTCTATTGTGGCTTGCAAGTATTTGAAAATTATCTTTACAACAATGATATGACTTTCATGAGGGCAGGCTAGAAATCTGACCACCAGACCTATTGCTTGCATAATATATGATATTGAGGCTATGACGTATAACAAGCAAAAAACCATTGATCTTTAGATTATCTGATTTACCATATGTGTCTCATCCACTTTGCGTAAATTATAACCAATAATCATGGGGGTGCTAACTGGATTGCATTTCTCCATCTCAAATTTCATCAGTGTCTCTTTTAGATACTTGGATTAGTAGATGAAGAAGCCATCTTTGGATTGAGAAATTTTCATCCCCATAAAGAAGAATAGTTATCCTATCATGGACATCTCAAATTATTTCTGCGTACACATGGAAAATTGGTGTCCCAACTTCTCTAGATCATTGCTAAAGATTGTGTCATCTACATAAACCACAATAATCAATAAGTGATTATCTTCATCTTTTATATACACATTGCTATTTTCACTGCCTCTCTTGAAACCTTATTGCTGGAGGTACTTGTCCAATATATCATACCAAGCTATAGGGGCTTGCTTGAGCCCATAAATAACCTTTTTCTATTTTTAGATACAATAGTCATTCTCAGAGAGCATGAAGCCTTCTAGATGTTCTATATATACTTATTCTTCTAGATATCCATTGAGAACAACCAATTTTACATCCATCGGATATACCTTGATGTTCTTATCACTAGAAAACGCAAGAAACATTATGATGCCTTCTAATATTTTTACAGGTGCAAATGTTTCTTCAAAATATATCCCTTCTATTTGAGCATACCCTTTGCAGACTAGTCAAGCATTGCTTCTTTTCACTTGGACTTGCTCATTTAGCTTATTTTTGAAGAACCATTTGGTGCCTATAAATTTTTTCTCTTTGGGTATTTGAACAAGCTCCTAGGTGTCGTTATTTTCAATTTGATCTAATTGTTCATTCATTTTCTTGACCTAGGACTTGTCTTTAGTTTCCTAACTTGGATTTTTAGGATCAATTTGTGACAATAGAGTAAGGTTTGCACAACTTGGACTACCATGGAGTGTTCTTCTTGTTTGAACACCGAGTCTTTGATCAACAATAATTTTAATTTTTGGGTGTTGTTTTTTCGCATATGTGGAAGGGGTTTTGGGTCTCTATTTTTTAATTAATACTTCATCTTCATCCTCTCCTTCCACTTCTTCATGGTTTGAGAATCCAGTGGCCACAATATCTTCTCCATTTGAGTTCTTTTCTTCTTTGGATGGGCCTAATTGTCTTAGTATCTCATCCACTACAATGTCAATTCATTCTTCAATTTTTTTTTGTTTTCTTGTTTCTTCTCCATATGAGTTCTTTTATTCTCTAAATGGGTATGATCGTCATAGTATCTCATCCACTACAATGTCAATGCAATCTTCAACTATTTTTTTTTGCTTGTTGAAGCATTTGTAGCCTTTACTTCTCACTGAGTATCCAAGGAATATACCTTAATCAGCTCAAGACTCAATTTTTCCAAGCTTCTTATCATTTCTTTTGATAGAACATTTTCTTTCAAATACTTTGAGATGTTTCACTAATGTTGGCCTCCATTTCCATAACTCATAGGGACTCTTAGCACTGTTAGGCCTCAACTGTGTTCTATTTGAAAATAAAAAACTTCTTGTGCTTCTTCTCCCTAGAAGGTGTGTGGTACGTTTGCTTCATCCATCATAGCTCTGGTCATCTGCTGAATTATTCTATTTTTTCTCTCTAATAATCCATTCTGTTGTGGAGTTCTAGCCACTAAGTACTATGTCCTTATGCCATGATCTTCACAAAACTATTTAAGCTCTCTTAAAGTAAATTCCCTTCCTTTGTCTAATGTTAAGCATTTTATCTTCAGGTCTTTCTCATTTCCAACCTAGGCTTTAAATATCTTGAAATTTTTTAGAGCTTTTGATTTCTCTTTTAACAACATTATCCAAGTGGCTCTAGTGAAATAATCAATAAACAAATAATGTACCTTTCTCCTCTTGGGATTTGTTTCCTCATCAGGCCACAAATATTAGTGTGAATTAGCTCCACCAGTTTAGAGGTTAAAAAATCCTTTGACTTGAACTGAGTCCTAGTCTACTTGCCAAACTAACAGGAACTACATATTGAGTCATCGATCTTTGTCAATCTTGGAAATCCTCTTACTGCTCCTATCTTGCTGATTTTTATCAAACTATGAAAATTTATATGAGAAAGTCTCCTATGCCACAACCAGGTTTGATTTTTCTTACTAAGGTAGCATCTTACTCTGGAGTCATCAAACACATATATATTATTGTGAGTCCTCACAATCTTTCCTACTAGCTTTCCATTTTGTTCTTTTCATATCTCATAGTATTTGGATCTAAAAGTCATATTATAGCCATTAGCACAAATCTAACTCACACTAAGAAAATTGTGCTTGAGGCCTACATACAACACATTTTGAGCCTTATTCTTTTCATCAAGACTAACTATGCCATTTCATTTAATTATTTATGGGGCATTATTTCCAAAGGTGACATTGTTCCCTTTTTCCTTTACTTTCAGCTACAATAATTTTCTTTTTTTCTTTGAGACCTTTTATGATGACATTTTACAAGCTATTCATAAGTTGGGGAATGCAAAGTGTATATGGATAAGATGAAAATGTAAGGGGAATTGTGGAAAATGTTAAGGGATGGATGTGATATTATTATGCTACTTGTCTTGATCTGAGGTACTACCTAGTGGCCTAGGCCAAGACACACTTAATTGAGAACAATTGTGTTCCCCCTTGGTTAGATGAATAAGAAGGTAATTTTTTTTCTCCGTTTTATATAATAAAAGTTCATATTAATGTTGTACAACACTTTACAAATAATTTAGAATCAACACTGTAATTCTCAGCTAGGAAGGAACACATGGAACCATCATAGATGAAATAAATTATCATGGAATAATGTGTACTAGCACATATGATATGAATTAACTATGAGGTATGAACTGATATACCACTATATAATAAATTTGAAGCATAGGTTTCTTATGGAGTGCAAGAGAGAAGTAGAAATTTATCTAAGAAGCTAGAACAAGAATCTTGTACATGCAACAAGATCGCACTTGGCATAGTGTGTCTCTAAGATAGTTACCTTGCAAGGGAAACATAGACCACTCATAGGCATGACTATTAGAACCTAATGAAATAAATTAAAATAAGGATTGGGTATGTGGAAGGAATTGTGTGAACCAAAAAATCATGAGATGAAATATTTCCATAGTCTAACAGACTATAAATATTCATAGGATCTAACGAAGCTTCATTTTAACATTTGGATAGGAAAGGGATTCGAAAAATATCCAATCAAGGGGTTTACGCACATTTTCCATAGATGCACATCTGCCTTGTGTCAAATCATTAAGTACTTGATCACCATGGTCCTATACTCTTTATGTTGTCACTTTAGTTTGGGAAACCTTTATTTTCCTCCTAGATACATTAGGCATACTCATGCCATCAATCACATTCCTTTGGTTCTCCATGTGTATTTCTAAATCTATATTTGTTCTAAGTCAACATTTCCTACCCTTCCATATGTGTTACATGTATCATGTCTTGTTCCTCCAAAAAAGATTCATCTTTTGTGTTTCTAATTTATAAAAGTCCTTAAATCTACCTAGTCTTCCTTGAACCCAAATTATTATAATTTTTTACTCGATTAGGTACATAAGAGGGCTCATGAAATTTGAAAACATTATTGAACTCCACCAATGTAAATGTACAATAGAACGTAATTTAATCTAATGGTTGGTACACAAATTCACCTAGAATACTATAAATTCTAACTCCATTGGGCAAGTAGCAAAGGTCATGAAATTTGAAAACCAAAGGCATAAAATTTCTTGAACTACTCCATGAGCTTATACATATTATAGAGCATAATCTAATGTAAAATATTATAAATTTTGACTCCATTGGGTTTATATAAGGGCTCATCAAATTTGTAAACTAAAGGCCTAGAAATTATCTAACTCCACCAACCTAGACAGGTTATGGAAGCTAAGCTAATCTAATGGCCAGCCCATGAAATGTCTTATATAACTCAAGGAACATAAATATTGAAATTTTCTCACCTTCTCACACTTAAATCCCTTTATAATCCAATTACTTTGATATTTTACATCTAAATAATATTTGATCTGTAAACTGCCATTGATATTTCACTAGAAAATTTGTCACAATATATTTGTTAAAATTACACTTAGAAATCCAAAATCTATGCGATGATGGTTTAATTTTCTTTAGAATCATGTATATGTAAATTATTGTTGATTGTGTACACACACAATTTATAATTATGTAGAAAATAGAGAGAAACAAAATAAAAACTCACAAACCATGATTTACCTAAGATGTAACCTTAGAAACCCTTACGGGATAAAACATTGCTTGAAGGTGAGGCCACTTTGCTCTATTTGTTTGGGTAGGAAATGGTTGTGATTACAAAGAAGTAAGGCTTGTGGCCCATGAGCAACTACAATGAGAAAATCCTCTCTATGTTCTCTCTCCCTATCCCTCTAGACTGCTTTTCTTGTCTATAGAACAAATGCACTCTAAGAGAATGGAACCCCTTTTCCTCTTAGTGTCTCGGTTATAACATAACCTCATGGCATACTAGTGGTTAGACTTGAATCACTCAACTCTTAATCAGAGTTACAATATGGAATCTTCTAGAGTATTCTTCATCATGATAATATGAATATCCCATTTTCCTTGAGTAATGGGGGTTAACGTGGCATTCTCTCGAATTATGGTGGCCAAAACAAGAAGGTTAACTTCCGAGCGACATAAATTTTGCATACGGATTCTGATTGAGGTGATTTTTAGAATTGGAACTTTTTCTCTATGTGTAGAATAGGGAAAAAAAGGGTACAATGCAAAAGAAAATAATTTTTTACCCCCAAAAAACACCATTTGATGCCTCAAAATGCTCCCAAAAAGTTTTAGACCCCAATTTTCCAAACTATGTCCTATCGATAAAAATGGTCTTATGTGTTGATTCCTCCACTTTTTTCAACTCTAAAAGTATTGAAATGAATGACAAACAATAGATAATGATCTAGTCGAAATTTTGTGAAATATTGAAAAAACAACCTCAACTAAGCAACTTCTTCTTTAACCAACATATCATTAAATGAACTTTAATATAAAAAGAGAAATACTTTTTTAACTTTTATCATAATCCTTCCATTATAATATTAAAATAATACATCACACATAATTTGCATGATTCAAATGAAAATCAAACTATAGGCGTATGTCTTCTTTTGATGATCATTAAAACTAAATGAAGTCAAGATTTAAAATATCAAAGAAGTCAAGATTTGAAATATCTCTTTGTTTTTGTACTCTTATAATTCAAAAATAACAATAATTTGATATTTATTTTTAAATATTAACAGAGAAATTTGCATAGCTATATTAATAAGGAATCCCATAAAAACACCGGGGGTACATTGGGGGTATGTTTACCATTCTTGTAATTTGTAGCATACACCAAACTCTCATATTTATCATAAATTTAATATATATATTTTTTATAATTTCAAAAATATTTATTTAAAGTTATTATAATTAGAAATCAATTATAATATTATATTTACTAAACAATACATTTTTTAATCTATTTTAATTTTTGAATTTAATATATAATTTAAAAAATTAAATTCAAATAAAAATGAAATCACTCCCCTCAAACCCTTAAAATGAATTTAATTAAAATTTCATTCTTTTATACTAATAATAAATATACAATCTCACAATCAATTAATGTTTAGTTAATCCAATAAATTTGATGATTACGGTTTATACTTATTTTATAAACACTATACAGAAACAAATTATCCTGATTCTTTTAAAAGTTGAATAGTTATAATCCTACGACGCTAGTAAGTTTACTTTTCCTTTACATTCTTAATAGTTATAATCTTAATCTTATATTTTTTTACAAACACTCTTAAGCGAATCCGTTCGAAAGTGTGACCTGGTTATGACCGGGAGCCAACGACTTCAGGGGAGGCTTCTACCAACCAGACTACCGTGTTAAAAAGTTGGCTTTGAAATTAAATCCTGCCCATGAAATTATAACGAATTACCAATTCCTTTATATCTTAAAAGTAAATAATCCTCGCTAAGTTTGATAACTACACATCACGACAAAGTTTGTCCAGCAGCCAGCCACAAAATTCAACGCATCTCGCATAACCTAAGTCATGTTCCTAGATCACGTACAACTGAAGCCATGATCCTAACCCTATTCTTGTTTAGACACGAGGACCCTACACGTTCTGTATCCTTCACTCCACGACTTTTCTCATAGATCAGTTTCGTCTTCTGGTTTGAACTTCGCATTTCTGGACTATTCTTGTAATCTCGGTTCTCCACCCTCCCTGGTCAAGGAGGCCCTACACCTTACGTATCCTTCCCTCAACGACTCATCTCACATCTCAGGTTTTTTTTGGCTATGGACTTAACATTTCTGGATTATTCCTTGCCAACAAACTTTTCTAGAAGGAAGTTGGTAAATTTTTCTTTTGGAATAAGGTGGGTTTAGATTGGAGCCAACATTAATGATGAATGAAAAAAATATTGTTTTAGTGTAATATGTTTTCATCATGATTTTGTGAGATTTAAGTAAATTTGATTACTTTTAAAAATAAATCTATAAAAAAAAATAAAAATAAAAGTTTGTTTTTTGTTTTTTTTTCGGAATATAATTTTATAAGTGATTTTGTGACATAAGATTGGTCTAGATCTATCTTAATTCTAGATTTACAATTCTTAAAAGGGATCAAAAGAGGTTTGTATCTCAAGAGATTAGATCCCTCTTGGTACTTGGTAGATCCAGAGTTAAGATGGATATAAGTTGATTTAATTATTAATTATAATTATGATTATAAATTTATTTATTTTTATTTTTATATAATTTGAGTCAAAATATTTTATTGATAATTATAATTATTAATTATTTTCTTTTATTTTTATTTTCATTTTGACCTAGTCAAAATGTTTATAAGACATGACATTACATTACATTACAACATTTTTATCACACTAGGGTAGTCAACACAAAGAACCAATCAAACTTGAATATTCAAAGTAAATTATTAAATAAAAATGAAAGGTAAAACATTTTCCCTCAAGAGATGGATCCTTATTTGTGCTTGGTAGATCTGAAGTTAAGATGGACCTAGGCTTCCTATATTCCACATGAATACTATGGGTCAATCGCATGGGTTCTCATATCATAGTTTAATAACTTGAGTGAACACCATGAAATTATTTTTATTTTAATGTTATTTTTTATTGTTTTAATCAACTAAAAATGTTTTCACATAAATTTATTTTTATTTTTAGGATTAAACATGACATTACATTACACTGGACGATATTGTATTATAATATCTCTACCATATTGGGTGCAACAAATCCTATTGCAGATATGGGTAAATAAAAACAAATCCTAGATATGGGTAAATAAAAACAAATCCTACTTCAAATATGGGTAATTAAAATTTGTTTTTGGGTAGTTGCAATTTTGTTTAGAGTAAAATTTTACTAACAAATGTGAGACGAAATGAAAACCTCTAACAGACACCAACAATAAGACCTCTAATACACATGAACAATAAGATTAACTTCAGACATAGTAGTAAAGATTATGATTCTTAATCACAGAATTTCATTTACAAGTTTTACATGACAATATGGCTGTGATTCAATAATTTATTTTCTTGGATTATATATATATATATATATAATTATTATTTTTTATGTGTTAAACTGTATTTCTTTCAAAACTAGAGATTATAGATAATACTTAAAAGTCTTAGATAAGCCAAAAATGAATTCTCTCTAGAGAGATATGAGATATTTGACAGATAGGATGATGAAAATTTAACATTGAATACAATGTAGCAAGCTACTACTAATCAAAACGGAAACAATAGGAACAAAGACCAATATGACAAGAACATGGTATCTTGATGGGGTCTTTATTGTCTTTGGCAGTGCCTCCTATTGAGCGAGGTATTCCGAGATGTTGTTATAAGTGCTTCATCCATTGGTCGAGGTCCTGCATATGATGATGCCGATTTCGAAATAGAGGATGCCTGCTTGATGCTCATGTTGATCCAATAGGGTTTTTCCAAGGATGAACTTCATATGCTAGTAAAGGTCAATTGTTTGTATGTACTCATTACATTTTCCTTCTGTGTGTCGAGTTTCTCAAACCCAATCTACTAGCTTAGCAAGAACCTGTGTCAGAGAGGTTAAGTCTATGTGATGAGCCTTCACTGTTGGCATGGGTTAGCACTTCCTAGATGGGCCTTAGTGTGAGGTTACAATAACAAGAGGCTACTTCCTCTAGGAAATGATGCATATATGTTCTACCCTTATGGGCTCTATATTGATAATATGCTATTCCTTTGCACACCCAGGCTCACTGACGAGACATTGGGGAAGGGTCAGAGAAACTAAAAGAGGCAATCACTAGAGAGGGGGAGAAAGAAGTATCACAAGATCTAAGGAGATGCCATATCATAGGATCACAAAGAGAAGGGTCATCACTAACAAAACGATCGCACAAGGAGCCATTTTCCATGTCCATAGCAATAGGGTGGAAGACTAGAAGGGGGTGATAAGAAAACCAAATGAAGACAAGTCGAACTGCTAAGGTCTTAGGGGGAGTGCATGAATGGAGTTTAGAGATTATCGAGGGAGTCTAGGAAAGGGAGTGCATAGGATTTGAAAGGAGTCTAGAGGACGAGTAAAGGGATGAAATGTTAGAGGAGGCCACGTAGCGAGGAGAAAACCAATAAGAGAACTCCAAGCAAACAGTTCTTATGACACATACGATGTCTTTAAAACTAGATAATATTGAGCATAGGAGGTGTTGGGAGCCTCACTAACCTACAAAACTAGATTGAATTTGAAATGGAAAGAAAATTGAAGTGACAAAGAAATATACCATCCACAATGCAATGTTGTTGAACTAGAGACTATACAACTTCCTTAAGTTGGAAAATTTCCACCTCAGGAAATTGATGTTTCCCAAACTAGAGTTCCCAGTAACCAAGCAAAAGCGTTCTATGGATGGAGCTACTACATATACCAATTGTCACAAATAGAAGACATGCCCCCCTACAAGTGCTGCAATGCTAAATAAAAAATATATTGAGAACCTTGAGGTCATGATTAAGTGCTGCCCCACTAGAGAGAAAGAACCAGCACCCAAATGACATAAAATGATTTAGCAGCCACTATGGGTCGAATGCATGCTGGAGGGATTGACATTTAGCATGATTTGGCTCAAAATTATAAAGCTTAATACGGGGTATGTTTACAGGTCCACTAGTCCTTTGTTCAAATGAAACAATGACAACTCGCCTTGACTTGTCCCCTTTTTGTCTCAGAAAACACCCCATCCATGCATATTTTTTTAATTATAATATAATAAATGAAGATAATTACATTAGTAGGTATATTTATTTTGAAATTTTTTATAAAATTAGTCAAATCTATATATATATAATTTGATTTACTAAATTATAAATAAGAAATATCTTTAAAAAAATAATTACTATCTTGAAATATATTTCAAAATTATGGTTAATAATCTTTATAGAAATTCATCATCTGTTATTGACGTTATTAATATAAATATTCTTGAATTCTTAAAAAAAATTCACCTTCTTTTATTAATAATATTTATAAAAAATCATCATCCATTATTAATATTATTAATACAGATATTTTAACTTTTCACCATATATATTTGAAAGTACAGTTTTTTTTAAAAATGAATTAAAATCAATCCATGATTCAATCAATTAATATTCAATCAAATAAATAAAAAATACGGTTGAGATAAATATCTTAGGTAATTAGTATATAAATTTGGAATTGTAGTTATTTTTTCCCGATACTGATTAAAATCACTCAAATCAGGATTCAAAATAAGAAATAAGAAATAAAAATATCATTATTTTAAAATTAATAATTAAAAAAAATAAAAATAAAAATAAATTCACTGTTATCTGTCCCAGGTCAACTATTGAATTATTGCATGGACCAGACAGAGGCCCGCAATGAGTTTTTAAGGAATTACTTGTAAGAAGAGCCCTTACTTTATGAGTTAGAGATCTGTCAAGTCTGACTGGTTTTTATCTCTTTTCATTTTCCATGATTGTGGACTTTTAACAGACTTTATGATATGAAGTGCATCATTCATGGCTGAGCATGATCCCCAGAGAGAAAAGTTCTTTAATCTGCGTGCTTGTCTAAGGAACACACGAAACTTGTGTCTCTGGTATTGTCAGATGTCACTTAGCCCGCATACTGATATTTACAACGTAATCTTCTCCCCACATTGAAAATTTGAGGAAGTTATGGAGAAATTTGACACCGTATTCTACTCTCCAGATTGAAGATTTGATATGAACGAAGTTCATGAATTGATTGTTCACATTTAATATGTTTAATTTAAATAGGAAAAATATATACTATTTTAGTTTGCTTTCCTGCTACGAGTGTAATTAAATTTGGAAAAATCCAAATAAAGTAGAACAATTTTTTGAATAAGTGTATTAGACTTTTAAACAAAGGTTAAATAGTAGTTAGTATTTCCAGTTTAACATAATTATAGTTTAATTAAACTAAAAAATAATAAAGATAAAAGTTTTATCACAAAAGTACAATTAATAAAATATTATTGAATATCATTGCCAAAAATAAAAAAATATGATTAACTAATATTATTCTATTAACATATATACACTTTAATATATATGTTTATTATATATATGTGTATTTTATTTTTTTATTAATATATATAATATTTTGTAATTAAATTTATTAAAAAATATTTTTAATATAATAATAAGTCATTTTAAATTTGAAAATATGGACAACAAAATTATAATTCATGAAAATGGAAATAATAGAAAAAAGGAAAAAAAAATAGCATGAAAGTTACTAAACAACCCACCTAACCCAATCACCTTACAGATAAATAAATTTCAATAATAATAATAATAAAAAAAATTGAATTCCCAATATTACACTATGGATAATGAACATAATTTTTTTGTCAAAGATAAACTAATACACAATCAAAGCAAAATTAAATAGGCAATATCATACTTGCTACAGTTATAATAATAAATGAATTCTAGTGTCAAATAATGTAAGGAGATTACACTTTTATATTAATAATAGTTAATACTAACAACAAAATAAAATACAAAAAAAATATTGAACTATTAAGTTAACACAAATAAATCACTAAAATAAAAATAAAATGATATACTTAAGAAAACTGAATTCTGAATGTAAAATAGAATAATAGATTTAAGAAAAAAGAATTTTACATTAAAAATAAAATAATTGATTTAAGAAAATTGAATTTTACATGCAAAACTAAATTGCTCATTTTTGTATTTTATCATAACAATAATGTTTGAAAAATAAAATCAAAATTTAAGGACAAGAAATACAATGAATGAATTATATATTTTTAAGTAAAATAATAATATTATTGTTATTTAATTATAAAATAAATATTTATATTTGTTTTAAAGTAAATTATACATTTTTGTATTTTGGAAGAGGGTGAAAAAATCAATATTTTGTTGGAGTTAGGGATAGTGTGAGAATATAATTACCGAAATTAAAACCACAAAGTGTTAGTTGAAAGAATTTAATTACAGTATTAGAAGAGTGTTAGTCATTACTCTTGTTTTTTTGGGAAGGAGTATGTGTGATCTTGTTAAATGAGTAAGAATTTTCCAAGATTTCTATTATGAAGTTAATACTTACAAAACAAAAATAATGGCAATTGAAACCAAAAGTATCAACAATGATATATGAATATGAATTTTGGAGATTTTTGTAAAAAGATATAATGAATTCAAAAGCAATTTAAAACCTATAATCTGAAAATTAAAGGAAATATATCTTATCCTTCTCATTAGAGCAAACTTTTTCCCATTTGGAATATGACCATTACTAGATATCTAATGTATCAAATATGTTAAACCATATGGGGACAATAGGCTTCCCAAAATAACTTCAAACTCTAACCAAAATAGGGATGACTTAAGGTACAATAGGGTTAAAGGAAGATATCGATTTTCAAAACCAAGTTAATATTAAAAATGGGATAAACAAGAGCTCATTTTGCAAAATAAGGATTATATTAAAATTATTGTTAAGGAGAAATTGTGATGTGATAAAGCATTATCGGAAAAAAATGTTAAGACATTATAAGGAATTGATGGACCCAATTATATATTGCTAAAATAAGAACAAATTCTCATGAATTTCACAGTGAAATTGAGTGTTGGTCAATTCCAAAAACACCATATGACTAGATTACCATAGAAATTAAATAGATGGTAAAGTGCATAGGTATCAATCCAAATAGATATGCCAATTGAATTCATCCATCAAAGCTCCATTAATTTTCATTTTAATTCTTTAACATAATATATATGCTTTTGCTCAATTGTTAACTACGATACCAAGAATTTTGATAAAAAAAATTCTATTAATATTATTATATTAACCTATACTAATCATAATTTTGAATTTGCATTATAAGTGCTCCAAACTTACTTTTAAGCTACAATCCAATCTAACGATAAAATCATGAGTAGACACCCTTCCTCATGCTATGAGGCTTTAAGATCACGTGAATTGATTTATTTAATTAAAAAGAATGGTTCATTGTTTGTGGCATTTTTCTGAATGGCATTGGAATGAAGTTGTTAATTTTCTGGCCAATTTAAAATTGGATGACAAAGATTACAATTTAATGCATTCTCATTATTGAATTTGGAAGCTCTTTCGAATTCCAAAATATACACAACTCTTGATATAACAAGAGTAACATTTTTACAACAGTAAGATGTGTGAAGATGAAAATCACTCTTGTAAAAATAGAAACCACTCTATCATATTTTCGAGCATACACTCATATTACATTTAATTTTCAAAAAAATATTCATTATATCAAATTTTCAAAACAATATATATTAGCAAAATTATAATAATTTTAGAAAAAAAATTCTCCATATAATTTTTATCTTCTTGAAATTTATAAAATATATCAGAATCATTTTATCATAATAATACAAAAATAAATACCATCATTAATATAACTGGACATTGTTATAAAAATAAAACTGTATATAGCTTAAGTAAACTCTATATTTTGTATATTGTTTTCTCTCATAATGACAATGTCAAGAAAAATATGAATATCGATAACAAAACAAAACTTATAAAAGTAGAACAGTGTAAGCATAAGTGGATGGTACTTTTTAGAGTGGATCCATGTATAAACCTGTCTGTATATTTTAAATTTATGTAAATAATAATGATAATGGCGATTTATCATGTGAATACACTTTAAACAAACACAATAATAATAATTTACTAGCTGGACAAACCATCTTCAAACATCCAGCAAGACCCTGATTTACATTAAAACACATTATTAACCACGATTTCGTTGTTGTTACACAGTTTTGAAAACTTGGAAATCTGTGTAGAAGATTCCAAAGTTAGACACTGATTTGCTTGAAAAATTGGAAATCTCCGCAGAAGATTCCAAAGTTTAGTTGTAATGGTGACTGTCCATGCAAAAAGTTTAGTTGTAATGGTGACTGTCCATGCAAACGTACAAGTTCATGGTGGCGAACAAGGGACCGACATACTCAGGCCTGCAACTTCAAACCAGAGAATGAAGTTGCTGCTTGGTCTCTTCTACGCTTTGTCCACATCCTTCTTCGTCTTTTCTGCTGTCCTGAGACGAATCCAACTCATCGCCATCTGTAACTTGTTGTTTTACCATTTTGTCAACTATTGTGTAGCAATCGTCCAAGACTTTGTAACTCACAGACATACACAAACTTTTGTCAATGTATACTGTTGCATTCATTGCATTCTCACGGGTCTTGAACATGTACTCGCTGTATTAAACAATCTGGTTGCTTCGTATTCTAAAATCATGGCGGTATATATTTGGGTATGCAGAGACAAAACACAATCCTACATCAATGTAGATACGTTATAATCTTCGGTCTGAAAGTACATTCACAAAAAAATGAAACATACAAATGTTTAAAATTAAAAAAATCCAAACTAATATAATTATTGTGGTTAGGATTTAAGGTGATAACTTCTTTTGGGATTTACGGTGATAACTTCTTTTAAATCTACACTACTCTTATTTGTTGTTTCTTGATAGAATTCAAGATGATAATATTGCTCACATAAATCTTGACTCATATTATTAATATGTTTGATAGAATTCAAGATGATAATATTGCTCAAATAATTTTAAATCTTGACTCATATTATTAATATGTTTTCATTAATATGATTGGTAGAATTCAAGATGATAATATTGATTAATTAAATTTGGATCTTGATTTATATTATTAATATGATTTTAATATTATTAGATAGATTCAGACAATTTTTTCTTGTAACATTTAAATAATTAAAACATAGTTTTAAGGATAATTATTGTGGTTAGGATTCAAGGTGATAATTTGGTTTAAATTTTAACCATTTTTATTTGAGATATTTTAATGCAATTTAGAATAATAATTTTTGTTAAGTAAATTTTAATCTTGATTAATATGATTTAATGTGATTTGAAAGAAAAAATAAGAAGTTATTTTGTTCACAATAATTAAATTTAAAATGTTCACAATAAATAAATTTAAAATATTTTGTTTAAATATTCTAAGTTTTAGAATTTTTTTGTGAAAATTTTAGTGAAACAATTATTTGGTCATGCAGTAATTTTTATTACTTAAAATATGTTTTTGAATGCACAAATAGATTTAGCCCATCATAAAACTCATATATCACTATGTTTGTGCAAAGTTCACAACTCAAAATTTCCAAAAAAAAATTGTTGAATTTCTTATAATTTAACCAAAAGAATACCTAGAAAACAACTCCAAAACCTACAATAGTTAGACTACTAAACTTAAATTTATATTTATTTATTTAATTTAATTTTTAAATTTATGTCTATTATTTTTAACATACATCTTTTTATTTAATAAAATTAAAGTTATTTCCACACCATTTAAAATAGATATTGGATCACTAACATGAGAGTGACTGGTTTAAAACTTTATAAATAAACATTCAATCATGTTAAAAACTGATATGACCCAAAACAATACAATCCCCTCATAATTTTAATGATCTTAACTGTCCATAAATCAAAATAAAATAAAATTAAATAAAATTAAATAAAATTAAATTAAATTAAATTAAATTAAATTAAATTACTAACAATACTGTTTCTTCCACAGCAAAATTATACTTGAAAGTTGAAACTTTATTATTATAACAGAACATAGACGATAAGTTAAAGAATCCTACTCAGCAGAATTATCCTTGAAACTTTATTGTTATAACGGAACATAGAAGTTAGGTTAAAGAATCCTACTGTCTACACCTACCGTTTTCTTATGTGATTCTGCTCATATTTAAAACCATTTTGCAGAAAAACACATAATGGGTTACATGCAAACTTTACGCTTTCTCTATATATGGTAAGATGTTGTCCATATTGCATGCTTTATATTTTTGTCCTCACGTTTGATGTGACTCGCTTAATATATCAACCATCTTGCAGAAAAAGCAGAGCTAATCTGGTACAAACTTTTCAGACTTTTATATGTATGGTTGTGCAGTTATCCATATTCCACGCTTTATTCTTTTGCGCATTGTTTGACATCAGAAACATATAACAAAATTCTATGGGCATCTGAGCAAGAACCATTTGCATGCGTTCATATTGAACCGTATATAACTTCTGACTTGTTTAAGTTAATATATGTATATTTTTCCCTTTCTCTTTTAAGAGGAATAGTTAATATTCTATTTTTTCATTCTTTCTTTAAAAGGAATAGTTACACCCTTCTTTTTTCTTTTCATTTTTTATTTAAGAATAGTAGTAAAACAAAAACTAGTACTGCTTTATTGGATTTTTATTTAAACACTCTATTTTATATTTATTTCTATATATATATAAATTAATTTAATTTTTATTAATATATTTTTGTTTTAATAGTTTATTATTTTTTTTATATTAATTTTGTAATTAAATATCGATAAGTTTAACTAATTAACATGTATACGTTTGGTTTTATTAAGTATTATGGCTATTTCATGAGCTTCTTTATCTAGTCACTCAAATTCCCCGAATGGATATAATGGAGTATGCCTCGTTATTTTTATGAGATCTTTGATTTCTCTTTACTCAAATTGCACTATTAGTATCAAGTATTTTGATGGTATATAAGTAACATGTTAAACATAGCCATATTGCATAAACATTTTATATAGTGTTTTTCAAATAGATTAAAAAGGATTGATTTGTACTTATATGATAGAAAATATCAGCATCAATAACCAAAGAAAAGAAAAAGAAAAAAATTGGCTTGTGTTGCCATGTATTTATGATAGAAGATGTTGTTGATTAATACTAATTTTTACTAGCTAATGATTATGAGTATCATCCTTCATGGATATTATCCTTCATGATGATTATTAAGCATTTATATTATGGGTTGGTTAGCCCTTGGCTAAACTTCATATGTTGATGGTGAGATTTATCTTTTTGGGACAATCCCTTGTTCAATAAAGGTCATGTGTGACTTGATGATTATACCCTTAATACCTACCTTCATTCTATATGTTACTTGTTGGATTAGGCTTAATGTCATCTCATTTTAATATTATTGTTTCTTTACAACATATATGTTATGATGTTGATAAATGAATGAGAATTTTCCAAGATTTCTTCCTAGGTTAACACCACGAAAAAAAGTTAAGACAATTAGATCCAAAAGTATCCATAATGATATATGGAAGTGAAATTTGGAGAGTCACTGAGAAAGACAAAATCAATTCAAAATCAATTTATAACTTATAACCTCAATATTAAAAGAAACATAGCGTATCCTATCCTTCTCATCAAGTCAAGTTTTTCCCCACTTGGAATATGGTCATGACTAGTTATTTAATATATCAAAGGGATTAGACAACAGGCTGAAAATAACTTCAAACTCTAACCAAAATAGGGAAGAATTAAGGTCCACTAGCTATAAAAGAAGAGATCAATTTGTAAAATTAATAAAAAAAAGATCATTTTGCAAAATAAAGATAATATTAAAATTATTGTTAAGGAGATATTATCATGTTTACCACTAAAAAGAAAACTGAGATATTATAGGGAGTTGATGGGCCCAATTATATATCGCTTAAATAAGAACAAATTTTCATGTTAATTCCAAAAACACCATATGATTATGGTTTCCATAGAAATTAAACAATATTGGTAAAAGTGGATAGGCATCAATATTGTAGGGAGTTGATGTATAATTGCTAAAATAAGAACAAATTTTCACGTTAATTCCCAAAACACAATATGACTACGGTTTCCATAGAAATTAAACAATGTTAAAAGTTGATAGGCATCAATCCAAAATATCTATGCCAATTGAATTAGACCAACTAAACTCCATTTATTTTCATTTTAATCATTACCATAATGTATACGCTTTTACTTAATGGTTAACTACAAGACCAAGACTTTAAAATTATAAAATTTATATTATTCTTTTATTCTTTATGTTAGTGATAACCTTCCTAGATCTACCACCCAAAAAAAAATATTATTATGCTAACATAGACTAATTATAATTTTGAATTTGCATGAGAAGTGCTCCAACTTACTTTTGAGCTACAGTCCAATCTAATTATAGAATCATGAGCCATCAGACTTTAAGATGATCATGTGAATTCTAATCATAGAATCATATATAAAAACCCATCCTCATGCCATGAGGATTTAAGATCATGTAAATTGATTGATTGATTGAATGACATGTATCTAGTGGGAGTGAAGTTGTTAATTTTCCAGCAAGTTTAAAATTGGAAGATGACTATGACAATTTAACGGGTTTCCACAACTCAATTTTGAAGCTCCTTATAATTCTAAAATATACATAACTCTAGTCTATCATTTTTATAAGAGTAAGACTTTTGAAGATGAAAACTATTCTATTATATTCTAGAGCTTATACCCATATCATTTAAATTTCAAAATATTTTTCACAATATTCAACTTTTTTCACTTTATAACTCAACAAAACTATAACAATTTTAAAATATTATTTTAAATAACCTTGTATTACCTTAAATTTTACCAAACTATATCATATTTCATCTCAACTGAAATTAATGATCATTATCATTATTTTATCCTCATAATAATATAAAAAAATTAAATACAACTATATATTATTATACAGAAAAAACTGAAAAAGAAATACCAATACGTTGTTATAAAGATAAAACTGTATAAAGCTCAAGAAAACTTTAGATTTTGTATGTTGTTTTACTTAATTTTGGCAATCTTTCTGTCATGGTGACAATGTCAAGAAAATATAAATATTACTAACCGAACAAACCTTACAAAACTTATAAAAGTAGAACTTTGTTAGTTATGTGGTTTATATTTTTTAAATCTTAGCATCCTGATAGATTGAGATGGATGGATGGATAAGAATGTTTGTAAATTTTAAATTTATGTAATTTTCTGTGGTTTATATTTTTTAAATCTTAGCGTCTCGCTTGAGATGATGGATGGATAAGAATGTTTGTAAATTTTAAATTTATGTATACTTGTCAAATGAATATAGTTTGCGTGGCAGATATAATTTGTGATTTTCTTTTTCATTTAAGTTCAATTTCATGTTATAATATATTTGACCGTATAAGTAAATTATCTAACTTAATTACTTGAAATAGAAAATAGATATTATTCCAGTTCTAAGCTAGTACTAAGATTGAATGGTAATAAATATTTATCCTGCCAATACACTTTAAACGAACACGATAATAATTTTCCGTCTAAACACACCATCTTCAAACATCTAACAAGACAGTGATTTACTCTATAAACACATCATCAAACACGATTTCATCGTTGTTACAGTGTTGAAAGTGATTTACTTTATAAACACATCCTTAAACACGATTTCATTGTTGTTACACAGTTTTGAAAATTTGGAAATCTGTGTAAAAGATTCCAAAGTTAGTGATTTACTATATAAACACACCATCAAACACACGACTTGATTGCTGTTACAAACAGTTTTGAAAAATTGGAAATCTCTGTAGACGATTCCACAGTTTAAGGGGAATGTGCCTTTTCGTAGGTGGTTGAAATCATTAAGGATGATGGTTGTAACACCCCTATATTTTTCATTTCAGACATTGTCTATTTTTAGACTTTCAAATTATTATTGGATTTAAATGATTGTGGAATCAAGAATGGAAACTGTTTGATGATGTAGTTATGTTTTATTTATTGAATAATAAATGAGTTATTTGGAAATATTCAAGAAATAGCAATAGAGTATTGGATACTTCTTGTCAACTTATGAAACTATGTTACTAGTTGAAGTCCACATGTTTGACCTTCCCAAAAAGTCTCCTAAAAATCCCTAGGACAAAGCTATTAAATATATTAACATACTGGGAGAGAAATATTATATTAATCACTTTGCCGGATAGAAAAGCTAAGTGGGGTGAAAATAAGAATAAATCATAGTGGGAGAGAAAGACGTGCTTTAAAGAAAAAGAAAAGAATATTTTTCGGAAAAAATTAAAACTAAAGACCTAGGGGAAAGGTGGGTAGACCTTAAAGCAGGACACTGCTAAAAATTAGCTGGGAAGAATCTATAAGAGAAACCACATAGGAACCTGTTGAAAATGCTGGACCTACAAACATTCAAAGGGGTCTCCCTGATATGCGGTCCCAACTAGACCTCAGACCATTTGGTGTAGGAGCTCCATATAGAGTACGGATTGACTGCTATCTACTTAAATATTTACATTGGATTTAGCTGTCAGTAAGAGAGAGAATCATATATGTATCTTTGAAAAGAAAGTAAGTGTTCCTAGTGAATTTTCGGTTGCAAGTGCATAAAGGTTCTTCTAGTGCGGAGGGAGGAGAAAGCGAGCCTATAAGGGAGAGGTAATAGTACCACCCTAACAGAGACATACAGAAACAAGAAATATTCGATGAACATCTAGCGGAAGAGTACACAAAGATGTGATGATAATTATAACCACTAGAACACATTCTCAATATGAAAGAACTAAAATAACCAAAATAGTCTAACTACTTTAGTACATGTGAAAGCAAACATGAGTCATAAACATTTATAGAAAAAATATTACAAGTATTAACAACCGATGCATGAAAAACATGTTTTCCATCACGCTTCAAATATTAAGTAAAAGTCCCAAGATACATGAATAAAATGAACATCACTTGCTCCAATAATGGAGCGTAGGAGCTACTACTTGCACCCAAAAAGTGCTAACTTGGTCTCTCTGATTCCTTATGGGAGAAGCCAAGGTTAAGATTCCTTTTCTTGTACAATGAGAGTGTATATATAACAAATGGTGTGATCTTTCACCTTCCTTGTGACTCTTATACTACCCTCATGACTGTTTGAATTCCCTATGACTTTCTGACTCTTACATGACACTTTACATTATGTTCATGTACTTTACAATACATTTTTGAATAAGAATTTACATAATCCACAAATTTATGTGGAACATGATGACTCATGACATAACACTAATGGCATGGGCTTCATGATGGCATGGAAATGTCAAGCCATATTTTGTTGTTGCTTTCTTTGTGGCCTCTTAATGATAGAACATGATCTCTTATTCCACCTCCATATGGTTTAGAGATGAGAAGTCTTTAGTGTTATCTGGATCTACAATTGTTGTTACAATATGATGTACCTTTGCTTCCTCTTGATTGATCAACTTGCACTTGCAGGTACAAAGGTTTCTTTTGGAATGGCCTCCTTCTCCATCTCCTTCATCATCATCCTCTCATAAAATGATAGAATACCTATGAATACAATTCACTCATAATAAGATGAAATCAGTTGGATAAAACCCGTAGCCTAAGATGCAACATGATGATCCATTGACTGAGCTGGAACTAGGTGGCATGCTGATAGAAAGACTTAGGTACTACCTAGTTGTATAGCTAAGGAAATCAAGAGTGAATAGTGAGCCTTGACACTACACAATGTGTAGTTTAGGCTGGATTGGGCTTGACAATTACGCAGTTGAGGGGTTTAAGAAGCCTGTTTGAGGGCTTGAGCACTGATTTTGCGCACTACGCAATTATGGAAGGAAAAGAGGCAAGGTGATTTTGCAGTTGTGTAGTTAAAGAGCTCAAGGCTGAGGCTTGAGGATTGATATCGTGCAATGCACAATTCAGGCATGGCTAGAGGTAAATATTGTGTAGTTGTGGAGCTCAGGGGTTGGCCTTGTGTGCTCATATTGCATAGTGGACCGTCTTGGGAGGTAGAAACTATGCATCACACAGTGCCAAGAGACAAGGTTGCTACTTGAGGACTTAGACAACGCAGTGTGTAGTCCAGGAGGGATGGATGATGCTGAGTTGCCATATTGGGGAGTTTTCCCAGTTTTAACTAAGTGTTGGATCAACGAGATGAGACTAAACAAAAGAAAGACTTGAACATGATCACACACTTATATTAGCTTACAACACAATGAGGAACACTTAGAACACATGAATAGCATACTTTCCTCAGTGCGACAACTTTGTGACGTCTAACACTAAGTGCGACACCAAAGATACACTTTGCGATGATAATGACAACACTTGTGCAACGATTCTTCAAATATTGGAGATGAGTGTGATGGATGTTTTTATGAAGATAAAAACTAATCTACACAAGAATTACCCCCTAACCACACCAAAACTAGTTTGTGTACAACATATGACACTTAACATGCCAGAATATGACACTTTATCTTCTCTAAAATGAGATCAGAACAAATAGAGAAAACACATGCAATGCCTCTTAATATTTGCAACAACAACATCCAAAGCCAAAGTAGGCTTTGAAATTTGGATGTAGGCCAAAATTTTGGAGGGTGTTCTAGAAACAAAAACAAAACCAAAGAGTTTGTTGGTTACTAAAGGCAAGAAAAACTTAGCTTAGGGGAAACTGTTGGAAATAGTTAATGGTTGGGTAGAACATGCTCCATTCCCGAATATTGCCCAAGAAATAATTACGGTTAGATCAAATTCTTCCTATTTTTATATTGTTGATTATGAATTGTTAATGATATGTATTTGTAGAATAGAGGAAGCTATGCATGTATGCACTTGGTTGTACATATTACAGTTTTGCATGCATAGTCTATTTTTTCTCATATATTTTATTATTAATTGTATATGAGTTTCTATACGCATGCATAAAAAAGAGATTGTCAAATGTATTTGTTGGTGATGGGACTTACGATGGTTTATATATCTATATATATATATATATATCTTCTTTATCATTGGAAATTCTTAGATAGATAAGCCTCTCTCATTATCTAATTTTATATTCTATGTATTTCTACTAGAATATTTTTTATTTTTAATTTATGCTACACATCGAAAGAAAAGAAAATTCCTTATTGTAGTATTTGTTTCACTGGTTTAAACTATATCCCACTTCATTCAAGGTCTATGAACAAAATATCTATATAATGGAATGAAATTATTTCTATTTGGTAAGGAAACATGGAATATCCTTGTTATTCCTATCCATTAAATAAATAAATTATTTTGTTTGTGAGTATAGCTAGAAAGTTCATAAAGTACAATGCATTTTTATATGCATGTACTTACGTACTTAAATTGTATACTTCTTTTAAATTTTATATTGATTATACAAAGTATAGACCCTGATAGTCTCATATTCTTCATAACTAAAAAGGGATACCTTAAAGTTAAAATATAGAGGTAATGAATTGAATCTTAGCTAATAACTGACTAGCTAGAGTGAAGAATATTAATGTAGGAGAGTACATAAAGTAAATTGATAAGATAAATAAAATCACAAACCATAGTTTTTTTTTTTAATTTATATTAAGCATGATCAGATGGACTATCCTTATTGATATATATGCAACAAAGGGATGGTCACAAATATAGTAGAAATATAATATCATAACAAAATAATAATTTTACTAGATCTAAATATGCATGAAGAGTAGTTGGCCCTTGATTTCAGTTGAACGAGGAAAACATAGAAGGATTATAAAATATATCTTTTATGTAAGATTTATAAAAGAGTGATTAAACTATGTCGGCCGAATATAGTAGCATAATCAACACAAGATGAATACAAAATTGTTGTGCTTAATAGCTATTATAGTAACTCCACAGTAAAAGAAAATCATGCTAAATGTCAATTTAGATTGTAAACCATTCTAATACAAAATGAAATTAACCACATAACAATTGTGTATACTAGTGTGAAAATTTATACATGGGTAACCTATACAAATCCTAGAGGAATTGGGAAAGAACACAATGAGTATAGAATAATAATGAAACAAGTATTATCATTTAAATCCAAAATCTACTGGAACCAATTCCTTTTTTATCAAAGAAAATTATACAATAGTCTTAGATATAATTTATGCAAATATCTCGCATATGTCAACAAAGATAAAGGCTACAAATCCAAAAAAAATATTACTTGTATATTGATCCAATAAATTAATATAAACATATTCCAACCAAGGCCGAAGACCTTAATGTTCATTAAAAATAAAACCTCATGGCCATAATGTTTGTCGAACCCTCATAGGTTTGAAATAAACAAACAATAAAAAATTAAGGAAACATTCTACTAGGTTTTGAAAACCCTAGTTGAACCAACAAGCCATGTGTCTCCACATATTCATACAGAGTATGGGAGTTTTAAACAAGGCCAATCTATAGACCAGTGAAACTATGGAGTCAACCTTCGAGACAAGCTGAAATCCTCATGATGCAAGTGACAAGTTTGTAATTCATACCTAAAGCCCCAATAAGAGCCTTAAAAAAATAGTAATTTTAAATATAGAATTGGAAACTGTAAGTGGGTATTGGAACATTGAAATAAAAAATGTTTTCATGCTATTCAAACCATACCCGAGAAGAATTAAAGCACATCCTCTCTAGAGCTATCTATGCCAACATCAATATATAAGTTAATAAGGGAAAATAATAAGGTTTAAATAATCGAGAAACATTAACAGAAATCCTTCTCAAAGGAAGTGGTCTTAGACACCATGGACATAGAGACATAATGGCAGTGAAAAGGCAATCAAAACATTTAGGGTTATGGGGTACCAAAACCATTATTATTTTAAATTAACCCCTACGATCGTTATATCATAAACAAGAGAAACAAAAAGGGACACTGAAAATTGAAATACATTGTCCTAATCCCAAATGGAAGGGATTCAAATTAGAAATTTAACATTCTCCTCAAAATAGCTTTGATGGAGAAAATAAAAACTCATTACCTTGCAAATTTTCTAAATGATGCGTAAGGCTTGAAGACAAACTCCAACACTATCACTTTTCTCTGTAACCAAGAAAAGAACTGGGCTAAGGTATGTTAAATAAATGGAACTGGTAATGATTACAAGGGAATTTCAGTGTAATAAAATAGTTGTCTTGGACAACATCATCTGTGACCAAAATATTATATTAGAAAGGTTCTAAATGCATGAAAGGTTTTCTCCATACGTTATATAAGCACTTGTGAACGAGACTAAAGAAAAATGAGTAAGAAGAATTGAAAATTTGATTGAAAATGCAAGAAAAAATGAAGAAGTATTATATATTTAAATGTGATAGTAAAATTAAAAGATAAAATTGCAAAACCTTTAATCACGGAGCGGTGGATTAAACCTTTGTTGATAACCATGTGTAGTCATAGCACCTCCAAGTGAAATCAAACTATGTGGCCCTAGGGAGTTGAGACACATTGCAGAGTTTCATAGCGACACTTTAGTTGCATGAACCAAGTAGAATGAGTGATAATGAGGTTATTATTTGAAATATATGGGTTTTTAATAACCCTAATAAAATTTCATCCTTAGATCGAGAACTATTAATCTAAGTTGTCAACAATGCACATACTCTCAATCCATATAAAGATCACATGGAGTGAGTAACGTGGAATTTGACCATAGTTGATCTAGATTGGATCATTATATTATTTTTCATCCATATTGATGCATTTGGAGTGGAAAAAGTAGAGGAATCAACTCAGCAGAGAATTCTCACTGGTGGGACCCAGTTTGGCGAAATGGGGTTCTGAATTTTCCAAGAGCGTTTTGAGCCATCAAACGACATTTTTTGGGGGTATTTTTTTTTGCAAAGTGTAGCACTATTTCATGTTATTCTAAGCACAACAATCAGATTCTGTATGCAAAAGTTATGCCACTCAAAAGTTGACCTTCCTGTTTTCACACCTATAATTCAGGAGGATGAGACAACCCCCATTATTCATGGAAAAGAGACTAGCCATGTGATTATGATGTAAAATAATCTAGAATATTCTATATTTTAACTCTAGTTAAGAGTTAATGTAGTCAACATTAACCACTAGTAGGCAATCGGGCTATGTTATAATCGGGCCACTGGGAGGAACATGCATTCCATTCTTTCGAGGGAATTGTATTCCATAGCTGAGAAAAGATAGTCAGGAGAGATAGGATTTAGAGCAAACATAGAGGATCTATACATTGTAGTAGTCCATGAGACACATACATTACTTCTTTGTACCTACACCATATTTCCAAACAGAGACAGAGAGTGAAGCAAACTCACCTTCCAGTTAGGCTTTCTCCCAAAATGGTTTCCCAAAGAGCATATCTTATGTATTATGTGTGTGTGTGTGATTATTTTTTCATTCTCTACTTTTTTTCATAATTTTCCATTCACATTCATGCACTAATTATAGTAAAATCTACAGATCTAGAAATGAAATAAAATTGTAATAGTGTAGAACTTGAGATTTTTAATATAATATAGTTAGATCTATTGTGGCAAAATGTCTAGTGGAATATCCATGATATTTTACAGATTAATAATTCCAACTATGGTCTATCACTAAACCTTCATTAAATTGACATCCCACATATGCGCATGGATCCAAGTTGTGGGGTATATAAACTAGAATTACAATGTAATGGGATATGTGAGGATTGAGTCATGGTAAGGTCCGAGCTTCTAATGTATATAGCTATATTATTTATGGTCCCTCTTAACATATATAACATAGGAAATATGGGTTGAGATTAATATATCAATATAATCAATAGATGCCAATATTTCATGTGTAAGTCTTAACAAGAAATTGAATATAATCATTTACAGGAATTCAACACTTTAATTAATTGAATCAAAACATACAAGGATTTCATAATGAACTATATCATAGGCATATGCCATTAATAAAACCAATTTCCTTTGCAACAACCTTTTCGGTGGGGAGTCATACTACTCCAAACAGTAACCACGTGTAGTCCAACCTAAAGAAACTTCCTAAAAATATTCAAAATCTAATATTGACTTATTACAAAAAAAATTACAAGTCATTGGACTATAAATGATATTAAAGTATATAATGAGGATGCACATGAGGAAGTAAAGAAGATAGTGTTTTTGAAGTATGTGCAGTTATAGTAATGTTAAAGTAAAAGTTGTTTTTTTGGGTGTAAAATGGAGGTATGTTATAATGGTGGTTGTAAGAATGTTGCAATTCATAACTTGTCAGAATGTGAATGAGTTATTTATATTGATCATTAACGCCTAGTAAATAGATTAATATATTCTTATGCATGAAAGGCAATTTTTAGTAAACGAGGAATGTATTAATCTGAATATATCTCTTATAAGATGATTTACAAGAAGGTTTTGCATACTATAAACTTCCTCCTCTAGAATGATTTGTAATGATAGAAAGTATTAGATATATAGGTAGAACCACGGTAAATACATTGGAGGTTTCCCCATGAAGAAATGAGTGAATATTGTTCTCTCGTAATAAAAGTATTATCTTTTGCTCCTATTATGATTGTAGATATTTCTCTATAGATCAGCTAGGTCTAATACAACATAAAAATTCTGCAAATTCTCTACAAATCTACCTTTGAGATCCATGTAGAAAATCTGGTTGTAGATTAACTCGATAATGTAATATACCAAAGAAAAATACTATAATCTAATTCTACTATCAAACTTGCGGAAGCTTAAATATTGAGCAAGATCAAGTTGAAAACATATAACCAGAAGAAGAATCAATGCACATGAAACACAGAAAATACTCATGGGAAAGCCTCAACTAAAAACCGTACTATCCGTATTATCATACAAGGTGGAAATACATCAGAATTATACAAATCCTTAGCTCCCACAGCTAGCCAACTCTCAATACAATTCTCCTGGATGCTCACAGTAAAACAAGGCTTCTCACAAACCTTCTCCTATGCCCTCCAAGCCTCCTATTTCCTTGCACAGTTTCTTTGGGTGATCCTCCTATTACCAAGTGGAAGACTGATCACTCACACTGATCCTACACCCTATCAGAACTGTGCAATCCTCAAGGAACCTTTTTCCTTCTGCATGCATGAGTTTCCTTTATAGGAGAAAATATGCAACTAATAGTACATTGTCCTTTTCTTTAAACTCAACTGGGTCTTTCTCAGAATAGACATGCATGAGTTATTAATGAGATAATCTTCAGTTATCTGGAGTACACTAGTTGGATTCATGCATGCATTAGCTCACTGAACTCACAATGAGATCCTCAAATAGTTTGGAACTAATTTAATTGGACTTAACTCAGTAAACTGAGCTAACTAATTACAACTCAAATACAAGTCAATATTATGTCCTTAATTAAGGGATAATCTCCTTAATTTAAGGGATAACTGTTGGATGACTTCAGAAAGACTTCTAACTTTAATTTCTCCAACAAATTAACTCAAGATGAATTAATTAACTATTTTTCAAGCAACTCCTGGGACTAAATTCGAATTTTAATTTTAAATGTTAATTCAAGGACAAACCAAAATTGGAATATTTTGGATTCTATTTTTAACATTTAGTGTTGCTATTTTCAACACTCCCTCTCAACAAGAAAGGATTTCAAGTTGATCCTGATCTTGAACCTTTGGAATGTTCTACATGCAAAACATCTCTCAGGTGTTGTTGCTCCAGCAACTCCAGAAACAAAAAAGCATCCAACATGAATGAGTATGATGCATCTATCATCAAAGTATCTGACTGCTATTGCCTCTTTCAACTGGAAACTTTGTGCTTCTGCTGACTCTGCCTTTCTACACTGTTGTTAATCCTTCTCTACACTCTTCAGTACTTGACTACTTTAGCCTCTGTCACTTTGATCTTGGACTGCATCAATCCCATTGGTTCCTCCCACTACTATGTACTTTGGGCTCCCGTTGCAAGGTACGATCTATGAGATAAAACCTCTCAATGGACACTACCCAATTTCAGCCTTCTTAAGACTATCACTTCACATCGCCCCTCCTCACACTTGCAGGTATGGCTGCATGTGATCCCTCTGCCCACTTGGATCACAATTCCCCCCTACTGGAGGTCTTTGCATGAGTGTATGCCTCCACTTTGTCTCCTCTCAGTATCTCCAATTGTGGCTCCTACACAATTGTCTAAGACTTCTTTTGGAGCTGCATGTTGAGAGGTAATTTACTCTCCCTCTCAACCACCAAGTCTCTAACATTTACCTTGCTCCTCAAGGATTTTCATGCATCTTGAACCTCAAGAGCATAGAGGTTCTTAACTCGTGACTGATCTGTTTCACCTGTCCCATGGTGATGTGTCTAAGGAAAACCTTTCCCTTTCTAAAGACAACATCGTAGCATTTATCCTCCAACATTATGATTGATACCAAATTCTTCTTTAGTCTAGACACATACTTCACATCTGTCACGGTGAAAGGAGCTCCATGCTCCCTTTGAAAAGCAACCGTGCCCACTCCTGAAACACTATACCTTCCATCGTCACCAATATCTATGCGCATCTTGAGGTCTTTCTCCTCCAAGGCACTCAGTAAATGTTTATCATCGGTCATGTGGAATGAGGCTCCACTGTCAAGATACTAGACACAACCCATCATCGATGACACCATGCATGCGATGAGGGTAAAGTCCCTTTCGAACTGAGACGCTAATGCCTCACCTTCTGATCCTTTCGAGGATCCCTTCTTGGACTTCTTTGATGGGCAATTAGTTGCATAGTGTCCCATCTCGTGACAATTAAAGCATCTCACTTTAGATTTGTCACCCTTCTTCCCTCTATGAGAGGAATTTGATTTGCAATGGGAAGCCTTCCCCTTCCCTTTCCTAGCCTTACTTGCTAAGGCAAGATTTTCTTCATCATGATTCTTTGATGAAGAACCATCTTCTGTGTTCCTGCTGATCTCACCCTGCATCATATTTGACCAAAGTCGTTCCTAATCTGGTAATTTCTCCCATCCATTCACAGAGTCCTGGTAGCTATTCCAACTCTTTGGGAGGCCAAGGAGAGTGAGGCTCACCATATCATCATCGGTAATAGTTATTCCCACACTTCCAAGATCATCTCTATAGGTGGTAAGCTTGTTGAGATATGTGGAAATAGTATCGCCGTCCTCCATCTTGATTCTTCAAAGCTTATCCTTGAGCGCCAATTTCCTCTGGTCATTACTATTTTGGTAGAGGTACTTCAATGTCTTCCACAATGAATATGGAGTATCCTTCCCATGGAGACTCAAGACAACATGGTATCAAACTCCCTCAAGGATGATTTGTTTCACCCTCGCCACACACTTCTTCCACTCAACCAATTCTTGTGCATTAGTTGAAGTTAACTCTGATACCATGTAGAAATTTTTCTATAGATTAGGTAGATTTGATACCATGTAGAAATTCTTCAAATTCTCTACAAATCTACCTCTGATATCTATGTAAAAAATGTGATTGTAGATTAACTCAATAATACAATATACCAAAGCAAAATACTATAATCTACTTCTACTATGAAACTTGGAGAAGCTTAAAAATTGAGCAAGATCAAGTTGAACACATATAACTAGAAGAAGAATCAATGCACATGAAATACAAAAAATACTCAGGGGAAAGCCTCAGCTAAAAACCCCACTATATGTACTATCGTGGAAGGTAGAAATATATCAGAATTATACAAAACCTTAGCTCCCACAGCTAGCCAGCTCTTAGTACAATCCTCCTGGATGCTCACAGGCAAATCAGGCTTGTCACAAACTTCCTCCTCTACCCTTCAAGCCTCCTATTTCCTTGTGTAGTTTCTCTGGGTAATCCTCTTGTTGCCAAGTGGAAGACTGATCACTCACACTAATCCTACACCCTATCGGAACTACACAATCCTCAAGGAACCTTCTTCCTTCTACATGAATGAGTTTCCTTTATAGGAGAAAAGATGCAACTAATAGTGCACTATCCTGGTCTTTAATCTCAACTGGGTCTTTATCATAATAGACATGCATGAGTTACTAATGAGAGAATCTTCATTTATCTGGAGTACACTAGTTGGATGCATGCATGCATTAACTGATTGAACCGACAATTAGTTCCTCAAATAGTTTGGAACTAATTTAACTAGACTTAACTCAGTAAACTGAGCTAATTAATTACAACTCAATCTTATCTCCTTAATTAAGGAATAATCTCCTTAATTTAAGGGATAACTGTTGCATGACTTCAAAAAGACTTCTAAGTTTAATTTCTCCAACTAATTAACTCAAGATGAATTAATTAATTATTTTTCAAGGAGTTGGACAGACTAAATTTGAATTTTAATTCTCAATTTTAATTTAAGGACAAATTAAAATTGGAATATTCTAGATTCTATTTTTAACATTTCTTGTTTCTATTTTCAACAATGATTGTGCTCACTATGTTATACTATGGTATATTCGATATGTAGGTATTATTTGCATTTATATTTTGAATATTTCTATTATCAGTATGCTTTCCTCGAACCTATTTTTTAAGAATTATTTTATGTTCTAAAAATATTTAGAGGCTATATATGTGTTTCAATGTCTTAAAAAAACACATTGAATGGTTTTTAGGTAATTGAAAATTTGATTGGGGAAGAATACATGTATGAAGTACACATGGTACTAAGAACAACACTCAAGAAGAATAATCTCGCATGGTAATTAGGTAGTATGACTAAGGGTATGATCAATCCTCCATATTCAAAGCCTTGAGATACTCACATGAGTACTATTGTTGGATTTTAGAAGTGTATTAGAGACCTATAACATAGGGTTATTATTTTGCAATCCCTAATATTTACCACTTTAGTTCCTAAAAACACTATTTTCTACATTAGGATGCAAAATTCCTACATATTTCTTAGTACTTAAAATTTGGGCATTCTTTTAGTGCAATATTATTTAGTTCAAAGTACAAATATTTAGAAGTAACAAGAAAATGGCATCCTTATTGGGGAATATCCCTATAGATTCCTGTTGTTGGGGTCGTCACACTAGTACTACTCTTTATTAAGCCAATTTTTGTGTGGATCCAATCACTTTGGTACTACTAACCTATCTTATTTACTTCATAGCATTGTGTTGATCACCTCTGTGTCATTCTCCCCTACCCTACTTCCTCATGACAAACCCCACTCTGCCATCACACTCCTTGTCCCTCTCAAAATGGAAACTGACAACTAACTACTTGGATTGCTTCCCTCAAAAAATAATTTTTTAAGTTTCATTCCACCTTCGAAGAGGCCCATGCTAATATTTAGAAAAATATTTGATTATTTATATCCACCCTAACACCTAATACATAAATTAATATATCATTAGGTGAAAAAGTGCATTGGTAGTAGAAAAGGTCAATAATAGTGTGAATGCAACTCTTATAAGAGGACTTACTAGAAAGTTCCACCTACTAGAAAGTTTTTCTTCGAGAATATTTTAGAAAGATATAAAAAAGTATTATATATAAAGGTAGAACAATTGTAAAATCCATTTACATAATTATCGTAACTAAACTCTATTTCATTAACTATTTCCCCCTTGAAAAGGTGAATAAACATTATGCTCAAGTAATAAAATTTAGATATTATTTACATCTCTATCCTAAATATTTCTATAGATACAATGATAGTACTACTTGATGTGCTAATTTTTCTCACCTCATTGATGTTGAGGTTAGAGTGGTTAGGTGGATAATTGACCCTTAAAACAATTTCCCTTTATTATTAAATACTAGTTCTTTATTATTAAATACTAGTTCATAAGATATTATGGAAGACTACTCTGAAAGACTTCATTAAAATTTAATTTGTAAAATCTTAAATACATTTGACTATACACTTAAACTTTTAGAAAACAAACGTATAAATATTTATATTTAAATATTTAATTTTACATAATTTACTCATTATTCATTATTTAAATTTTGGTGATATAATTACGTATTATCTATTGATCCATATCCATAACAAACCCTTATGTAATATACCTTTATATATAATTTAATAATTACCTATAAAATAAAATTAAACCATTAATAAATACTAGAATTTAAATCATTGTATAAATGACTTAAAGCATATGGTATCCCAAACTACAATAAAGATGCAGCATCGTTGTTTATATGGTTTAAACATAATGTTTAAAATAAATTTTAGCTATTTGGATATAATGTGTATTCAACTTTGTAATTATTTATATGTGTTTCCAATATATATAAAATATATTTGTGGACTGTTTGTGAAATACCTTATCCTTTCTGACACACACGTGGATGGAAGTAGAACCGGCAATGAGTGCAGTGTTTTTTCCTTCCTCTCTGACTATAAAGTGAAGAGGAAGTAAGGCCACATGGAATGACAAGGCAAATAGAAGAAAAAGGACAAGTGAAAGGTACATGGTAGCTATTGTGACCGTTATAGAAGACAAAATGTACACAATGGAAGTAGTTGTGTGCAAATATGTCCAAGTGTTTGTTAGTGGAAGAGCGAGGGGCATAAGAGAAAGGATAAGAGAAAGGTAGTCGCATGGAGATGCAGCATCATGTGGGCAGCATGTGCTTGGATGCAGAGAACAGCATAGCAGGGCTCAGCAATACAAGCGGACCACAAGTTCATTTCTTGCTGGCAAAAGTGACCCTACATTTGTTTCCAACAACGGGGCCCTTAGTTGGCTCTAGAAAAGGCTCGTTGGAAGAATTAATTTATTCTTTTAAAAGGACGTTCGGTGGGGTTGGAAAAAAGGGTTTCATTGGAGGAGAAGTTGATGCCAGAGGGTAGGGATGAATTAGTTACATTGTTTAGGTGTTTAAAAGTCTACAAGTTTGAATGCTTCCAAGTATATGGTAGCAATACTGATTGTAACTAACCATTATGAGATGGTAGCAATATTTATTATAACTAGTCATTACGAGTGGTGGTTTATGTGGAATTTAAATTTGTTATTTGTATTATATAAGGGTTTTTTTTAAAGCTGAGTATATTGATGATGGTTAAGGTTTATTAACATTAAATTTGATTGGTTTAAGTAAAAAGGAAAAAAATTAAATTGTTATTTTGATCAGTTAAAAAAATTAGGAAATGGAGTGCGATAAGTTAAAAAAGGAAAAAATTGTTAGGCTAAATATTAATTATTTTTAAAAAATATTAATATATGTTTATGTATGTGATATTTTTTTTTTAAACTTATTATGAAAAGAATGAGGCATTTATTTTTATTCTAATTATTCAAAATTAATATTTGATTCTATTGAAAATTTTAGTATTTTATTTAGATTGAAATCTTGTAGAGAAATTGATAAACTATTGTTTTTTTTTACTAAACTAACATCTTATGATAATTTATTTTCACAATAATTATATATATTTTGAAAAACTTAGCTCAATGAAAGTTGAATAGTATTCTTTTAAGTGAACTAAAACTTTATAATAAATTTTTTTCTCTGAATACGACTATTTCTATTATCATACAAAACAGAGATACAAAATAGAGTACAATGGGCAAGGCTAAGAAATTTTGCCTATCAGCCCTTGCCTTGCCCTGCTGTCAGTTCCAAAATTGAAAAGACTCAAAATTGGAATTTGTTGCTTGACCACTGCCGACACATTTACATAACATATATTAACTGAACAGACACCAGGGCCATGGACTGACCCAGACAAAGACAAACAAACACCTGGACCCTTACATTCGACACCTGAACAATTACAATTGACACCTGAACCATTACAACCGACACATTGACAGAGATATAGCCGCCGCTTGGCCGAGTTATACATCGAAATCCCAAGAAAAATAGCAGAGATTACCGGGGCGAGTTCAATCATCATCAGTGGTCTGGGGCGCCTCTTCAATTCGGCACCCGAAACGGAGCGTGTCCTCGGAGTCTGAGAGCTGGATGACCGCGTCAGGGCTTCCCTCTTGGGCTGGCCTGCTCGGACCAGCAAGCGAGGGACCAACAAGCGTAGAAGGGCCAGCGTCCGGGTCATAATTTGTTGCTGGGCGCGCAAGATCCGGTCCAAGTTCACGTCCAGGTGCCAACCAACCAGTTCCAGCCCCAACCGGAAGGCACGCAATAGGTGAATCCTCTCTGCTGGAGCGCTGCCCATCCGGCAAAGGCTCTGCCTCCATGTTCTGTGTAACGCCAGGCTCAATCATTATAGAAACCACCAAAGTGGAATTAACTTGAGGGCAGGGGAGCCGATACCTAAGCATTGGGAGCTCCATCTGCCCGTCTTCAGAATTTGGGCTTCTGCCATCATGCCCACCCTCCTCCTCATTGCTGCCCTGGAATCTCTGAGGCAGCGACGTTACCTCGATGGAGGAAGAGGGCGAATTGTAATCATTCTGCTGCGGGAGGGCCCTGCCTCTGATTCCCCCTCGTCGGCTGCCCATCCGCGGCCTTTCCCTCGGCATCGCTGATCTTCTCCCTCTCTGGAAACCAACACAAGCTCTCTGAGCTCCTACTGCTACAAGAACCAACACAAGCACCCTTAGCTCCGCACTGTTGCAGGTGGTGCTCTTTCCAGGCCCAGAAACCGGCGGAACGCACCTCAAATCCTGACTCCCCTTTCCGTCTGAGCGGAGCAGGGTCTCACTACATTGTTCGCTCATATCCTTCTGCCAATCCAGCCTTCTCTGCTTTAAACACTCCACAGCATCGAACTCCATCCTCCTCCCTCGAGCCGAGTAGACAGGCATTAATGCCTTCGTCCGTCTGCGTTCAAGCGGATTAATACCCCGCTGCGCATGGTACCACCTGACGCCGTAGGCATGCCACCTGCCCACGTGATGGCGCATGCCATTACCACGTCTCCAATGCACCCGCATCCGGGAAAAACTTTATAATAAATTATTTTCATAATAATTATATATATTTTGAAAAACTTATCTATAACGGAACTCAATGAAAGTTGTAAGAAGAGTTCAAAAACTGAAACTTCAATTTTAGATGAGATGATCTTATGCAAAAATATAAATAAAAATTAGTAATTTTTTTTACCCTAAATTCATTAAAAATATTGTCTAACAAATTAGTTTAACAAAGAAATATACTAACAAAATATATATTATTTATAAAGAAAATTTCATTCTTTTTCTATTGATTGGGTTATTTTGAGTTTCAATGCTAGGTTCTTCAATTGGTTCTTCTGCATACTAGACACAGTGAGATACAAGAATAATCATTTCTTGAAGAGAGATTAGAACTAGGGACTGAAACCAACAATTTTTACTACTAGATAAGAAAATATTAAGACAAATACTTAGAGGTTCATATTTTTTTCTTAAGACTTCTCATAAGAATGTGAGTGCTAGTTTCACAACTCTAGGCATCCCTCATTTGAACCTCATTGCTTTTGCATATTCACCAACATAGATTCTAATCAAGATTTCCAATGAGTTGACTAAGGTAGAGTAAGTCAATTCCTCCTATGTAATTTATATTTAGTGATTATAGGCATCAAAGCTCCTTTCCATATACCTTACTCCTTTGTGTAAGATGAAACAACAACATGAACATCTACTTAAAGCCATGACATTGTTATATACCAGTGTATAGGGTGTGATGAATGAGAAGAATGACATAAGAGATCTAGAGGGGAAGAGTGTTAATAGCTAGTGTACTTGTGCTTAAATGGTTTGGATGAAAAGTAATGCATGGGATAAATAGAGTTCTCTTTTGTAATGCATGAGATAAATAGGGCCTCCTTGATGATCTCCACTTAACATAGTAAGGGAGAATAAGTTACATATTCTAATAATTAAAGATGTGCATGTGCAATAAGATGATATGATAATGATTTAATGACCATCTTACAAATCTTTAAATCTTTTAATATAAAATCATTAAATCCTTAATAGGATAGCCTTTAACTATAATCCTTGAGAAATTTAGATACTTACTTGCAAAATAAAGCAAAAATAATATAGTAAAAAGACTATATTACTAAAATTCACAACTAAACACTTTTAAATCTATAAAATTTCTTTAAATATTTTAATTCCCTTCCCACCCATCGTTATAAACTGTCATAAAAATTTCCGAATTGTTTTGGCCCCTTCCACTCCATTAATATACAGAGTCACATGGGCGTTAATATAAAAGGAAACCTCGCGCACAACATTATCCCAAAACCCAATTATCATGTGAACAACAATAACAACCGATAGTTATGCATTTGTATGATTCATATGTTTCTGAGTAAATATCCACTGCTATTGCTCGCCAGCCATGCCCGTGACCTAGCCACCCAATGCTCATCCTCTTTCATACCTCACCTATCGACCGTTGGATAGGACGCCGACGGACGACCACAAACCAAGAAAGGAAGGCCGTGCTTTCTTACATTCATTCATCACCCACATGGGCTCGTAGGGAAACCTAACACCCTGTCCGCTTTCATCCGTAGACAGTACACAACGTGTATATCCCTCCAAGTTTCTCCATCTCCATCGTATTAATTCCCCCTTTCTGTATTTATTTCTATCCATCAGACCAGGGAGAGGATGCATTTGTGAATATACTCCGCTATTCGCGAAATATATTACACAAAGAGGAGCACGAGCAGATCATCAATATTATATTTTCAGGTTGAGGGTGTGTCGATATTCAATGTGTATATTCTCAATCTCACTGAGATACTTGTTTCACTTTGATATATATAGGTTTTGTTTTGATTTAGAAGAGTAGTTGTTGTTGTACAAGACATTTAGATTTCTGCGTATTGATGATCAGAGTCCAAATCCATGCCGAGCTTGTGTTCATATTCAGATGAGAATATATTCTTTGACATGCAGAGTTTTGATTTGATTTAGCAGAGTTGTTGCATAAGTCATTCAGATTTTTCATAGCTGTGGTCTTAGGCAAAATTCAGGCTGAGATTGTGTTGATATTCTGATAAGAATATATTCTTCTCGATGAGATATCCATTTCAATACATCTTTGATAGGTAGGTTTTTTATTTGATTTAGCGGAGTTGTTGTATAAGATATTGAGAGCTCTAATATCATTGATGATCAGAGGCCAAATTAGGTTAGACAGCTTCATGGGTGCCATAAGTGAAAATTGCATAACTAATGCTGTGCTTTCAGAAGAAATGACCTCTCAGAAGATGAGGAACATATTGAGAAGAACAGGAGGTCAAGCCCACAGGAAAAATGCTAGGAGGACCATTGCATTGGCACGAGTAAGATCTGCTACATTAAAGATAAGGGGATATATTCAGAGAAAGCCAAGGGTATTCAAGGGTGTATGTTCAATGAATATACACAGGAGATTGAAGAAGTTGCAGAGGCTGATTCCAGGTGGGAGGAGTATGAAGGAAATGGACGTGCTGTTCCAGGAGACTGCAAATTACATTGTGTCCTTGAAAATGCAAGTGTGTTTGTTGAGGGCATTGTCTAATCTCGGCACCAGCAATACATATATTTCTTCATGATGCAGGCAGTGTCTAAACTCTACACCAGCAATACGTATAGTTCTTCATTATGCTTAAATGGATTTAAAACGGGGACTTGTATGGAAACAAGCTTCTTCTTTCCTTTTTGTCCTTTGTTGTTGTTTTCAAATACAGTCTTTTGTGTTGAAATAAAGTGGAAATCCAATCTGTATTGAAGTGCATCGAAATTCATTTCATTGAAATTTGCTTGGATTTTGGTAGGTCTAATTTGAGCAACATACTCTTGGAGGTCTTGAGGGAGTGGATGGTTTTATGGGCTATCGTGATTCTATTTGTCTCCCTCCTACATAGCTAGTTTTTCAGAAGAGATGAGGAGAGGAAGGAGGGGCTTCAGTCTATCACCGATTATTTTGTTGATAATCCTGTAAACAACTTTGCAGAGTGCTATACAACTGAAGCTACTAGGGTTGTCAAGTCTATCTTTTCTAGGGACGAGCCTGAGGAAGGTAGCATTGAGGGCTTTGAGGATGGAACAAGATCAGTGCGACTTTTCTATAGCTTCCCACATCTGGACTGATGATTTTCTCGCAGGCTTGGAAGAATTCTGTTGTGAAGTCATTAGCGCAGGGGCCTGATTTTTTGGCAGAGATTTGACCACTGCTTCGACCTCTTCCATAGTGATCTCATGGATGACGGCGCCAGTTTGTTCAGTTGTAATAAGAGGTGATATATGATAACGAATTTTTTGAATGGTAGCATCCCTTTGCGACTGAGAATTAGATAACCGATTTTTGTAGAATTGAACGAGCTCATGCCCCATGTATTCATGGTCCCGGAGTTTGAGGCTCTTCAAACTTTTGACCAAAGATATTTGATTATGGTTACTATGCTGTAACATTGATTTGTGAAAGAAGGCAATGTTTTATTCCCCATTCTTTTAGCCATCGAACGCATGATTTTCGCTACCAGACGATCTGTTCTCGTTGGTGTCGATCTTCAAGCTGTGTGAGAACTCCAGCTTATGCAGCAATTAGTTCTTGCGATCTGTCTTGAAGAATTGCTTCTTGTTAGATATCTTCTAGCTTTGAGGTCCTGGTTTCCTACAAGAATTATGCCAAATTTTAATGCATTTGAGCTGCTGTTGCAATTTATATACGTGGATTTGTTAAATCTAGCGAGAGCATGCATATGAAAACATAAACAAAACTAATGAACAAAAATAAGAGAAGTCTGATTCTCAATCCATGTGCTAAACTCTCATTGGAATCTACTATTTTTATAGGATCATTGAATACATTATTATATAGCCCACATATTTCTAATTTCATTATCCATTATCTGACTAATCTACTGTCCCTAATAATTTGCTAAATGATAAATGACTACATCTATAAATTTGCTGTCCTAATTCTGATAACACAAAATTTGCTGGCTAATTTGTCAACATTACATAGCTTTATTTTAAACATTATCTTCAACACTCCCCCTTAATGCTTAATGAGGTGATTCCAAGCATATCCCTTAAGTATTCAAACTTCCCTTTAGGTAGTGCTTTGGTAAATATATCTGGAAGCTGTTCATTTGTTATACAAAACTTTATTTGAATTTATCCTTTTGCCACATAGTCTCTTATGAAATGATATTTGAGGTCAATGTGTTTGGTGCCATTATGAAACACTAGATTTTTAGTTATGGCAATGGTAGACAAGTTATCACAATAAATAGTTGTGGCATATTTTGGTTCTTGTTTTAGATCTATCAATACTTTCTTCAACCAAATTGCTTCACATGTTGTTGTTGTTGTTGCAATATACTCTGTGTTTGTAGAAGACAATGAAATAGTTGATTTCTTCTTTGAACACCATAGCTGAATACATAACCTGAAGTGTTTTTTCTATGATCAAAAGACCCAGCCCATTCACTATCTCTATAACCAACCAACCCAAAATTATTTGATGAAGTATACCAAATTCCATAATTTCTTGTTCCACAGACATACCTCAAAATTATTTTTGTTGCTCCAAAATGAATCTTACTTGGAATTTGCGTGAATCTCGAAATCAAGCCTACTGCATGCATAATACCTAGTGGTAGTAAGATACAAAAGACTTCCTACCAGACTCCTAGGATTGAGCATCTACTTTTTCAGCTCCATCTTCTACAGAAAAACATTCATTTATATTCACGGGTCTGTTCATTGGTTTACAATTTTCCATTTTCCATTTTTTAACAAGATTTGAAACATATTTTTCTTGTGAAATAAAAATTCCATCATTCATTTGTGTCACTTCTATGCTAAGAAAATAATGGAGCAAAACCAAATCAATCATTTCAAATTCAGTCATCATGGCCTCCCTGAACTCTTCCACTAACAAATCACTTGAAGATGTGTATATCAAGTCATCTACATATAAGCACACAATTATTATATCATTACCATTTGAATTGATATATAATGTGTGTTCATTTTCACTTCTATTAAACCCCTTTTTCAAAAAATAAGTATCAATTCTGTTGTACCAGGCTCTTGGAGCTTGTTTAAGCCCATAAAGAGGTTTTTTCATTTTGTAGACTTTGTATTCATTTTCTGCTTCTTCATATCCTTGGTGCTGGTGAACATAGACATATTCTTTCAACTCGCCATTTAGAAAGGCTGATTTAACATCAAATTGATAAAGTAACCATTTATATTGTGTTGCCAATGCCAAAACAGTTCTGATTGTATCAAAGCTTGCAACAGGAGCATATGTTTCATTGTAATCAATACGTGGTTGTTAAGCATATCCCTTTGCTATTAACCTTGCTTTATGCCTTTGTATTGATCCATCAACTGCAGACTTGGTTTTATACAACCATTTCACCCCAATGACTTCTTTTTTAGTAGGAGGATCGACAAGTTCCCATGTTGCATTCTTGTTAATTGCTGCCATCTCTTCATCCATTGCTTTGCACCAAACTAACTCTTTTACTACATCTTCAAAACATCTTGGTTCTGCTTCAATCTGAGACATCAAAGAAAAAATAGTATAATCATAAATTTCATTTAAAGATTTTGTCCTTTTTGGAGGACTTGGACTTGAAACATGAATTGAAGTAGCAGAAGATGATGGAGTGGATGTGGCCTCTAAAGTATTTTGATTACTCGAGGGATTTGCAAAAACAAAAGATTCATCTTCTTGTACAACAATACTTGGAGTTTTTTGTTGCACATCATGATTCCACTACCATTCTTCTTTCTCATCAAATAACATATCACGGCTAATCATTAATTTTTCAGTTTGTGGATTATACAATCTATAACCTTTGGTTTCCTCACAATATCCAATAAAATTGCATTTCACACTTTTATCGTCAAGCTTTCTTCTCTTTCAACAGGAACATGAGCATAGGCAATGCAACCAAAGACTCTTAAATGAGAAATATTAGGTTTTCTTCCACACCATGCTTCATAAGGGGTAATATTTTGCACACTTCTTGTTGGGCATATATTAAGCAAATAAATGGATGTAGATATATCTTCAGCCCAACAAAATTTTGGAAAGTTTCTACCTTTCATCATGCTCCTAGCCATCTCAACAATTGTTCTATTCTTATGTTCTGTAATGCCATTTTGTTGTGGAGTATAACTAGCTGTCAATTTCCTATGAATGCCATTCATTTTACAATAAGATTCAAACTTATTAGAAGTGAATTCTCCCCCTCTACCTGTGTGTAATGTTTTTATACAATAACCACTTTGCTTTTCCACAAGAGCTTTAAATTGTTGAAATATGACAAATGCATCAGATTTTTCTTTAATGAAATATACCCATGTTCTTCTACTAAAATCATCCACAAAAATAATGAAATACTTATTTTTGTTGAGAGACAAGGTTTGCATAGGACCACATATATCTGCATGCACTAGTTCCAATGGTTTACTTGCTCTCCATGATTTTCCTACTCGAAATGAATCTCTATGTTGCTTACCAAGAATACACCCTTCACAAACTTTATTAGTAGAACCAATAAGTGGTAACCCTTTCACCATTTGTTTGTTATATAACAATTTCAAGCCTTTGATATTCAAATGTCCATACCTTATGTGCCATAGCCAGGAACTATCATCATAAGCAACATTTTAATGTTCTGCTTGCTTCACAAGGGAGATTGAAAACAAAAATTCTGTTTTACAGCATATTAGCCTTAGCAATAATTTTACAATGATTATTTTTATCATATATTATGCATTGCTTGTCCTTGAAAACAATTAAATATTCCTTTTCAAGGAGCTGCCCCACACTCAACAAATTATGTGCTAGAAGAGGAACATATAAAACATCATTAATGTGCTTTGATTTTCCTTGTTTTGTCTTCACAACAATTGTTCCCTTACCTTTAGCTTCAATTAGCTTGTCATCTCCCAATAGTACATCAGATTTTGTAGATTCATCTATCTCTACAAAGCCATCTTTTTTTCCTGTCACGTGATTGCTACAACCACTCTCCATAAGCCACAGCTCTTTGGAAACATTATTAGTTGAATTAGAAGCCAAAAATAAAGTGCCAACCTGTTCTTTTTCTTCAGAAAAATTAACTTGTGTTTGTTTTTTCCAACAATTTCTTTCATAATGGCCAAATATTTCACAATAAAAACACTAAACTTGGGATTTATTAAATCTTTTACCTCCATCACTATCATCATTACCTATTCCTTTGTTGTATGCAGAAAAAAATCTTCCTCGACCTCTGCCTCCTCTGTATGTTTTTCCTCTTCCAAAAGTGTTCTAGCTTTCCTCATGAGAGGAACCACTTTTGTCTTTGAAAATATTTCTTCTTGCTTGAAAAGCTTGCTCAATAGATTTTTCACAAGATCTATTGATTCTTTTCTCATGAGATTGAAGAGACCCCATTAGCTCATTAACAGACAACTAAGTTAGATCCTTAGACTCCTCAATAGCAACAACAACCCCATCAAATTTTGCAAGCAAACTTCTTAAAATCCTCTCAACAATTTTTTGATCTTTTAAATCTTCTCCATAAGACCTAATTTCATTCACTATACCCATAGCTCTAGTGAGAAAATCTTGAATAAATACAAAGTTTTTCATGCACAAGGTTTCAAATTCTCTTCTTAATGAGTGTAACTTAACAATTTTGACCTTATCACTTCCTTGATATGCTTGCTGCAAAGCATCCCATGCCTCCTTTGATAATAATTAAAAAAAAGGTAGATTAGTCAGATAATGGATAATGAAATTAGAAATATGTGGGCTATATAATAATGTATTCATTGATCCTATGAAGATAGGAGATTCCAATGAGATTTTAGCTCATGGATTGAGAATCAGACTTCTCTTATTTTTGTTCATTGGTTTTGTTTATGTTTTCCCATGAATGCTCTTGCTAGATTTAACATGGTATCAGAGCTATAGGTTAATAGAGTTGATTTATATGTAAAGTGTGTGTTGTTGGCAAGAGGCTTCAAATGTTTGTGAAAGCCATTCCCAAGAGTTTTCATAATTTTTTGAAGCCCGTGTAGATTCAAGTTATTGGTGGGAGTGCTAAGCATTTAGCAACAATGACCAACAATATGAATATTTCTCAGTTGTTGGCTAATAAAAGGTGTCTTTTAAAACTCCTAATTACCCCACATTAATCATCAACCCGAGAAAGTCCTCTTATTCCCAAAGTGTACACAATATGTGCATGCTATGAATCCAAAGAGTAACGTTTCTTAAAATGAAGTACAAACCTTTGATACATGAGTAAACAGATGCATTTATAAAACTCAAATTGCTATTGTTAAAGGAAATATTGCATCTAAGCATCAATACATAATCCTCTGCTAAATCATGATCAAATATCACACAAGAAATTCAATTAACAATAGCATCAACCAAGAGCATAGTAGCAATAACCAATCTCTTCTTAGCTGATTCAATCTCAATCGCACTCAATCTCTACGAAGCAATCCAAATGGAAATGATGTCAACTTGAGAGTTCAATAGTGATAACTGAACTCTTACAGCTAATTAAATCAATACGATTCACTGTCTTAATGGCTAAATAATTTAATCTGCAGTAAGCGTAAATAGAATCAAATGATAGTGCTGTAAAACATGTAAAGAAAATGTATTGACTTCAATATATGAAAGTGGTAAATAGAAAATAAGATAAACTCATAGAAAATGGGAAAACTATCAAACCAATCAAACTTGCGAGAATCGGAAATATATAACACAAGGGAGCAGTTGATTCCACCAGAGGCCAGGCCCTTAGCCACCAGCGAATACTGTTGAGCTACTTCAAATAATATGAATGAACAACAACGTCAATTATATATTAATCATTTAACTCAAGTAGCATTACAATACAGTTGTTGTCTCCAACGAGATGAGTCTGTAAATTAAAATTACAATTTGAAATAACAGATATCGATCCCCTTTCCTCCTACAATCTTTTGCTTTTATAGTCAGAAAGAGGTAAAAGATAAATGCTATCCCTTAGGATCTCCCGATCCTGAGGGATTCGCAAATGAATGATATCTTCAGACACCCATTACATTTGGCATTGATCCTCCTCATTCGTCCTCTGATTTGACCACAACCGACGCGCCCCATTCATCCTTTTTTGGTTTGTGTTGTTCCATCGCTAGGGAATAAAAGCTGTTCATTTTGTCATTTCTCTACATAAAAGGAGTAAAAATTGGTTATGATAGCTAAATCTTAACTGAGAGTATTTCATTCGTTTCTTATCATAATCCATTAATATGTTAGCATATCGAGATATGAAAGAGGTAAGAAAAGAGGAAAAAGGTGATGGAATTAAGAGTAAATACATACCCATTTCGTAACTCAACATACTCCCCTACTTACCCTTTTTCATGTCCTCATTAAAAGTAAGTAGTTCTTATGTAGTGCAGTTAAAGAGTAGGCGAGAGAGAAAGTGTCAAAAATTGGTCTAAAACCATGATGTTAAGCCAGGAGCGCAAAAGTGGGCCCTTCCTTTCCTTCAGGCAATTCATAGTTAGCCTGATAACCTTCAGGGGGATACCAAATAATGGGACTCTGAAATCGACAACCTAACCAATAAGGTCCTTCTCTCAAAATATGGTTGCTATAGGTGACCAAACGGGCCACAGCTGCTATAGGTGACTACCCGTGGAGATCATCCATCTGAGCTTAGATGCAGTTAGATAACTTTCTTGAATGGATAGGAAATATGATACTCCTTTCTGTAAAATCCCCTTATGAATGGGCCCTAAGGTTTTCATCACCCCTTCTCGTGTCATCAGACTCTTATGGTTGGCAAACATTTGTAAGGGGTGATTAGGTTCACTTTTCACCCAGAGACCCAATCCATGTTCCTGTCTTCGAAATGCATTATAAGCATTAAACCATTTGAGTTGGTTAACTGCAAAAGAAATAAAAGCCTGGAATTGAACATCTCCTACAAAAGGGTTAGGGTTCTTTTCCACCTCGTTCTCTAATATAAAATTGTGCAGATAAAACTCAGAAAGAATCCTTTAGACCTTCACACCATGATGCTTGCAGAAATTTATAAAATCTTCAATTGTTCTTAGTTATATTAGCTTACTAGCTATCATGGCTTTAATTTTCAATAAAAGGTACCGTTCTAACAAAAACAATGCATAATTGGTGGCGGGAGACCTGCATGCCAGGACATCCATATACAATGAGCAAATGGTGTTTGTTTGACTTATGACTTTGTCTAGTTTGAGCTTGATCTTCTCCATTTTTTCTTCCACCTTTCTGCATCTGTCAAAAGTCTCGCTCTCTGTTGTATTCATTTCCCGAAGCTGTTTCTACAGCTCTTGATATTTCTGTTGGAAATAGTTTCTTGTTCAAGTCATTCCAATGTGAGTCGAGCTTGTGCCAATTCTTCCTGAAGATTCAGTATAATGGGTTCATTGTGTGTTAGATGGCTTTGGCTTGTATGCCCGTTTGATTGCTTATGCTATGAGAAGGGATGTCTTTTGTCTGTATTTCTTTATTGTGGGAGGTCCAAACCTCCGTCTGAGTGCCCATGCTATAAGAGGGTACACCTTCTGTCTGTACTTATTTGTTATGGGAGGTCCAAACCTCCATCTGAGTAGCTACATCTACTAAATATGCATGTTGTTCCTCTTGAGTGATGACTATTTGAATAGGTATGGGCTTAGTTTGAATTCTTGTAGCCCTATCTTCATATAATTTTGTTTGCATGGCCACATTTACTACCTCGAGGGTATTGTTCAGATTATTTCCCGTTGTGATTTTTTTTTTCTTCGAAGCCTCTTGACTGTCTTGCGAAGCTTCTAGTGTTATTTTCTTAATTTCTTCAATTTCATTCTGGCTCCATAACTTTTCTTAGAAGTGATTGGTTTGCTAATAGTTTCGTTAATAGATTATGTCTGTAAAGAGCCTGGTTGTTCACCCTAGTTTTGTTCCAATAAGACCATGTCTCTAGATTGATTATCATATTCCCGAATAATCTCTATCTCTGCTTCTTCTTCTTGGCCTATGTTTTCTGGGTTTAGACCTTCATCGCTATTTTCTACTGGGAGCATGTCACCAGATTGGTTCTCTAGTTCCTAAATAGCCTCTGTATCTGTTTCCACTTCGCGATTTGTATATTTTGAGGGAGACAGAATTCTGGTATAGATAGAATTCCTAGGAGATTAGGTTTCTCCTAAGTTAAGTTTGAGCAATCCTTTAGGCTGCATGTAAACATTCATGTTGGCTAGGACCTAGGCCATCCCTATCTCGAAATCATGCAACGAATCGTCTTGAGAAGTCATATTTGGAGTTAAAGGGGTCCCGCTTTGTTTCTTCGTTCATCATCAGAATGCCCTACTCCTTCCTCAGGTTCTGTTTTAGGGTTATCTTGTTCTCCTGACTCTAGTTGCAAGACTTGCTCATTTACTGGGCTGGATAATTCTATGGGTTGGCTAATGCTACCTTGAGGATTTTCAGACGCTTCCTGTTTTGAATTCAACGTGTTAGATCTTCTGTGTTTATGAGGTATGGTTCCTGAAAGGGTAGTCCTCTCTCTTTTTGGAATAGGGTTAGGTGTTGGAAGGTCTTCACCTCTTTCGAGGGCCAATATGAGATCATCCCAGTTGATTGTTGTAGGCAAGGTTGTGACTAGCTATTAACCTGATCAAACAATGGTGGCTAACTATTATTTCTATGTGTTAAGACTGTCTCAGCCTCTTGGCAGTGTCATGAAATAATGGATTCAATAGTGCAGGAAAATTAACAGAGCATTTTTGTTTTAAAACTACTAAAAGTTTGAGTTGTCGTGGCCTTACCACGTCTTTACGCCCATCGCAGGTAATATTGTTCTGGATAATTTATGTCAATTCTCCCCATGGCTCTCCGAGAGAATATGGTTGAATGCATTTACGCTTCTTGATTAGCCCCTGTCCTTCGTCCCTAAGAACCTCGATAGCGTCATGTAGCCTTAATCACTTGCTAGCCCATACTAGTCCTTCTACCGGCAACCTAGACACTTCTGCTATCATAGCATCTGTTACAGTGATATGTCCGCCTCTTACCAAGGATTGTCTATTCTATAGATGACGTAAAATTCAATGGTGATTTCCTCATTAGGGGGATGAAATCTTGTAAAATATGTTGTCCATCCTGCGTGAGCTAGAATTTCCCTAGCTTCATGAGAGACAGCCAGTGTTAAATGTTCTCGGTGCAATTTTCTTCGTCCCACGATGCTTGACTCCTTCAAATGATTAGTGTAGTGGAGAAAGCATAGCAACGAATAGAGCTAAGAGATGGAACAAAAAATGGTTGTAATGGCTCTATCAGGTGATGCTTTATAAGATAAATACCATTATCGAGGACTGCTATAATGCCACATGCTATGTGATCATGGGATTGCATATTGTTCTACAAAATCATATGAAAATATGACAATGCATGCATAAGTATATTGGAGGTCTTCGCCCCCTCTCGAAATGATAGGTCACCTACGACCGAATGAATGAAAGGATGACGTGCTGGCGGTGAAGTACAGGGGTGATGGATTGGGTAATGAAAGTGGCAAGGTACGTATATTAATGAGATGATCATAAAGGATATTGGAGTAATGAAAATAAGGCATCCAATGAGAATTATCAATAAGTGATAAGTTTCCGTGAGGTGATGCGATAAAGAGAAAGGACAACATACATAAGAAATAATACTTTACCACTGTAATTCCACTTAAAACTATTGCGATTGATTTTAGAAGATTAACTCATGCATAAAGGTTCAAGGAAATCTAGGGACATAATCTCTCCGTAGAAAAAATAGAAGCATAAGAGGAGGGTATTATAATAATTATTGATGTAGAAAATAAAACTTCAATACCATAAGCAGAGCTTCTATTGCCTGTAGGCATCCATAGCCTCGACAGAGTTGATTTCTAACCCTTGGGAACCATGGTCATCTATGTATAATTAGGCAAGTGCATTATGATGTCCATAGTACAGACCAATGTGCTAGCATGGTAACCAGATGAACACATTACCATTCACTGGGAAGTAGTGAAAGTGGTCAGGTCGGCTCGTGATGAGACCTCTTGTTCTAAGGACTTTGTTTCTTTTTGTATCCATTGGATGATATCCCTGATGTGGTGGCCATAGTAGGAATGCCACTTTTCTTCTTCCTTATGATCATGGTAGATTGGCTCGTAATGAGACCCCCTATCCTCCATCTGTGGAAAATTCATAAAATTGTTAGGGAATATATCTATATATATATATATATATATATATATATATATATATATATATATATATATATCTTAAATACTCCCCATTTTATATATAGAAGGTGGCTCATTACTCCTTAAGAGTAGGGATAGCGGAAGAAGTTTGAACATATGAATAAAAAAAAAATATACCCATAGTCTTATTGATAATAAACAAAGAGAGTTCTACGGGACAGGGGAGAACCAGCATGGTACAGATAATCAATCAGTTTGATTTATAGTGGAAATGAGGATAGTGAAGTGATATAGATAATTGTGTCCTTTCTTTTTCGATCATTACAAAGCAATCTTGTTAAAGATGATAATATTCAAAATATTTTCCTATTTTAGTAGACTCCATACTTGTTGTCCTTAAATATGTATTGTACTTTATGCCATAAATAGGATCATAAGGAATGAACTGGGATGGCCTAGGAATGATCATGAAATGGGGAGAAAGGGTGTTCTCAAAAATACTCACAAGGTATTGTTCCCTATAGGGAACAAGAAAGAAAAACACACATGAAAAGTGTTGTTCCCTATAGAGAATAGCAGATGTTTCTTATAGGGAACAGAAAAAAAAAATACACACAAAAGTGTTGTTCCCTATAGGGAACAATAACTATTCCTTGTAGGGAACAACAAGAATAAACATACAAAAAAAGTGTTGTTCCCTATAGGGAACAGTAGCTATTCCCTATAGGGAACAACAAGGAGAAAATACACACAAAAAAAAGTGATGTTTCCTATAGGGAACAGCAAAAAAATGCATGAAAAATGTGTTGCTCCCTATAGGGAACAACAAAGAAAAGAAGACATGCAGAAAGTGGTGTTCCCTATACGGAATAGCAGTTTTTCTGTGTGGAGAAAAAGAGAGAAAATACACATGAAAAAGTGTTGTTCCCTAGGGGGAACAACAATTGTTCCCTCTAGGGAACAACAAAGAAAAATGCACACAAAAAGGTCTTTTTCCCTATAGGGAACAATAGTTGTTCCCTATAGGGAACAACAAATGAAAATAGGGAAAAAACTAACAAACAATCATCTCCACATTTCTAAGAAAATACAATCAATTAGAAAGAAAATAGAAAAGCAATTTTTTGTACAAGTTTAAAAAATAAATTCTTCACTAGATTGGTGCTATGGAAGAGTTTCCCTCTTCACCGAGAATTTGTATTGTTGAATCTTCATGTATCTATTGGCAAAAGGATTCCCTTGTAAGCAATTTGTGGTAGAGGCATACTCGAAGCCCATTTGCTTTAAAAGAGTAGCTAGACCCATCAATGGTGGCTAATGTAAGGATGCCATTATCGTGCACCTCCTTTATCTCGTAGGGACCTAACCATCTGGTCTGGAGTTTGCCTGAGAAATCGTGGAACCTATAATCATACAAAAGTACCCAGCCACCTTCATGGAATATCTTTTTCTTGATGAGTGAATCACACCATTTTGCTCTTTGTTGTTGAATCATTGTTGTATGCTGAAGAGCTGATAGTCAGATTTCATCCAATTCATTGATTTGATGTAGTTTATTAACATGTGCTTCATTCAAATCAAACCCTACTTTTTGGGTTATCCTTAATGTCTGAATTTCACATTCTATGGGGAAGATAGGTTCCTTGCCAAACACTAGCTAATATGGGGAGTATCCTATGGTATTCCTCCAAGTCGTGTGATATGTCCACAGGGATTCTGGCAATCAGGTAGCCTAGTTACATCTATGCGAGGTGTCTGTCTTTGTTAGAATGGCCTCGATTACTTTGTTGGTACTTTCTACCTGGCCGTTTGCCTGTGGGTGGTATGGAGATGTGAGTTTGGGCAAAATGTGATAATTTTTTAATGTAGCAGCAATCTTATGGCCTACAAATTGTGGCCCTCCATCCGTAATTATTTCTCTGGGCAAGCCATACCACATGAAAATTTGGAAATGAAAGTGGATTATTGTGTCCACTGTTGCCCTTGGTAATGCTTCTATCTCCACCCATTTAGTCACATATTCCGTTGCAACCAGTATATATGACTTTTGATTAGATGATGGATTTATTGGGCCTATGAAATCTAACGCCTGGTGTTCAAAAGGTTTTATTACTAACTGTGGATGTAGGGGCGTCTTGTCAGACTCGCTAGGGCAGCACATTCTTTCGCAGTTGTCGCATGCCTAGAGAAATTTCTTAGCATCCTTAAAAATGGTGGGCTAATAATAACCCATCTGTAAGACTTTATGTCCAGTCCTGCATTCTCCAAAGTGTCCACCACAAGGTCCATCGTGGTAGGCCTTTAGGACATCGTAGATTTCGTCTTCCTTGAAACACCTGCAGATATGCATATCAGCTCATGTGTGAAAGAGGTGTCCTTTGATCCATGAGAACTGAGTGTTGCGTTACACTGTTAATTTTCTTTCTCTGGGCGTCAGGTGTTTGGGAAGTTTTCCCACTGCTAGGTAATTCACAACATCTATGTACCATGGTAATTTCATGGTCACAACAAATAGGTTTTCATTGGGGAACTGGTCTTCTACTGCTACTGCATCGCCTATTCTTGGCACACGCGAGAGGAAGTCTACCACCAAATTTTCCTTTCCTATTCAATCCTTGATCGTTATGTCAAATTCCTGCAAAATGATTAACCATCGTGTCACTCTTCCATTCGTAATAAGTTTATTAGCTAAATATTTGATAGTAGAGTGATCAGTATACAAAACCACAGGGTATGCTGTTATATAGTGTCTGTACTTGTTAATAACATAGATTACAGCTAGAAACTCTTTCTGAGTCACTATGTAATTCAACTCAGCAAGAGTTAAATTTTTACTAATATAGTATATTGCATAGGGTTTCTTGTCTTCCTCTCGGCTGAGAACTGCTCCACTGGCCATATCTGATGCATCAAATGAAATCTGGAATGGTAAATCCCATTTCGGGCCTCGTAGTACTAGGGTTGTTGATACTAGCCATTTTAATTCTACAAAGGCAATGTCACATTTGTCAGTCCATATAAAATCGATATTTCCTATCAAGGCATATAATGGTGCAACAATTTGGGAGAAGTTCTTTATAAATCTTCAATAATATCCAGAAATCCCAAAAATCTATGTACCTCAGTTTGAGTGCAGGGGGTCAGTAGTGTTAGCACTCTAAGAAACTCTCCTAGGTTGTAGCTCGGAGATGCCTGGTAACATATAATCTTCAATATTGTTCTCAAAACTATTGGAATGAATGATGGTTTGGATCAAGTCAGATAACCATTTCAGCTCTAATCCCACTCAAGGCGTGCATGAAAACTCACAGCAACACAAGGCTTTAAACCACTAATGCTCAGTAGTTTATAGATTTCATGGATAGATGGAGAATGTTAACTGTATCAGCAGATTGCATCATAAATGAATGACTAGCTACAGGGAACAAAAGAGACTACTAACTGTACTGGTAGATGCATATATGACTACATATGAATGGTTAGCTACGCGCAACAAAGAAGCTTACAAATATAAGTTATCAAAGCATACATAAGATGACAGTTATCTCGTCTTAGACACAAAGGAAACATGAGAAAACTATTCAAGTGCAAGCCTAGAACAACAAAGAGAATGGATTTTGAACATATAATGGCAGAAGATGCTTGTATTTCTAGAATGAAGACGAGAAACTTGAAGGAACAAAGGAGGAATAATCTCCAAAAGTTGAACACTTATTACATTTATTTTTATGACTTTTATAGGCCCTTTACAATGCTCCTGAGCTCTCTAGAAGGCTCAAAGTCTTAATCTATTCGATCCGCATTGTTAACTGCTTTGATTCCCTGAAGGCAAGCATGGCTTCGTGGTTTCTTCTTCTGACAGAAGACTAACCATATTCAGATATTTTGGGCAGCTTGCTATGATTCCTGGGAGCTCTCTTGTGCCAGAGATGCGCCATAATGTTTGTTAGGATGGTTGTTGCACTATCTGCATTATTGGCTTTCCATGTTCTTGTTTGATTTGGCCGTGTGGCGTGCTGTGGCTCCATGACCACTTTGTCATCGATTCAGCCCTTACTATGTGGTGAAATGGATCTTCGGGCCTAAGAAATCTCTTTAAAACACATATAATGACTGCTTTCTATTATGAAGAGAAAGCATAATGATTCTGAGAATTCCTGCCTCTTAATGTTCATTCCAGACTTCCAAAGTCCTAAAATATGATTTAATTATTTATTAGATCCATACTTGTTGCCATCGCAAGTCACATTTGGCCTAGCCTGTGTATTTTGTAAATACATAAAAAACTGTGAAAAACATTTAAAATGGGCTTTACGCATATTTCAAATATGATATATTTTAATTTTGGAAATCCATCAAGTCTGGGTTCCATCACTACCGCACTGCCTTAGGCTTCCTTCGTATTTCATTATAACAACGAAAATACAATAAAACAATGAAAACTACGTGGGCACGGATCTCAAAATATATGAATTCTTATATATACCGTGGTCGGGTCCGAGTATCGCGTCGACCATCTGTATGTGCACAGGCCTTGCCCCTTCATATAATGCTGATGCGATACAACGATGTGATCTTATCGCAATCACTGATTGCTCAATGCCCAGACCCTCTCTCTCTCTCTCTCTCTCTCTCTCTCTCTCTCTCTCTCTATATATATATATATATATATATATATATATATATATATCTATATATATATATATATATATATATATATATATATATATATATATATATATATATATATATCTCCCATTTATGCGATCCGCCGATCTGATCATCGGCAATCATTGATCGGCTATGTCATGCGCCTACTTTAAGTTTTTCACCTCTGCCTGGCCGATATGCGATTTGACATTAGATCTGGGCCATTGATTGGCCAGATCTAACGGTGGTTGTGCAATGCCCATTTTAAGCCTGCAGTAATGCTTTTTCATGGTTTTAGAGTGCTTTGAGCCTCCTGGTAGTGCATTTATGCCCTTCCAAGGGCTTTCCTCTTGTGCCGATTTTGATCATTAGATGTTCTTTGAGCCAAAATTGAAAATGTCGAGGGCATCAATGGATCCCTTGGCATGATATTTAAGCACACTTGGAGACTTTGGGGCATATTTGGATCCATTTTTGGGCCATTTTCCTCCAAGGCTAACATTGGCTCCTTTTAGGGATGAAATCCTTCCTGTGAGGCTTCAAGGATCTCAGATCAATGCCTTTCCTGTAAAACAAAAATTAAATCTTCCTTCTAGTGTTCCATTGGGCGTGGAGTCTTTTTAGCATAAACATAAAAACTGAAAGAAGAACGTATTTACAATACCAAGGCTTTAAGGCCTTAAATGAAATAGAGTTTCAAGAACCACCCATTCACTGGGCTACCAAAAGTATCTCCTCCTTCCAAACTGTGCAAAATGAATGTATTGTTCTGCTGAACTTGAGTGATGACAAAAGGACCCATCCATAAGGATTCAAACTTGCCATGATTACCTCTCTTTTCCTTAGATGCATCACATTTAAGCATGCAATCACCAACTTGGAGATTGTCCACTTTTGCCATCCTATCAAAGGTTTCTTTGATTTCCTTCTGGTGAACCTTTGATTTCTCAACCAGATCCTCTCTTATCTGTTGTAATTCGACCAGATTATTCATTCTTCTTACCATGTTATTCTTTTCCTCTTCTTCTTCTTGCAATGACTTAGCCACAGGGAGAATGAGCTGGATGGGGAAAAAAACATCAGCATCATAAACCAGTTTGAATGGAGAATTCCCTATGGACTTTTTGATGGTAACTCTGTCAGCCCATAGTGCAAACTTCAGCTTGGAATCCAAACTCTTTTTGTTGTCATCTAATATCCTTTTGATTATCTTTACTAGACTCTTGTTAGATATTATACCAGGCCATTTCCTTGAGGATAATAGAAGGTAGAATGTACCAGCTGAATGCCCATGGATTCAGTCATGTCCACCAATTCTTTTGCCTTGAAAGCTACTACATTATCAGTGACTAGTTTGGTTTGGAAACCAAATCTAGTGAAAATATTCTCATTCAAGAACTTTATGACAACTTGATGATTGGCATTCTTAGTGGGTATAACCTCAATCCACTTGGTGAAGTAATCAGTGGCTACTAAAATTCATTTGTGTTGGCCACTGGAATGTGGCTCGATTTCACCTATGAAGTCTAAGCCCCACTACTAGAAGGAACCATTGACATGTACTGGCTTCAGGGGCAGAGATTTTAGTTTTTGTCTTCCTGGAAACCTCTGACACTTGTCACAAGATTTTACAAAAGAAAACACATCAGAGAATAGAGTAGGCCAATAATATCCTGCCCTTAAGATTTTGTGACTTGTGGTTTTCCAATAATGATGCCCCCCACAGACGCTAGAATGGAACTAGTGTATGACCTCCACAGATTGTTCTTTATCTAGACATCTGAAGAGGATTCCTAATGGGTCTTTCCAATAAAGAAAATTTTTATTAATGCAGAATTTTGTTGATCGTAGTTTAATGGCACGAGCTTGACTTGAACTAAGCCCTGGAGGGACTTCTAGCTTTTTCAAAAAATAAACTATGCTATAATACCATTCACATGTGGCTATATTTTCAGCCAAATACTGATTCTGTCTTCGATCTTCTACTACTACCTCTATCTGCTCATCATCTGAATTTAAGCTCATGGAATTTATGTCTAAAAAGCTACGATTTTTTTCAGCCAGAATTTTAGGCAGACCCTGGCCTTTGACAAGCTTAGTTAGCTTCATCTCTATGTCAAATTCTATGAATTTTTCAATCCATTTTTCCCTCTTTCCATTTATATCTGGCTGAGTTAAGATATCCTTTGTTTAGTCTAAAGGTACATATCGAACTAGTTGGAATGAAGAATATAAATTCTGAATGCGTTTAAAGATTTAATGAGAGCATAAGCTTGCTTTTCAATAAGGTCATACCTTAGTTCAGCATCCCTCAGAGTTTTCCTGAAAAAGGCCATGGGGTGTTCTATGCCTTCATCATTTTTCTACAACAGAACTACTGCAATTGTATCTTAAGAGGCAAAAGAGAAGATACAAAACTCCTTAGTGTAATCTAGGCTGATTAGAGTGGGAGCTTCTATGATAGCTTTCTTAATGGCTTCAAAAGAGCTTCTTGAAGCATCTATATGTTTTATTTATGCTGCTTTCCTTAGCATGGAAGTGATGTGATTTACTAGCTCTGCAAAGTTTGGAATGAACCTCCTTACAAAGTTAATCTTACCGAGGAAGGATTGAATGTCCCTCTTTTACCTTCGGATGGACAATGTTTGAATGGCTTGAACCTTTGCTGGATCAATCTTCACACCTTCAGCAGAAACAATATGCCCTAGAAGTTTGCCTTCTTGTAGAGAAAACTGTGACTTCTTTTGGTTCACAGAGATTCCAAACTGTCTGCACTTTAGGAAGACCTTCTTCAAATGTTGTAAATGGTCTTGGTGGATGCTGGAGAATACTGTTATGTCATCAAGATAAATAAGGACAAACTTGTCCTTTTCTCCCACAAAGGCTATGTCCATGGCCGTCTAAAAGGTAGCCCCAGCATTCATTAGTTCGAAAGGCATCTTGGAGTACATGAAAGTGCCCCAAGGAGTAGTGAAGGCAATATTTTCTTGATCTTCAAGATGCACCACTATCTGATTGTAACCTAAAAACCCATATAAGAAAGACATGACCTTAGCCCCTGAAACTCTTTGCAGCAAGTGTTCCACCTTGGGCAGGGGATAGTTATCTTTTTTAGAGCACTTGTTCAGATTTTTGAAGTTGACACAAAGCCTGATTTCTCCATTTTTCTTTCTTACCACCACAAGGTTGGCTATCCACTTTGAATACCTTAGGGTGACTATGATTTTGGCATCCAACATCTTCTTGATTTCTTTCTCAATCAAAGGAAATAAGAGAGGGCTAATAGGTCTTAGTTTTTGCTTAAAAGGTATGGTGTTCTTTTCCACTGGGATCTTGTGCTGAATGATGTCTGCATCACAGGTTTTAAGATCGTTGTACTCCCAGGAAAAAATATCAGTGAACTGCTTCATCAGGGTGCAATAGTTAGAAAGGTAGGTAGATGAAAAATGTGTGGATAGATTGATGTTTTTTGGGTGGGCTGGGCTACTTATATTATGTTTACAGATAGCAGACTCATTCTCTGTTTTGGCCACATTATAGGGAATGTCATTATGATCTAAAAGCCTCTCTAGAGGCACCAATCCCTTTGGTATGTGATTGCTGGCCAGTTGGATGATGCTTCTTTGGCCGATTTCGCTTTTCAGCTTGGACTGGCCACATTCTTCCATGGTTTTGTTTTCATGATCGATGCACGTTTCAAAAACTCCCCATTGACTTCTAAAACCTGTTAATTTCCTCATCATCTTCAAAAACCCTCCAATATTTGACATTTTTAGGCAGAGACAGTCTATATCTTATCTGAACTTCATATCTCAATTTTGGAGGCAACTGAGGAATAAACATTCTGGCAGAGATAGCAAGGGAGTCGACAAGCTGGTTCTTTATTCTTGGAATATAATAAATGCTAAAATTATTGAAAGAATCCTTGAGCCTCCATACCTCATCTCTGTATGCCTTTAGCCTTGGATTCTTAGCTTGAATAGTTTTATTTACCTGCTAAATAATGAGGTCTGCGTCCCCAAACACTTTCAGGCCTTCGACACCCATTTCTTTAGCAGCACTTAAGCCCAAAATCCAAGCTTTGTACTTTGCAATGTTGTTTGTGACCTGAAAGTTTAATTTGAAAGAGAGATGAATATATTCCTGTGTTGGGGACACAAGGACTACCCCTGCTCTATAGATTCTTTAGAGCAAGCCCCATCAAAGAACATATCCCATATCTGTGGATTTTCTTCCTCTACGATCTAACAAACTGATTTCTTGAGTTGCATGGACACCAACTAAGATTCTTCAATATGAAGAATGCATGCTCCAAAATCAATGTCAATAGCATAAATGGGATGATTAGTGGGATTATTCTCATCACTGATGATGTAATCCAGCTACTCCTCTTTGTATAATCTCTAGCTCTCACCTTCGAAAACTAGGACAGTAGCATAAGACAAATCATTTTGTAATGATCCACCTAGTCTCTTCATCCAACCTCTGGAAAGTAACATGGCAAACTTGGGGGGTACATTTGCTACCACAATATCCATCATCATGCTTTTCATGAGCAGCTGAGACAAAGTGATGGCTAGCTCTTTGATTAATCTGAGACATTTCACTTTTCTAGAGTCAAAAGAGAATAGGTCACGATAAGGCTTGGTAATGTCCAAAACCAGGTCATCCATGATAGCCTTGGGCACTAGATTATGGTTGGCTCTAGTGTCTAGAAGGCAGTTGTGAAAGACTTTATCATGAATAGTTAGAGAGACATAGAATGATGGGGATTTGTCTTCACAATTATCAATCATTGGGTTGAGAATCACAGCTGGGTTGTCATCTTGCAGATTTACATAGTCAGTGGAGGCTTGGATGGCCTTAGGCTCAAAGGCCTTGAGGATGGATCTTTTGAAGGACTCATTCTTCACTAGTTCAATCATATGCATAGGTATTCTTAGCTTCTGAATTTCTGATTGAAAAGTGAAAGGAGAAGGAGACTTGTCACGGCCTCTTACCTCATGAGCTAGAGCATTGAGGATGATGGGATCAACGGCCGGCTGTTTTTGCTTATTTTCTTGCTATACTATAGGGACAATAGCTCTTTGAACATGAGTTTCCTTGGCATTATTTATCTTTGACCTCAAATTGTATCTTTGCTGATCTACAGTTTGTAGAATAGCTTCATTATCCCATTCTTGGTTGATCTCATCATTGTGTAATGACTTTTCATAGGCAGCTGAGGTAAAAAAGGAAGCATTCCCTTTGTCTTCCAGACAATGGATCTCATCTTCTTCTTCAAACTGCTCTTCTTCCATGACTGTATTTTGAAAAGGATCCCTCACCCTTTGGTCTAGGCACATTTTTGGTTGTAGTCATCTATCTCACAACTCTATTGGAGGCCGAACCTCTTGGAAACTCTACTAGAGACCAAACCTCTTGGCAACTCTACTGGAGACCGAAGCTGGATCTGTGTCATTTCCCAGAGAAGGTGAGCTTCAATTTCCTCTCCCCGACAATGACGCCAATTATGTTAGCACTCCAGGAAACAATCATATGTTGTAGCTCGAAGATGCCTGGTAACATATAATCTTCAATATTGTTCTCAGAACTATTGGAATGGATGATGGTTTGGATCAAGTCAGATAACCATTTCAGCTCTATTCCCACTCAGGGCATGCATGAACACTCACAACAACACAAGGCTTTAAACCACTAATGCTCAATAGTTTATATATTTAATGGATAGATGGAGGATACTAAATGTATCAGTATATTGCATATATAAACATAAATGAATGACTAGCTACAGACAACAAACGAGAATACTAACTGTACTGGCAGATGCATATATGACTACATATGAATGGTTAGCTACAGGTAGCAAATAAGCTTTCAAATCTAAGTTATCAAAGCATAGATAAGATAACAATTATCTGGCCTTAGACACAAAGGAAACATCAACAAATTGTTCAAGTGCAAGCCTATAACAACAAAGAGAATGGATGTTGAACATATAATGGCAAAAGATGCTTGTATTTCTAGAATGAAGATGAGAAACTTGAAGGAACAGAGGAAGAATAATCTCTAGAAGTTGAACCCTTATTACATTTAGTTTTCTGCCTTTTATAGGCCCTTTAAAATGCTCCTGAGCTCTTTAGAAGGCTCAGAGTCTTAATCTATTCGATTTGCATTGTTAAGTACTTTGATTCCCTGAAGGCAAGAGTGGCTCAGTGGTTTCTTCTTTTGATAGAGGACAATCCATATTCAAATATTTTGGGCAGCTTGCTATGATGTCTGGGAGATCTCTTGTTCCAAAGATGCCCCATAATGTTTTTTAGGATGGCTATTGTGCTGTTTGCACTGTTGGGGTTCCCTAATCTTGTTTTATTTGGCTGTGTGCCGTGTTGTGGCTCCATGACCGCTTTGTTGTGGATTTGGCCATTGCTCTGAGGTGAAATGGCTCTTCAGGCCTAGGAAATCTCTTTAAAACACAAATAGTGATTGTTGTGTATTATGAACAGAAAGCATAGGGATTCTGAGAATTCCCACCTCTTACTGTTCATTCTGGACTTCCAAAGTCCTAAAATATGATTTAATTATCCATTGGGTCCGGCCTTGTAGCCATCGCAAGTTGCATTCGGCCTGGCTTGTGTATTTTGTAAATACATAAAAAACTATGAAAAACATTTAAAGTGGGCTTAACATAGATTTGAAATATGATATATTTAATTCCAGAAACCCATCGGGTCCGGGTTCCATCACTACCACATTGCCTTAGGCTTCCTTCGTATTTCGTTATAACAATGAAAATACAATAAAATAATGAAAACTGCGTGGGCGCGAATCTCAAAATATATGAATTCTTATATATACTGTGGTTGGGTCAAGGTATCAGGTCACCTGTCTGCATGTGCACAGGCCCCACCCCTTCATATAACACCGATGCGATACAGTGATGTGGTCTGATCACAATCACTAATCGATCAATGCCCGGGCGCCTTATATATATATATATATATATATATATATATATATATATATATATATATATATATATATATATATATATATATATATATATATATATATATATATATATATATATATATATAACATGTCTCCCGCCAATGCGACCCGCCGATCTGATCATCGGCGATCGCTGATCAAAGGTGTCATCCTCCTGCTTTAAGCCTGTCACCTCTGCCCAGCTGATATGTGATTTACCATTAGATCTGGGCCATTGATCAGCTAGATCTAACGGTGGCTATGAAATGCCCAATTTAAGCCTACAATAATGATTTTTCATGGTTTTAGAGTTCTTTGAGCCTCCCGATAGTGCATTTCTGCCCTTCCAAGGGCTTTCCTCTTATGTTGATTTTTATCATTAGATGATCTTTGAGCCAAAATTGAGAATTTTGAGGGCATAAATGGATCCCTTGGCATGAAATCTGAGCACACTTGGAGACTTCCGAGGATCAGGCCTTGAGTCATCATCATGTGGCATTTCTCATGGCTTGAGAAGAGCCTAGTAGCAATGCATCTTTCGAGGAATTTCTCTAGTGTCTATAATGCCGGCTCAAATTCATCTCCATAGGGTGTAAAATTGTCCATGTATACCTCTAATCCTTCATTTATCAAGTCTGCGAAAATATTGAGTATGGATCTCTGGAATATAGCAGGTGCATTGCACAATCTGAATGGTAATACCCTGTAAGAAAATGTCCCCTAGGAGCAGGTGAAGGTAGTATTGTCTTGGTCTTTAGGGGAAATTTGGATTTGGTTGTAGCCACTGAAGCCGTCCAAGAAAGAGAAGAATTTTTTACCTGCTAATGTGTCTAAAACCTGGTCGATAAATGGAAGGGGAAAATGATCTTTTTGCATTGCTTTGTTAGCTCTCTGTAATTGACACATATACGCCATTGCCCATTCTTTTTAGGAACCATTTCTAATGGAGAAACCCATTTGCTATCAAATATAGGATAGATGAAATTTTCATCTAATAGTTTGTGTAGTTTGTCTTTAACAACATCCTTTAGGTGAGGGTTTAATATTCGTTGAGTTTGTCGAATGGGTCTTGCATATTTTTCAGTGTAGATGTGGTGCATACATAATTGGGGGTCAATCCATTTCATATCTAGGTAATCCGAAGCGAAAGCGCCTTTATATTTCCTAAGGAGTTGGATAAGCCTCTGTTGCTGGTCATCAATCAGGTTTTTCTTAAGTTTAGGACTTTCCCTGGCTCAATTTCAATGGGTTTGTTGTTATAGATAGTTGTTGTTGGTATTGTTTGGTCATTGATATCTTTTAAAGGTTCTTCTTCAATTTTTTTATCTAGGGATGATTCAATCATGTGACATTTTAGATTAGATACGACAGTTGGGTGGTTAATGTAAGTGTTAATAATGTCATCTTCTATTTGATTCTTAAATTCAAAAGCATCTGCTACAGTTAGTGGTGATCGAATATTTTCAGTTAAATATGTTACAGGTTGCTTCCTAGCTTTTATTATAGTTAGGTTTGGCTGAGCTAGAGGATATAAAGCTAGGTTCTTCAGATTGTTTCCTCTAGCTATAGTCATACATCCTCTTCGACAACTTATATAAGCATCTGCAGTCACTAGCAAAGGTCTTCCTAATATTAGAGGATGTCCATCTAGCTAGTTTCTAGGATTAATAATCAAGAAATCTGCTGGGTACTCTCAAGAATCTACAGACACCATTACATCCTGTAATGTCCCTTTTGGTTTAATAATTGATTGGTCAGCAAGTTCCAATAAGGTCTTACTTGGATCTAAGGTTGTGATGCCAAGTGTTTGACAGGTTGCTGTTGTGAGAATATTAATGGCTGCCCCTAGATTGACTAACGCATTGGGAAAGGAACATCCATTTATTTGTACTGTGACAATAGGGTTTCTTGGGTCCTCATATTTCACTGGTATCTCTCTGCCTAATAATAAATCAAACAAAGTTTCGACTATGTGGATAGTCGGTCTTACTTTTATTTTCCTCGTAGGCCTTTTGGTACACAATTCCTTCATGGTTTTTGCATAGATTGGAATGTCCTAAATAGCCTGGAGGAGGGGTATTTTTGCACAAATATTTCTTAATTCTCCCAGGAGATCAAAATTGGGATGTTCGATTGGGCAAGGTATAATCAATCTTTCTGGGAATGGTGGAGAAGAGGTAATAGTTTGTTCGTGGTTTTTCTGTCTAACTGTATTCTCCCTTTGAGTTGTTTGTTCTATAGGTAGTGATTCTTCCAATTGTATATTTTTATCATCCTTTGACTTGATTATTCTTCCAGAAATTAATTTGAGTTCATTACACTCTCTCAACTCAGTTTTCGATCCAGACCTTCAATAATTTGTACTGACTAGACCAGTCTATTCTTAGGATTTTGGTTAGGCTGGGCTGGGAGTTATGGTCGTAGATTGGGTTGAGGATTCTGTTGCAACATGTAAGGTGCTGGTAGCATAGGTTGAGGTAGGGGGGATTGTTCCTACTGGCTGGTTCATAGGTCTTTGCTAGCTTGATTGCCAGTTTTGGTTTTGTGAAGTGGAGGGGGACCATTGATATGGATATGGATTGCTCTACCAAAATGGTGGAAAGTAAGAGGAATTTGGCCAACTATTGTTTGCATTTGATTGATTGGACCAAGGTGGCATAGAAAATGTGTGTGGTGACCAATTAGGAAAAGGTGCCTGGTTCTGCCATGTAGCCCCTGTGTATTGCAAAGAATTATAATATGAAGGTTGAAAGAATGAATATGGGTTGGTAGGCATACCTTTTTGTCATGCTTTCCATTGGCGACGATGATTTAACAGGTAGACTATTTCCACTTCTTCCTCTGCCTCTTTGAAGACTGCTTTTAATCCTGAGAGCGATGGGAAATTTTTTGTGGCATTTTCTTTAGTGCATATGGCATAGTCTATACCATATCCAGTGGGCATTCTTTATGACTATGTTTCTTCCTGCATCGAGGTCAAAAAATAACTAGGTTCTATTCTACTTCAACCTACTTTTGCTTGGCTTGCATGATGTTTAATTGTGTTGTCAAGGTTCCCAGGATATCCATTTTGAAATCTTCCAGCAGATTGTCGATTTCAGTACGAGTAATGCTTCCGCTAGATATTTTTTTTTCCCTGGTGATCATATTGTGTTCAGCTGGTTTCAGTATTGCATTGCCCCTCGAGCACCAGATACACAAATCAATAATGTTAGCATAGTCTTCTTGATAGATATCACCTTTACCCATAATATTTAATGTCTCTATCCACTGGTCTTTCATCTGCTTAATCATCGTGGTTTGTAGCACATTATCAGGCATATTTGCATAGGGAGACCTTTGAAGGTTATATTGGAAACGCTCCACCTACTCTTCCAAAGTTTCACTAGGCCTTGCTACCATTTGGAATATCTCATCTTTTAGTTCTCTAGATCTGCAGTAATCTTGATACTTTTTAACGAAAGCAGTTTTCATTTGGTCCCAATCATTTATGGTACCCCCACCCAGTCCCATAAACCAACGTAAAGCTACTCCCTTTAAGGTGAAGGGAAATAACTTTAGTGTCTAGGGGTTAGTGGTGTAATCATAACACTCACATAGGACGTCGAATTCAAATAGGAACGCATCCGGATATTCTTAACTGAGTCCATGAAAGGTGGGAATATTTTGTAGAGGGATAGCTTTCATGGGGGCATTGACAGCTGTGTCAACAATAAGATACTGTAACGTAGAGTTCTAGGGTGTTTGTGGATTATTGGCCATTTGATCAAAGATATGTTGTTGGGCCTCCAAATTAACCTTAATTTTCACTCCATTTTCACCTTTTATCCTCATTTTGTCATCTCATTTCACTATATTATCATTACATCACCCTATATTTCCATTACCATATGAGTTTATATTCTCATTTTCCAAAGTTATTAATTTCATGTATTTAGAGTGAATTTATGATTAAAAGTTAGAGAAATAACATGTATTTGCTTATACCTAAAAGTGGCTTGAGTTTGATGACAAGTGTAGATCATTTGGAAGCTTCCAAGGCACCCTTATGTGGCCTCCCAAGATCAAATTCGAATTTCAACTCAAGAGGTGGACCATATTCCAAGGAGAAAGATCATGGAGATTTTGATGTGTCATGGGATTTGTTTCTAGTATTTAGGGATAAGTTGAGACAAGTGTGGGTCTAGTAGATATTTAAGGGATCTACATTTATTGAGTAGATATCCCTAATTCATGTATAAATAAGAGGAGCATCCTCCAAATCATGTAATGAAGGAGGAGGAGGGAGAGAAAACAATTATCAGTTATTCATTAGTATTAGATTTATGTTCATTGAACATGAATAATACCATTTTCTCCAAATCATGAGTTATGAGTGTTGTTTGATTCTTAAGGTGTGACAATTGTTCATGTGTGCTCATTGAGGAATGGAAGGATCCCCATACTGAGATAAGTACACTTTGTTGTAAAGTAATGTTGTGAATATACTAATCTTAATTATGATGTTCATCTTATTTCTTTCTTGTAAATATTTGTAGATAATTTTAGTATGAATTCATGTTGTGGCCATGTTTTGTTGTGTGAAGGTTGATCTCCTTTCAATAGCTAGTTTTGATGTGAGAAGGAAAACTAGGAACTCCTAAGTTAGGAGTCCCTTCTTCATGAGCTAGATTAAATTGAAATAAGATTTACTTTCTCTTATGCTTTCCTAGATTACATTTACATGAATATTGATTCCCTTTCAGTATCTAGAGAAATCAAGTCCTCCTAAGTTAGGAGACTCTTCTCCATTAAGAACTGAACTGAAAACAATATTTACTTGCTTTCATTTACATGCCTTCTTTCCTGCTTTCTTAGGTGTTTGGCAATGTTATTATAGAAAGATGGTAGAAGGACAACCAGGACTCTTGAACAAGAGACTCTTCTCTATCTTCTAAAGTAGAATAATTCCATTGATCAAACATTATTTTTATGCTTTCATAGAATAGATCTGATAGTTTAGATTTGTAATATGCATTTCCATTCTAAACAAACTTCTTACACCGGTTTCATCTAAGGTCCCATATATATTGGTTTGCTTCTAAGTTTACGATTCCTCGGATTGATAAATTAAATGACAGTGATTTAGCGGACAACTAAATCGCCCAACATTTTGGCGCCGTTACCGGGGAAAGCAAACTTAGATGTAAGCTAGTTAAGAAGATTGTTTAGGAAGAATTTTTATTTAGGATCATTTAGGGTTAACTGCATTTAGGAATTTTCATTTAAGTTTATTATCATATAGAAAACATAGAAATAGAACACAAATAAAAAAAACCCCCCCATTAAATAAAAGCAAAAACACAATAAAGATCCATATGTATATATGGAAAAACAATGAGTATAAGTTTGGAACAACTCGCTCACATCCTAGCAAATGTTAGGATCTCCTCTTCTTGCGAAGAAGAGATCTTGACAGCAGCTAAAAGCTTAACTACTCCTCTAGAAGAAAACAATGAATTAACATTTGAAGAATCATCCTGTATATCTGACGATGAACCATTGTTTGAACAGGAGAATGAGGAGGACGAAGAGAAGTTGCAGCATGATCTAAATGAGAATGGAAATCACGCCTATGAAAGCCTTATCGACAAGTGGTTTCGATGGTTTCAAACAAGTACAAGGTTAGATCGATTTTGTTTTTATTTCATTAGATCATACTCACAAAAACTAGATTCGATCATCCTTGTATATTTTCATTTTAAAATTGCGAAATTGAAAATGAATATATTTTTACTATTATTACGTGAATGGTTACATTGGAAATTTAATTACACGTAATAGTTTGTAATTTTCAATTAGCATAGAGTAGGTAGGATCATATTTTCAGTTTGAATAAGTATGCTCTCCTCCTGCGTCTTTGTATGATCTCGAGGATCAGAAAGTAGCATGTTTATAGATGTTTTCAGGGTAGCAATATACTTGTCTCCATTTGCTTAAAAAAATCATCTTAAATCAATAAAAATCCTAAGTTTTTTTAGGGTTAGAATAAAATTTTAATTTTTTTTTTTTTTTTAAAGATTTTGATTTTAAAAAAAAAATCAATTTCTTTTATTAAAAAAGAATTGATTTTTAGAATAAAATAAAATTCTTTAGAAATAAATTCAATTTTTTTTTATAAAAATAAATTTAGAAAAAAATTAGTTTTCATTTTTTTTTTTTAAACAAAAAACACGAAAATCAATTTAAAAAAAAAAAAAAAAAAAAAAAACATTTTGATTTTAACATAAAAATTCTTAGGAATAGATTCCTTTTTATTTTTTTAGTCACTAGGAATAGAATTTATTTATTTATTTAGTTTAAAAAAATTGATTTACTAATTTAAAAAAAAAAAAAAAAATCAATTTTATTTTTTTTAAGTTAGAAAAAATTTTAGGAAATAAATTAAATTAAAAAAAAACCAAAAATTCATTTTTCTTAATAATAAATCAAATGAATTTTTTTTTAGAGATTTTAATTTAAAAAAAAAAAATTAAAAAACAAAAAAAACATTTAAAAAAAAAACCAAAAAAAACTGGGACATGATTGACCCTTGAGGATCGTCGACCTTAATTTCTTTACGGATGGAGCAACATAGTACCCATCTGCAAACCTGCAGGTGTGGATCTCGCTAGTTTATTCTGGGATGACAATGCAGCTAAAGTTCCCGGCCTCTCGCCCTCATCATTCATCCATTTATCATCTTCCAGATAGTTTGCGGTTTCTTTGGGAGCAGTTACAACACCATTCAATGGCACACTACTATTCTCCAAAGCTTTCTCAGGTGCACACTCTACCGAGAGATTTCTCCCTCCTTCAATTTTCTGATGGATCGATGCGCTAATTCCAGCTGGAATGTAAGCACAGAGATAAAAAGCGCCACCGCCTTACCTACAGAAATGTGCCATGGGCAATGTACAGCTCTAAATGTAGTTTGCGCAGCTGGTCTTCAGTGGAAGTTGGACATAATCAGATTTCGGTAACTTCTATTGCTGGAGAAGACTTCTATTGCTGGAGAAGAGCCAGGACTTATACATCACTTGTTTTGGATGCAGAGGGTGGTTCTCTAAAAGCAGAAATAGAGAGTCTGAGGGAAGATGGGGAGCTCCCATCAGGAACACATGCTTCAACCACTATAACGAAAGAATCTGATTTTGAAAGTTCCAGCCATCTCACTTTCATTTCAAGAAGTGCGGTTCCCAGAAGGGAGAAATCGGGACAACATAGAGATTTTATTTATGGTAGCTTGGGGCGTTGAAGACAGATAAGAGATGCTGCCTTGGAAAAAGTGGCAAGATGACAACGAATCCCAAAAATAATGGACAGGGAAAATCAATTTTCAGTTCATAAAATATGGAAGAGATCGCACCAATTTCAGAAGATATCCTTTGAGAAATCGGAAGATTAGTTGAGCACTTCACTGGCTGAGATCCTAAAATTAGGTGAGCGCTTCATTGTTGAGTGCTTCGCTGGAAGAGGAAGTTGTGGATCTGATTTCCCGCCTATGGCAAAGGTGAATTGGGATTATGTGCAACCGCAGAAGAGATCCACGATGCTAGAGCATGATATCGAAGAACTTCTATGGGAAAATGGTCAGGTTGTGAACAAAGTGGTCAAGCGTCCTTTTCCAACACAATTAGAGCAGTACATTTACCTTTGGGTCGTTTCTTGATCCCAACACAACGATAGTGGAACCATTCAATTTTTCACTTTTACGCCCAGCTTTGCTGCTTTCATGTCCCCTTGCTGATCTACTACTAGTATCAGTATTATGATCCATGGCTTCTACCCCACCTGCAAGTTCCCTTTCACGCCGGAGATCATCATCAAACTTTTTCATATACTTATCCAAGCGCTGAATATGTCCGTCTACCAGATCATATGCCTGAACTGCCAAGGATACTTTTTCATCAGCTATATTGGAACAGTCCCTTTGTTCAGCAAGTGCATCATCAGAACATCTAAAAACTGAAGCATCTGGGGTTATGTTGCCAGATTCTGCTCCCCTTTTTATTTCTTCAAATTCATGTTCACATCGTTGTTCATTGTGCCTTTGCAGCCAATCGCGATTCAAGCCCTCCGATAATTGTGGAACCCGACTCAGGGATCTGGAAATCGAAATTTCTAACATTATAATCTTAATAAACAAAATCAGGTGCTATATCCCTACGATGGAGGAACGCGTGCTCCTTGTGCAGCACCTCGAAGTCCTCCTCAGCCAGGATCGGTCAACAAAAGGCGACGATGAGTTACTGATAGAGGTGATACTGCTACGAATAAGCAGTTTATACTGCCAAATTTAATTCTTATTTGTAGAACCGTGTTGCATCAAAATCGATTTGGGATTTGGATTATGGGTGTTTGAGAAATCAATCGGTTGATTGTTGGGGTTTGGGGCTTTCATAAATCAATTCTCAGGGCCATTGATTGTGATTTTGGGCATTCAGAAATCAAATCGACTGATTGTTTGTTGGGTTAATCTTTGTTTTTTGTTTCATAATGGGAAGCATGAGCAGAAACAGTGTATATTTTGGAACAATGACAATGGTTTTGTTGAGTATCTGTGGCCCTGCGAGAAGGCAATATTCAAACGGTACTAATGATAGCATAACCGCGCTAGTGCCCTGTTCGAATTATCTGAATGCCACTAAACCCCCCAGTTCGTGCTGCTCTCCGTTGATGACAGAGTACAATGATAATAAGCCATGCCTGTGTAACCTGTTGAACAGTAGTGACCACATTCAACAATTCAATGTCAACATCACTGAGGCATTAGAGCTCCCTACCAAATGCGGCCTCAATGACCCTTCCAGCGGTTGCTCTAAACTTCGTGAAAGCAGCACCTCTTCAGGATCTACTCCACTTCCTGACGCTAACACCACTTCTTCCAGCAGTAAAAACAGAGCAGAATCTTCGCAGGCTTTTTCTGAGATACTACCCCTGCTGGCTCTCCTTCTGCTTGGACTGGCTGGCCAAGTATACCAGTAGCAGTTTCAGAATATAATTTCCACTATTTGGGAGGATTGGAGTGTTTTACTTCGTTCTATCAGTAGTAGAGCTGCAATTGCTTGTCTTACTTTGATCTTTAGTATTAGCAATAAATACAATACCATAAGCAACGACTTCGGCAGATGGAGGACCAAAAGGATTGGGATCTAATTAGTAAGAGAAATGCTCGGTAGGTCTGGTTCTATGTCAATCTTCTTGAAGTGGTATTTATGATGTGTGGGAAACCTCCCAAGTCTATGCCAATTTGCAGAAGATAACTCTGGACATAAAGCTATATACAGGTAAGCTCAGTTTGCAGAAGATAATTCTGGAAATAAAGCTACATACAGGTAAGCTTAAGTAATAGATCTGGTCAATTATGACAATTTCAAGCAATGCTTGAGCTGTAATTTGGCCAATGAATTATTTGCTTTGCTATGTGATGTAAGCGGGTGAAGTAGCCTTCAGGTGTATTTCACTTTATATTTTTGAAAATATCTTTATATTTTTGAAAATATCTAAGACTTGAATTCTAAAATAATAAAAAAAAAAAAAAATTAAAACATTAAAAAAAAAAAAAATCAAAACAATGCAAAATATTTTGTTTTTAGATTTGATTTTGTTTTATTTATTTCTAGTTTTTTTTAGGTTTAAAGTTTTTTTTAATTCAAAAAAAAAAAAAACAAAACAAAATTAACACAATTCAAATAAAAATAAAATAAAACAATTTAAACAATGCAAAACATTTTTTTTATTTTATTTTTATTTTAATAACCATCCAAAACAAATTTTAATAAAACAATTAAAAAAAATCAAAACAATTAAAAAAAAAACAAATAAAAAATCAAAGCCATTAAAAAATTATTAAAACAATTAAAAAAATAAAAAAAATCAATTCAAAAAAAAATAAAAAAAATTCAAAAATAATTAAAAAAATTGCAAATGGACATTTCATAAGTGCTGAAAACATTTTACGCTAACTTGTCTTGTTGGAGTTAGGAACTAGCGCACAAAGGCAACAGGTAAAAAAATCATTTCATTTTATTTTGTTGCTAGCATTTATACTTGTATTTTATGTTCTTCAAAAAGCTCTAACAATTTTCATGCAAGATTTGAACCGAGCTTTGACAGGTGCGCGATGATCCAAGTCCATGAAGATGTGATTTCTCGAAATCACATTCATTATTGAAGCTTGAAGGAGTTAATTACAAATGTCGTGACATTTGTGGCTACAGAGAAATGTTTTGTTGTCATGATTTGTTTCCCACACGACATTTGTGGCTACAGAGAAATGTTTTGTTGTCATGATCTGTTTCCCACACTTCTCCTTCAAAGCCTCATCATTCATCCATGTTAAGTCATCCATTGCCTTATCCATCATGACTTCCTACATGTCTACTATTCTGAGTCGCATACATTTTTACCTCCATTCAGTTCATCTTTTTCCCTCATGAATAAACCATCCATATCTCTATGTTGCCTTGCTTTCCTTGCCATAAAATAACATCTTGTATCTATAGTCCTACCAATCATTTGTACGAACTCGCGTTGACTGATGTGGGATTCCTTAAGGCCCACCTTTCAACAAGTCTTGACCCATCGACCTCAGCACCTTATCTGGGATAAAGACTAGAGTCATTATTAGTACCTTGAGGCTTGCATGCCCTAATGGCAAGTCTTCTCGCCAACGAACAATGGGAATACATTAATGTCCCTTGTTTGTTGGATCTTGCAAGTGGCTCAACATCAGCTCATTCATTCGCACTTCGCAAGATGTACTTGGGTACCTTGGCACTCATTGACATTAATGGTGAGTTTGCCTCGCATTGGTTAATGACATTCATCAATGGTCGGTAATCCAATGACTTCTTTTCATGTTCGACATCGAGACATTCATTCACATGGAAAGAATTGTGCCACGATATGGGACGAGATGAAGACTATATGATTCAAGAGAAGATTCAAGAGGTTCAGTAATAGTAATAAAAGATCCACATTCACAACTTCATCCATCATATATCCAACCAAGAAACAGATCACATTCTTGTATTCTTCATTCCATGATTCAGCAGCAGGAGCTACACATTTCTACATATACACAGCTTGTCCACTCAGGTAAGTAAAGGTATGTTCTTTCATAGCTTTTTATCATACAATTCCTTTAATACTAAAATTATAATTTTTGGAAAATGTTTCACCATGTTCATATTCACATCCATATTCCATTATCACCTTCCATATGTCATATATATCCTTTCTACACATATCATCCTACCCAACATACTTTTTCTAACCAACATACTTTTTCCAAACAACTACTATTGCATTATGATTCAAATGTTACATGTTTTGCAAATAATGATCAAAGAAAGAAAGGTTGATTACATGTTTTCAAAGACTTTTGATGCAACACAAAAACAATGAAAGTATTGTTACACAAGAACCAATACTAAGTAAATTTTGGTTGTTACACAAGAACCAACCAAACTAATATGTTGCACTCGATTAAATGTTTTCAAAGTCTTTTGATGCAACACAAAAATAATGAAAGTATTGTTACACAAGAATCAATACTAAACAAATTTTGGTTGTCACACAAGAACCAACCAAAATAATATGTTGCAAGCAAATGTTTTTAAGAGAGAAGACTTTGCAAAAAAGGAACAAAGTTGTCAAAAAGGAAAATATGTGAAGTTAAAAAATCGACATCAGCCAGAGTTCATGTAAAAGCAAGACAATTCAAAAGATCAAATCATGATCAATGCAATAGATTGCATGAGGACATGCAATAACTTAAGTTGGGGAGTATGTTGGGCCTCCAAATTAACCTTAATTTTCACTCCATTTTCACCTTTTATCCTCATTTTGTCATCTCATTTCACGATATTATCATTACATCACCCTATATTTCCATTACCATATGAGTTTATATTCTCATTTTCCAAAGTTATTAATTTCATGTATTTAGAGTGAATCTATGATTAAAAGTTAGAGAAATAACATGTATTTGCTTATACCTAAAAGTGGCTTGAGTTTGATGACAAGTGTAGATCATTTGGAAGCTTCCAAGGCACCCTTATGTGGCCTCCCAAGATCAAATTCGAATTTCAACTCAAGAGGTGGACCGTATTCCAAGGAGAAAGATCATGGAGATTTTGATGTGTCATGGGATTTGTTTCTAGTATTTAGGGATAAGTTGAGACAAGTGTGGGTCTAGTAGATATTTAAGGGATCTACATTTATTGAGTAGATATCCCTAATTCATGTATAAATAAGAGGAGCATCCTCCAAATCATGTAATGAAGGAGGAGGAGGGAGAGAAAACAATTATCAGTTATTCATTAGTATTAGATTTATGTTCATTGAACATGAATAATACCATTTTCTCCAAATCATGAGTTATGAGTGTTGTTTGATTCTTAAGGTGTGACAATTGTTCATGTGTGCTCATTGAGGAATGGAAGGATCCCCATACTGAGATAAGTACACTTTGTTGTAAAGTAATGTTGTGAATATACTAATCTTAATTATGATGTTCATCTTATTTCTTTCTTGTAAATACTTGTAGATAATTTTAGTATGAATTCATGTTGTGGCCATGTTTTGTTGTGTGAAGGTTGATCTCCTTTCAATAGCTAGTTTTGATGTGAGAAGGAAAACCAGGAACTCCTAAGTTAGGAGTCCCTTCTTCATGAGCTAGATTAAATTGAAATAAGATTTACTTTCTCTTATGCTTTCCTAGATTACATTTACATGAATATTGATTCCCTTTCAGTATCTAGAGAAATCAAGTCCTCCTAAGTTAGGAGACTCTTCTCCATTAAGAACTGAACTGAAAACAATATTTACTTGCTTTCATTTACATGCCTTCTTTCCTGCTTTCTTAGGTGTTTGGCAATGTTATTATAGAAAGATGGTAGAAGGACAACCAGGACTCTTGAACAAGAGACTCTTCTCTATCTTCTAAAGTAGAATAATTCCATTGATCAAAAATTATTTTTATGCTTTCATAAAATAGATCTGATAGTTTAGATTTGTAATATGCATTTCCATTCTAAACAAACTTCTTACACCGGTTTCATCTAAGGTCCCATATGTATTGGTTTGCTTCTAAGTTTACGATTCCTCGGATTGATAAATTAAATGACAGTGATTTAGCGGACAACTAAATCGCCCAACATGTCAGTACCCTTCTGAGATCTCTAGAGCTAGAGAGTTATCCCTTGGATGTCTAGAGGAGACAGGAATGATCCTAACAACACTCCCTTGATTTGGGACATTGGGTGTCCTCTGCTCAATTACTACCTCAAGGGATCTTGGTTCCTCGAATTCCCCTATTTCTCCTTCTCCTTCATAGATGTTTCACGAATTCCCTTCTTATGAGGGGATTGGTCGCAGATTTTTAATATCTTGGAAACTCTGCTCAGACCCTTCAGTTTTACTGTGGACCTCATCTTAGGCTACAGATGGTGAGCCTATGGCCTGAAGGGAGACAGTAGGTTGTCTTTAAGCAACGGCTCGGGGACCTATTGATGGCTGAGACTCAGCTTTTCTTAAGATTTCATCGATAAAAGTTGATCCTCCAAGGGTCACCGGTCCCTTATATTTTTCAGGTTTGGGGTGTGGGATTGTATTGTTTTCTGGTCCTTTCTTCTTAGTCATTCATGCAAAAAAACTCAAATGTTTATTTCTACCTTAAATTCCTAGCAGTGCTACTAGAAATCGGGTGGGGGATTAGGCATTTTACTTGCTCCGTACACAGGTTCTTACCTTCCGTTTTTAATGCCCAGTTCTCTCTCAACAGACAAAAATCAAACACCTACTTCACTTTTCTGTAATTGTGCTGAAAAGCGGCAGAAAAATATTGGCTGATAAAAGGTGTCCTTTAAAACTCCTAATTACCCCACATTAATCATCAACTTGGGCAAGTCCTCTTATTCCAAGAGTGTACACAATGTGTGCATGCTATGAATCCAGAGAGTAATGTTTCTTAAAATGAAGTACAAACATTTGATACAAGAGTGAATGGATGCATTTATAAAAATCAAATTGCAACTGTTAAAGGAAATATTGCATGTAAGCATCAAGAATTAATCCTCTGCTGAATCATAATCAATTCTCACACAAGAAATTCAATTAACAATAGCATCAACCGAGAGCATAGTAGTAATAACCAATCTCTTCTTAGTTGATTCAATCTCAATCACACTCAATCTCTACGAAGCAATCCAAATGGAAATCATGTCAACCTGAGAGTTCAATAGAAATAAGCAAACTCTTACAGCTGATTAAATCAATATGATTCACTGTCTTAATGGCTAAATAATTTAATCTATAATAAGTGCAAGTAGAATCAAACGACAGTGCTGTAAAACATGTAAAGAAAATGTACTGACTTGAATATAGGAAAGCGGTAAATAACAAATAATATAAACTCATAGAAAATGGGAAAACTATCAAACTAGTCAAACTTGAGAGAATTAGAAATACATAACACAAGGGAGCAGTTGAATCCACCAGAGGTCGGGCCCTTAGCAACCAGAGAACACTGCTAAGCTACTTCAAATAATACGAATGAACAACAACGTCAATTATATATTAATCATTGAACACAAGTAGCATTACAATACGGTCGTGTTCTCCAACAACACGAGTTTGTAAATTAAAATTACAATTTGAAATAATAGATATCAATCCCCTTTCCTCCTACAATATTTTTCTTTTATATTCAAAAAGAGGTAAAAGATAAATGTGATCCCTCAGGATCGGGAGATCCTGAGGGATTCACAACTAAATTCTATCTTCAGACACCCATCACATTTGGCATTGATCCTCTTGATTCGTCCTCCGATCTGACAGGAACTGACACGCCCCATTCATCCATTGTTGATTTGTGTTGTTTCATCGTGAGGGAACAACAACTATCCCTTTCATCATTTCTTTGTATCAAAAGGAGTAAAATTTAGTTATGATAGCTAAATCTTAACTGGGAGTAGTTCATCTGTTTCTTATCATAATCCATCAGTATGTTAGCATATCGAGATATGAAAGAGATAAGAGGAAAAAGGTGATGGAATTAAGAGTAAATACATGCCCATTTCGTAACTCAACATCAACCACAAATACCAATGTTTAAAGGTGAGAACTTTGGTTTTTGGAGCATTAAAATGAAAACATTGTTCCTCTCACAAGATTTGTGGGATTTTGTAGAGAATGGCTATATAGAACCAGATGCTCACACACTTGCCCGCTAGACTCAAGACCAAAGAAACCAGCCAAAGGAAAATCGTAAGAAATATTCAAAGGCTCTCTTCCTATTCCAACAAGGAGTGCATGATTATATTTTTCCTAGACTAGTTCAAGTAACAAAACTAATGAACAAAAATAAGAGAAGTTTGATTCTCAATCTATGAGCTAAACTCTCATTGGAATCTCCTATCTTCATAGGATCAATGAATACATTATTATATAGCCCACATATTTCTAATTTTATTATCTGTTATCTAACTAATCTACTGTCCCTAATAATTTGTTGAATGGTAACTGGCTACATCTATAAATTTGCTGTCCTAATTCTGATAACTTAGAACACAAAATTTGTTGGCTAATTTTTCAGCAATTACATAGATTTATTTTAAGCATTACCTTCAGCAAGATTTTCCTTCAATGATATTTTCTTTGTACCACCATTCTTTAATTTATTCCTGGAAATTTGGGTATTCAATCCAGAATCATTCCATGCAGAATGGTCTATTCCTTGGGCGTGCCTTAGATCTCCATCTTTAGGTGTATTGGCTACTGGTCCAATTCATGATTGGAAATAAAGGAGGCTTCCATGAAGCTGTCTCGAGCCATTATATTCTATGAAATGAAAAACTTGTCTAGATAGGAGGTTATTTGTTGAGAACCTCCTCTGCGATTGTTCCAAGTGTGCAAGTCATTGGTTGTATCTAGATCCAATGGATGGGTAGAATCTATTATTTCCTGAAAGAGGGTAGGTATACTTTCTAGTTTGTGAATTCCTACCTTTTTCTCCTCTGGAGATTTGATCAGATTAAAGTCACTTCCCAAGATCCAAGGAACTAGATACATTAGGAGGAAGTCTTTCTTAATCAACTGTAGAAAATGAGGTTTGTTTATGGAGAACATGGGGTCATAAATATTTGAAAAAAAGCATGTTTTCATAGATCCCAACAATTAGAATTGAATGACCAAGCGACCTGATTTCCCTTATGCATTTATAGCAATAGATTGGTAGCCTTGCCATCATTTTTTAACTAGATGATTAATGGAATTACTAGTTATTTCATTTATTTAATCAATAAGAAGGTTAGATTGTCATTTTAGTATTTTTCTTTTAGAAGCCTTTGCTTATCTTTATAATTGAGGCCTCTAATGTTCCAAGATATGTTTTTCATTAAGGGAGGATGGATTTGGATAGATAGACATCCGAGACCAGTTTGACTTTACTTGAGTTGACTAGGATTTCTCCCACTTCTCCTAAGATTTATTGGTTTCTCTTTGTCCCTTTTACCTTGTCTTATTTGGATTGCTTTGCTATCTCCTTTAGGGGTGGAAAATGTGAAATACAAGTAGATTAAAACTCGATTGTCCTTTTGACAATTTTTGATCTTGAGAAATTATTTTTTGAGAATATAGACTTGATGTTTGGGGGTGGAGGTTGGGTCTCCTGTTTTCCAAGTGTTTTCAAGATTGAGGAGGTAAATGGCATCTAGATCCATGTCCTTGATTTCTTCATTGTTTGCATTATGATTGGGATTTTATGCTAGTGGTTTATGGGGATAGGGTTAAAAGGGGTAGTAACGGTAGGCTAAGTGTGAGAAGGGATATTTCCATCACTAGAATCAAGCATATCATGAGGGGGAGGAGGGGATGGTTTGGGGTCATGTTGATGGACATTGGGCTTTAGGAAGCCATCTTGATCTTTATTATGGGAAGGGTTGATTGGGGAAATTTGGACAAGGAAAGGGAGATTTTGGTAAAGGTGCCCTATTCCTATCATGACCTACATTTGAAGGGAATATGTTCGTAGTTGAGGGTTTGTTTCTGCGATTTATCTTGGTAATAAATTTCTATATATTTAGGTAGGGGTTTGGAGATGTACATGTAAATAGAGATGCAAGCATAGGATATGTAGCTTGGTTTCTTGGCAGTCTTTAATATTTTGACTAAGTGTCCTAGAGAATTTATAATTCCTACCAGTCTATCCTCATCCCAAAATTCTTAGGGTAAGGAGTACATCTTAATCGATCTTAGAGTCATTGTAAAATTGTCCTTGTCAGGTACAAATCCTTCCATCTAGAATCTTAGGTAAAACCTTGTCCTGTTAAGGAAGTATGGACCATTCTCAAAGATTTTTATACAATCCTCTATGTTGGAAGATACAATGGTGAAGAAACCATATAGTCCTAATTTGAGTTTAATGTGGCCTTTGGGCTTCCATTTTAGTTGGATCCACTGAGTAAGTTCTTCTTTGGTTAGCGATATTCCCATAAATTTTTAGATGAGGATATGATCCCTAATATATTAGATAAATTTCTTGATGTGGTTGGACTAGACTTCGAGTTTTGGTTGGTTGTAGTTTTAGGTAGGTGGCCTCAAGGGGCCCATTGTCCATTTCACAAAGTTTTCTCTATGTTCTTTAAATTGCTGACATCAAAATCCTTTACAATGGCCTTGAAATTTTGGGCATTCAGGGCATGAGCGGTCTTAAGATGATTCAAAAGGAATTAACACACTGTGACTTGGATATAGGAGGGAGTGGTTTGCACTGGAAATTTTTCTTTGAGGTAGAAACTAGAGAATGTCTTGAGTTGTAGTGAGGAAGAGGGGATTAAGAGGTATGCATGCTTAGGGTCTCGGCAGGCAGAGGGAGAGAAAGTTCCATTCTATTATCTTATTTTACTTTATATTATTTATTTACACTTATATTACATAGAAATTTATATTTTTGGATCACATTTACAATAAGTGATATTATAGGTTGAAGGTTAAATGAAAACCCCAAACTAAGGAGATTCATATATTCATGATTTAATGGATAGGATCTGCAGCCTCCACTAAATCGTGAACATATGACTCTCCTTAACCACTGCATCTAATCTTTAGGATATAAATATATATTCAATTTGAAGAAGGTATTACTGAATTTGGTGGAAGTATATTAAAAGAAGAAAAAAAAAATCTTAGCTTTTTTTGGTGGAGGTGTGTGTTGTTCAAAGTTCTATTCGATGGGTATCTTTTTGTTTAGATATGAGAGTTGTGCAATGGTTCTATAGTCAAGAAATGAACTAACTGTGTTATAGTTTGGTGTTTGCTCTAATGACCATGATTTCAAATGCTAAGTTTGAGGTGTATAAGTTCAGCAAGAAGAATAACTTTGAGTTCAGGAAGCTCTATATGCACAATTTTTTAGGTCAACAAAGATTTCACAAGCTATGGGGAGGGAAAGGAAAGAAATTTTTGGCTACGATTGATGAGGATTGGGAAGATCTAGTTGTACGAGCTCTTAGCACCATTCAATTGTGTTTGGTAGATGATTTTCTTTTCAATATTGTTGGAAAGGAAACAACAATAAGATTACATAATGGAGAACCTTTACATGGAAAAATCCTTGACAAACCAAATTTATTTGAAAATACAATTGTACATTTTACAGATGAATGAAAGTACCAAAATTTCTAATCATTTAAATATTCTTAATACTCATATATTCTAATTAACTAGTATAGATGTAAAATTTGAAGATGATGACAAGAAAGTTACATTATTTCATTCATTACATGAATCTTAGGGTTGCTTAGTTGCTGCTATCATTTTAGAAAAATGGACACTCTTTATTGTGATTATGTTGTGGAAGCCATGTTGTCTTGTGATGTGGAATAAGTACAATGTATAAGCCTCCACATTTGGGTGAATCCACAAAGGAAATTAGACAAATTAAAATTCATGCTAACGAATTCTTTAATTATAAATATGTGACTATGCGCAACAATCTGGTTCTTTTCTACTTGTAAAGGCATTGAAAATATTTCATGTGTTTTATTTACCAAAAAGGTTGGGCTAAGTCAAGGAACAAATATTCTAGACATTGAGGAGGGTTACTTTCTTGGGATGGTTTAAGTTTTCCCTATTATAATATGAATTGGTAATGTCAACCATTGAAGGTTGCTTGGTGTGTTTTTAAATGGATTGGTTTCCTAAGTTGGCTGAAGTAGAAAATAAGGATGAGATTCATGCTTCCTTGGACAAATTGACAAGGCAGTGAGGACAAAAAAATAATGGGAATGGGAACGTAATCATTGTTGATAAGTGATTTTCATTTATGTCAACCCAAGAAGCACTAGGAGCTACCCTGATCTTCGTCAGAAAATTTTCCATGGTTCGTGGTTTTTCATCTCCTAATCAGTCTAGTTAGATTCTCCTCAAAAATATATTTCTAGTGGTATGTGGCATGCCATGTAGTTCCTTATAGTTTGTAAATTATTCAAGTTTAAAGATGGAGACCATCATCAATGGGCTAAAACCCCATGGGGTGGTGTCTTGGCATACTTTTATTGATTATGGGTTTATTAAATCAAGTTTAAGGGTTTTGTATAGTTTCTCATGAAGAAATAACTTTGAGGATAAGAATGTACTCATTAGAAGGGTCTCTCATTAATTAAATAGCCTTACCTCCCCTCCATAAGGCAAACAACCTTCTCAATTATGACTGAAGCTATCATTTAATTTATTTTCCTCCATCATATATTGGTTAAAACCCTCTCTCTCCAACGTTTAATCCTTGTACCTAAGTATACTCCAACATTTACATTGGGAAACTCTTCCTAAAATATAAAATAACCTAATCCTAAATCCACTCACTTAAGGCTAGCGAACCTCTTAAATTATGATATAAGGAATTTATTATTTAACTTCTTGATGTTTTAACCTATCTTGAAGCCTATAGCTCTTCCAATGGTCATCTATCAACAAGCCTTTTTAATGTCTATAAAAGGATACCTTTCTCTCACCTTATTAGCAGTGACTCCAACGATGATTCTGTGAAGCATAAGCTCTAAAATTTTGGACCACACTAAGGCATCTAACGCTGGACCTATACAAGGGTTTTTGGGTTTAGGGTTGAGGTTTGTATAATAGGATGAGTGAAGGAATAAATCTCTCTTGAAAGGATTTTTTGGGTTGGTCTATCCTATTAAAAGAATAGCGAAGGTTTAAAAGAGTTAATTATGGGTGAAATCAACATCCACATTAAAATCTTACAACAAGAATCATGTTTGTCTCTGTGGTTGAACTAGTTTAAGAAGGAAAAATTATTTTGGGACAGGGGTTTCAGTTTGTAGTGGAATAAGAGTTTTTGGTTTATCGAGAAAAGGGTTTAGGTCATAGTGTTATTGGTTAGTCAAAGAAAATTAGTGAATATCACTGTAATGTGGATTATTGTCCCTAATACGGGAGTTCACACATTTTGTATTTACTTTTTGTCTTTCTAGGGTGGTAGGGTGGTCCTAGGGAGGTGGTTGAAGTCACCTTCAGGTGGGTTCCTATAACCACTTCAGGGTGGTAAGGTGGTGCTAGGGAAAGTTAGTGTTGGTTAGGGTGTTGGTGCATCCATTCAGCTGGCTGGTGATAAAACCTTAGGGAATTGGGTCATCCTTCTAGTGGGTGCTAGAGAAGAATGATTTTATAGAGTTCTGGGAAGTTGTATCTTTCTTTTTAGTCCAGGATAATTATTTTAAAAGAACTTATTGGAAAACAATTTTTTTGGTTTTTGACTCGAAGGGAAACCCCATCTAAAAATTCTTTTGTTCATTGTGTATTGTTTTAACTACTGATAAAGAATAATTAATGCTTTGAAAATATTTATAAGTTACTAATTGCTAAGAATATTGATTCACCCCCCTCTCAATATTTCAGACAACCGAGAATAGGGAGATAGTGGAAGTCAACCATTGCACAACAGGAAATAGAAATGGGAAAAAAACAAGGAAGCATTTGAACCAGAAACACAAGCAACAATGGAAGGAACACAAAAAAGGAGGAAAAACTGCACAAAGGCATGGTGACTTAGAACAACACCACCATGAGAAAGGGAATAACATTGGAAAACAAAGAAAAAATGTGTGCATATCACTGGTCTCGAGGTGGTAGATGAAATCAACACAAAAGGGGGAGTTCTGCACATTGAAAACTCTTAGAAAATCTACTTATATCTTTGTTTAGAAATAGGAGTACAGGAGGAATTCTCTTTAGGTGAGGATAAATAACTAGATGCACTAGGGGTTAGAGGGTGGAGATATTTTTCTCTAGATTTCCTTTATAACAAGAGGTAAAGATTCAATACACGGATTCTTGGTAAGGGAATTTCTAAAGTCCCCTTTTCTTGTTCATATGGTTTTTGTAGTGAGTTCTAGATTCTCATTTTTGGGTGGAACCATTGTGTTACATGTCTTCAGGGTGGAGGTCACGTGAATCCTTTGGATTATATGGAGTATATTTGATTTTGAACAACTGAAGGGTGGAGGTTGTAGGCCTCTGGACTCCCTATGCATTTGTGGATTGCAAATTATTTGGTGGGTGGAGGTGGAGAAACCTCTGGAATCCCTATTTCATATAGCAGTTGGTGTTTAATACGTTGAGGAAAGCATATTAGTCTCTGGAATCAAGCTTAGGGGTGACAACTGGAAGTGAGATCTAGCTGCAACTTGTCTATATTTAGGTGGAGAGTTGTTGTCCCTAACTCAGTTTCCCATCTCAAGTTTGTCTTTGTTTTGATTGCTTGAATGGTGCATGGCTTACCCATGAACGAAACGAATGAGGTTTTGTTGAATAATTCCTTGTGCTTGTAATTTTGCATTAACATCGATTATATATATACATACATATATATATATATATATATATATATATATATATATATATATATATATATATATATATATAATCACAGAGGTTGCATTGTCGAACGATGATTGTTGTATTGGTAGATTAGTGTGGGCCATCCAATGACGGGTCCACAAGATCATATACATGTGTGTGTGTGTGTGTGTGTGTGTGCATGTGTGTGTGTAAAGGTTTACAATGGGTGTGTGCCATGCTATATTTATATATATATGTCAATGGGGTAGTAAGGTAGGGCACGTGGCAACGACATAACGCATGGTCATGTGATATGGAAGAGTGGTGAAATGCTAAGTGGCACCAGATGGGGACCATGTGGGTGCCATGTGGTAGAAAAAGAGGAATGACACATTTTAATTAATAGAGTTTAAAGTAGCATAACTTGTGATTGAGTCCAAATTGGAAAAAAAATATATCATCACAAAAGTCTCATCGAGATGAGTGTGATGGTGACATTTTTTTTGGGTTTTCAAAACTTAGAGAAAAGTCAATTTGTTTATCCCAATCCTTTGATTGTACTAGGGTTTTTGGGTAAGTATAGTGAGCACATCTCTCAGGTTAAGGGGGTGTGTTTATAGGAGATATAAGAGCATCCAGGTTCAACATTTGGACTGAATGAGCTCTATGACGGGAAAGTAACAACAAGGTTCTTGCAAGTGGGTTCATATTGATTTTTAGAAAATTAATAAAACACATGTTTAGGTGCTAAAAGTCAATTTGTGATTGATTGGTTACATGCATGATTGATATGCTTCTCTTGCAATTTAATTATGTAGCATGGTACTAATGATTCACATGATTTAATTGTTGTTGATGAGATAAAAAATTGTGTTGATTGATATATTTTGCTTACTATGCATGCATATGTAGTGATACTAATGATTTGACATTGATTTATATTGTTACTAACATGGATTATTGTAACAACTAGCTTACCATAACAACTTCACATAAGCAATTTCATGAGCATGATTTTGTCCTTTATTTATATTATAATTTGTCTAAAAATTGTGTGTCAATGACAACACATCACGAGAAGCAAAGGACTGTGAGAAGTAAGGGAATGAGTAGTAGGATGGTTAAATATAGTTCTGACAGGTCACATCATGGGCATGAAGAAGCTTCAGTGGAGAATAGTGGAGCAGTAAACTCTCCTGGCTGGATGAATACCTTGAGGAGCCTAAGTGTATAGATTAGGTGCTTCAAGGCATAAAATGAAAGATTAGTAAGGGATTAGGAGAATGTTGATGGTGTTGGACCCACCAACACGTCAAGGATCTCCCAGCTAAGAAGTCCAAACTAGACCTAAGACCGTTTTGAGTAGGAGTCATAGCAGTGGGCGATACGATATCGCCTTGACTGTGATTGCGTGCAAAGGTAAGTAAGATGTCCTTGTTGGAAGCAAGGGTGTGACCTTATATAAAGTCAAGGAAGATGCATGGAAAGGTTGCAACACATAGAAGGGTAGAGGAGTGCGCCCCTTAGAAGCTTGTAATAGTATGCATCTTCAAAGGTAGTAGACGAGTTGAAAGACATCACAAGATGGAAAGAATAATAGGCGACAATCCAAAGTGATGAGTTAAACCAACAACACGCTTCAATAAGATTCATAAAAAAATATATGAAATAGTCCATACATACATGCGTAAGTTACAACCACATACATTGATAGAGTAACAAGAATAGTTGAACTATAATAACAATACATGCATGAAATGTGTTGGCTATGTTGTATTAAAAGAGTGAAATATCCAGTCATACATACAACCATGACATCCACTAGCCCCAATAGTGGAATGTTACAGTCACTGCTGCCTGCTCCTCCAAAGATATGTACTCACTCTGCAATGTGGAGAAGCCAAGGCTTGTTACAATACATTCCAAGCTTTCTCTAAGTTATACCTATCATAAGCTTGGCTCCCCAAAAGCCTCCACAATGAGTTATGAGGTGCTATATATAGAAAAGGGTGGGGTGACCCTTGGCATACCCTTTTTGATTCTTCAACTACCCTCGTGACTCTTCAACTTACACATGACTATTTGCGTTCCACTATTGATACCTGGTCTTTCACTTTACAACATGTTTACAATAGAATCTTCACATGTGAGACAAAAAAGGGCTTAAGTAAGCCATAAAATACATCACAGATACTCATACAGCTGTGGGAAGACTAACTTATCGACATCCTCTTGGTGATCACTGGTGGCAAATTGATGCCAAGCTTGGTAGTCTGCTATGGTGTTCATGTATTCTATAGTGACATCCTTTTGAAAGAAAACTCTTGCCTCCATAGCATCCGGGTACATTGATATAACACCTTTGTCCAACTTGTCATGTAGCATGTGCATCATGGTCTTGAGTGCAACGAGACCAACGACACAGAAGTTTATGCATAGTGTCTGTGCTCATATGAAAATATGCTCTCATGGCTATGAGCAACAATTGCTCGAAGTACATGTGTAGCTCCAGTTGGACTTGGTTCTTTCCTTTTAGCTCTTTCAGTGTGCGAATGGATGGGATCACATGCATGCACATAATGACATCCATGCTCATGAACACTCATGCATGTGAAGCTTGTAAGATGGTGATGAGATGTGGGAGTTCCTCATAGTTTCAGATCTGACTCCAGATGCATGCTTTCAACTCCACTGTCTTTGGCTTCATCAACTTTGGAAAGTAAAATGGGGCTCCCTTGTACCACATTTTCCATATCTGCATGTGATCGACAATAGCGTTTATGTCATCAAGATGCATTGTCTCCTAGCACAATGATGTTGCCAACCATTAAGATGGACAACTGACTTGTGCACGGTGATGGACCTAAAGTATAGTTTCTGCATGAATGTATTGATAGAAGATATTTCATAAAGTATCATTTTCCTCCACTCTTCTCTGGCAGATGATGTATTTTACTCTTATCTCTGCTTGGCTGCTTTCAATTCTTTAGCCATGTGCTCGTTCTCAGTTATCAATAATCTCACACTTGAGCTGGTGGTTTCAGCATATGCTTTTGTAGCATCGACCAATGTCACTGGATGTCTATTCACATCGGAAACGATCACTCATTCCTAAAAATGTGCAGGAGATGCGTGGACATCTGGGGTGGACACTCTGCACGACTACACAACCCTTTGTTGTGACTCGTAAAAGGATATGTTGTGTGCATCTTCTTCCATATTTTCCTTAAGGATTTCAATGTCTCCTTAAACATTTAGGACTTTCTCTACTCCCGGATCTAGTGAAGCCTGTGGAGTGATCTTTGGGTCCTTGGGCATGAGTTCTGTATCTTGATCCTGCTTCGGCTGAACCACATCTATGTCCACCTGCTCCAACATATGTTCAATCTCCTGAGAAAAGTCCCACTCCTCTGACTGCTCACCTTGTTTGCTATTTGCTAGCTGTTCTGATTCATTAACATGTATTTGTGTAGTGTCATCAATGTGTGCACACTACACTTCCTGTTGTTCCTATTCCTACTGCGCTTCCTTCCCCCTTGTCCACAACTCTTGTTCTTCCCTTAGTTGTTGCTTCACATCTTGCAAATTATTCTCTGCCTCCTCCAGTTTCTACTTCTCCCTCAGTCTTTGAGCAATCCTTCTATTGCATTGTCGCTTCTTTTCTTTAATCTCTAAAGTTTCTCTTTATAAAAGTGGATATTCCTTGAACTTGTAGCTTTTATCTGCCTTCGTGTTGTCAGAAATCTTCCTTTCACCTTTGTCTAGCGTAGGTATGCTACTCTTTGCTACTATTGTTGTTTCGGCTTTGTCAAGTGCTACTACCTTGTGTACTACTAACCATTCTACAACCACTATGATCGGTTCGTTGAGCCTTGATGAGTTGTAGCAATATCTCCATGGGTCTTCCTCAAGCCAATGCCATGCCCCATGGATCCAAGGATGATACACTCTTGCATAGTAGTCCTTCACTAAGAAATGTGGGTAATATGGATTGAAAATTCTAGTGCCAAAGATGAATGTCTTTAATTCCTCCATATTAGCCTCAACATGCTTCAGACTCTCGATCTCATACATCTCCATCTGCAAAGGAAGAGCAGGCCAAGGTGCCTTCTTCTTCCTATGTAGTCTTGCTAACAACCCTATCGAGATGTGGCATGTAACCTCTTGCATGACCAACTTGTCCATGGAAATCTTTGGTAACACATGCATAACCTTCTGTGTTTTGTACATCCAGATGAAGGTGTCAAAGGGTGAGGCATACCAATTTGTTATGTTAACCAATGCCTCCATCGTTGCATGTGACATGCAAGGCATATCTTTCTCAAATATCATCTTCTACACTCGTGTGATGAAGTGGTGTGATAGATGTAGTATAACTCCACACAAACTACACTCAGTGAATAAATTCGAATAGATGTGCACACATGTTTCTGAAGGTGTCCATACCCAACCCAATGCAGGGAACTGATGATGGGCAAAGATTACATTAAGCATGTAGGAGGACATGAATAATTTTACCTGTTGACCCTTGGGTGGATGTCAAGCATTTGCTACTTGCCCCTTTAGCTTGAAAGCCAAAATGTCGAACTAATTTAAAGGTCTTCCTTCAATTCGCCAGTTGATCCAACACAATCACCCAACTTTGTGGGAAGGTATTTGTACTCTCCTGGACATATAAGGGGCTGTAGAAATTTTGAATAATTTAACACATATTCACAGAGATTATCCTGATCATACAATTATAAGCGGAACATGTATAATACATAATCTCCTCTACGTTGATCATCAATTTACAGAAGCAGAAACATTCACAGGCACACATAGAAGCATCAATCAAACTCATTAACATAGTATGTATCCCGGGGAATGCATCTCGCGAAAAACCCCACATTATCTATATATTATATTGATTGAATCATGTAACAATACATAGTACAATACTCCTCACAAGTACTCAGTACTATCTCCACATGCTACGCACAATACAGCTCGGATCTGATCTCCAAATCTCCCCCACTGCTTGCCTGCCTTCACAACTCAATACCTGCTCAAGAATTGATGAGAATGGCTCACCAAACTCGTATTTCACCTCAAAATAGTCACTCACACTTTGTTGGACGTGAGAAAAGGCTACAATACTGGGCAAATACGTCAGCAAACTCATTGGCATCCTCAATCCCTTGATTGTGCAAGATCTGGTGCACAACTATAGTCACAACTGATAGCAATCTGATTCTCTACCACCTGTCCCTGTTGAACTGAACATGCACTGACATGAAACTGAGTTAACTGATGTATTCTAAGTTGTATTATGAGTTAATAACTTGTGAATTAATTAATAACTAATTCACCCAACTCATCTCTAGTCTATTGATCAGTTAGACTAAATACAACTAGTTTAACAAAGCTAAACTGAACACAACTCCATCAACTGTACCTCCAGTCCACTAAACTCAACTCACATGAGTTCTAACTGAAGTCATGCATGCAACAACTCAACTGACTCATAAGAAAAGCGTATTTCCTTCTGACAGCTGCATGTGCCACCTCTGTAGCTCAAACTGAAGTGCTCCAAGAGAATAGGATCAAGTTTATAGTCCAAATATTATTATGAGACAATACTATTTGACTTTTCTATTTCTGACAGCTAGTCTAAAAATAGACTTTGATCACTCACACTGTGATCACTCACACTTTGATCAAAAATAGAAGTCAATCTATTTTTCCCAACTTGACCAATCATCCATAAACAGCAACCTGCAATCCATAGACATGATCCATATGTCTAAAAATAGACTTGCGCCAAAAATAGCCTGCGGACCCACTTAATGAAGGCGACTCTTTTCACTAAGCTCCATCATCTTGTTGCACTCTCAACAAGCATTTCTTGTTGCACACTTTTCAACACTCCCTCTCAACAAGAAAGGCTTCCTCTCAAACCCGATCCTGTAACTCTGGAATGTTCTCCATGCAACACATCTGGCCGGTCCACTTGCTCTGTCATCAAAGTCTCTGACTGCTATTGCCTCTGTCGACTGAAACTCTGCATCTCTGTGCTCTTCTGTATCTGACTGCTCTAGCCTCTGTCACTTTGATCTCTGACTGCATCCGTGCTGCTGCTGGTTCTATCTCCCTGCATTGCATCTGCACTGCACCTCCCAACTGACCTCCCTGTTGGGATAGAAACACCCTCTGATGCTGAAGCTCTACCTGCTGCTGACAAGTGCTCCCTCTCTGACATCTGCGCTACTGCAACATCTCCATGCATCTTGCACCATTGCACACCTCTCTATGCCACCTAGCACTGTGCAAAATACTTGTGCCTCTCGCATTGCTACAGCCTGCTAGCTATGCGCTGTCCTGGGATTCCCTGCACTGTCACTCTCTCTGCCGCTCCATCTACATCTGTCTCTACCTAATCAGTCAGTTCCTGCTACTACGCATCGGGGCTCCTGTAGCAAGGTCTCATCCAAGAGGTTGGGTACCTCAAGGATCCTGCCCCTCCTCCTTGGGACAATCAATCCACATCACCCCACCTCCTACCTGGAGGTATTCCTGCATGCGATCCTTCAACCCATCTAGCTCGAAGTTTCCCCCTACTGGAGGTCTCTGGATGAGTAGATGTCTCTACTCGATCTCCTATCAGCTGCCCTTGTTGTGGCTGCTCCACAACCTCCTGAAGTTGTTGCACCAATCGTGGCTCCCCCACAATCATCTGAGACTTCTTCTGGCTCTGCATGTTGAGAGGTAATATACGCTCCCTCTCAACCACCACGTCTCCATCAGTTGCCTCGCTGCTCAAGGCTTTGCATGCATCTTGAAACTCAAGAGTATACAGGTTCTTGACTTGTGAACCAATCTGCTTCACCTGTCTAGCAATGATGTGTCTAAGGAAAACCTTTCCCTTACTAAAGAGCACATCATAGCCTCTGTCTTCCAACATCGCGATCGACACCAAGTTTCTCTTCAGTCCTGGTACATACTTGACATCGGTGAAGGTAAGGCGAGCTCCATGCTCCCTCTGAAAAATAACCGTGCCTACACCTGAGACACTATACTTCTCATCATTACCCATCCCTATGAGTATCTGGAGATCTTTCTCCTCCAAAGTACTGAACAAACTTTTGTCACCGGTCATGTGGAAAGAAGCTCCACTATCAAGAAACCAACCACTTCCCACCATGGATGAAACCATGCATGCGAAGAGTGTGAAGTCCAACTCAAACTGTGAAGCAAGTGAGGCTGCCTCACCTTCAGATCCTTCCTCGAATCCCTTCTTGGACTTCTTCTTTGGGCAATTAGTAGCATAATGACCCAACTCATGACAACGAAAGCATCTCACCTTCGACTTGTCAACCTTCTTCCCATCACTAGAAGAATAAGATTTGGAAAGAGAACCCTTCTCATTCCCCTTCTTCACCTTACTCGCTAAGGCACAGTTCTCCTCATCATGCATAGATGAAGAACTATCTCTGGTGCATCGTCTAATCTCCTCCTGCATCAAATTTGACCATAGTCGTTCCCAATTTGGCAGTTTCTCCCTTCCATTCACCGAGTCCTAGTAGCTATGCCAACTCTTAGGAAGGTCAAGGAGTGCTAGACTCACCATCCTCATCCGACAGTCACCCCCACACTTCCCAGCTCATCCCGGCATTGGGTGAACTTCGTGAGATACTGGGGCATACTGTCTCCATTCTCACACTGAATGTTTCTGAGTTTTTCTCTTGCTTTGGAATTAAATTCGAATTCCACCAGCTCAAAACTCAACGCTTCCAATCTAGAATTCGTGAGAACAAAGTATTTCTTGTACAGAGATCGACTGTATGGGCATTCACCGGATATCTCACCTTCCAAAGGAAGGATGAATCCAGAGGCTACCTAGCCTGATCACAGACTCTGCCTAAAGAAATAGAATGTAAACACTTCCTGAATCGTAGATCTGATGATCAATCCTCACTTGATATCCTGTAAAAATCTCTTCTACAAATCAAGCAGCTCTGATACCATGTAGAAATTTTGAATAATTTAACACATATTCATAGAGATTATCCTGATCATACAATTATAAGAAGAACATGTATAATACATAATCTCCTCTACGTTGATCATCAATTTACAGAAGCAGAAACATTCACAGGCACACATAGAAGCATCAATCAGACTCATTAACACAGTATGTATCCCGGGGAAAGCATCTCGCTAAAAACCCCACATTATCTGTATATTATATTGATTGAATCATGTAACAATACATAGTACAATACTCCTCACAAGTACTCAGTATTATCTCCACATGATACACACAATACAGCTCGGATCTGATCTCCAAATCTCCCCCACTGCTTGCCTGCCTTCACAGCTCAATACCTGCTCAAGAATTGATGAGAATGGCTCACCAAACTTGTATTTCACCTCAAAATAGTCACTCACACTTTGTTGGACGTGACCAAAGGCTACAATACTGGGAAAATACGTGAGCAAATTCATTGGCATCCTCAATCCCTTGATTGTGCAAGATCTGGTGCACAACTATAGTCACAACTGATAGCAATCTGATTCTCTACCACCTGTCCCTGTTGAACTGAACATGCACTGACATGCAACTGAGTTAACTGATGTATTCTATAGTTGCATTATGAGTTAATAACTTGTGAATTAATTAATAACTAATTCACCCAACTCATCTCTAGTCTATTGATCAGTTAGACTAAATACAACTAGTTTAACAAAGCTAAACTGAACACAACTCCATCAACTGTACCTCCAGTCCACTAAACTCAACTCACTTGAGCTCTAACTGAAGTCATGCATGCAACAACTCAACTGAATCATAAGAAAAGCATATTTCCTTCTAACAGTTGCATGTGCCACCTCTGTAGCTCAAACTGAAGTGCTCCAAGATAATAAGATCAAGTTTATAGTCCAACTATTATTATGAGATAATAATATTTGACTTTTCTATTTTTGACAACCAGTCTAAAAATAGACTTTGATCACTCACACTGTGATCACTCACACTTTGATCAAAAATAGAAGTCCATCTGTTTTTCCCAACTTGACCAATCATCCATAAACAGCAACCTGCAATCCATAGACATGATCCATATGTCTAAAAATAGACTTGCACCAAAAATAGCCTGCTGGCCCACTTAGTGAAGGCGACTCTTTTCACTAAGCTCCATCATCTTGTTGCACTCTCAACAAGCATTTCTTGTTGCACACTTTTCAACAGGGGCATGCGAAGATGACCTAGAACTGATAAGCCTTCCATAGTGTCTTTGTCTTGTATAACTGGTTGGATGTCATCCTAAACTTAGATGATTCTCTTACGCAACTCATCAAGATGTCTCTTTATTCACACTGCTACTAGGATTGGTGAAGAGTGCATCCATTTTGTTTACTGAGTATGGCAAGTGATACATCTCCTGAAAATTTCTCTTCCCTGAAGGTAGTAAGTTATGTTCCACTTACACTGCTTACACCATTATGTAAAGATCATTATGCGAGACAATCTAGTGGATGATGTCCATGCATGGAAATGCAGGATACCTGCATGCAACTCGGTACAAGACAAACATATGTATGTTAACATAAACTCTATGGTCCTCTAGATTCTCCTCAATGGTGCCTGAAAATATGTCATTGAAGTCTTGGCATGTGACGTTGATCTCATTGTCTAAGAAAAACTTAGTATCTTCATATATGGGCAAGCTCATAGACACTTGCTCGACCACATCTCTAGTTGTGCTCTCTATGGTGTCCTTTGACCCTGCTCTCTTGCAAGCCATTGAACCTGTATTCTTAAGAGATTGATGAACACTTGTGAAACCTGGAGACTTAGTAATTCTCATGGCAAGAAAAATTTCAGCTGAAAACGAAAATCAACTCGAGGGCTCACATGCAACACACTCGTGTAATTGCTTGGGAAAATTGCACAGTTTTCTCTCAAAGAGGTTGGGAGACTGATTGTTGGAATTTTGCAGAGCATAGTCTAGGCTAGCAGTTAGATGAATGACTGTTTAAACTATGTAGAGCATAGTCCAAGTTAGCTTGTTGAGGTCTGGAATTGCACGATGCACAGTTTCAGTCAACATGACTACTACTTCGGAACTTTCACTGGGCAATCCTGGGGGCCACCTGAGGCACTACCTCTCAAACATACTCAAAGAACAACCTGGGAGGCTAGTGTGAGGCAAGATCTACATAATTCCTGGGAGCAAGGAAAGGTATTCCATCCTAGAAATGCATAGTGCAAGATAGGCAAGGTAAGGTCCGAGCCAATGCAACTCAGACCTGCCGACGAGCGACTTAAAATTAGTAAGGACTAAAAGCATGTGCAAATATGGTGCATACACGAGTGAATGAGAATACAAGTGATTACAGTCTATGCATGATTCAATAAAAAGGGAAAAAAAGGAAGTGGGTGAAGCGAGTTGTCACAACGATGACCATTAGTGCAAAAATAGTGTCATGCATGTGACATCAAGGAAATGCAATGCAAAACATGAAACAATGCTTCTACAAGATAACATGCATTGAAACAATAACAAGCATTGAATAAAACCAAGCAAGCAACATTCACACAAATCGGAATGTAAAAAGCGACATAAAAGCAACAAAAGGCATGAAAAGTGGACTTAACCAAAAATGCTATGATGAGTGTGTTGAAGGTTCCTACATGAGTTGGGAATGCGAGAGCTCTAAGATCGAAAGTGGAGAATGAGATCTGAGGTGTCAAATAAATATTTTTGACAAGATCGAGGCTTATGATGTGTATGCCACAATTCTAGGAAAAAGTGACACTTGGTGGGAGGTTTCTAAAATGACTTCTGCATGTAACCCCCAACTGCTAAAAATAAATCTCCAAAATCTAGGGATGTTTTTTCCTTTTTCCTTTTCTGTGCATGCAAGGCAATATTACACATTCCTGGAGGAAACCAGTCAACCCATGAGCACATGCAATGGTCAGCAAGCCATGGGATGACTTCTGCGCAATTTCTGGGCTGAGTGGATCTAGCTGCCCCCTAAGCTTTGTGCAATTTCTAGACTGAAGCCAAGGTCACTAGTCATAATTGTGCAAATTCTAAGAGAAATCCTAGTGGTGGGTTGCTCTATGCAATTTTCTTTGGGAATGAAGTCTATGTGCTCTACGCAATTTTGGAGAGAAATGTTGCCAGGATGCACTGCATAATTATGGAGAGCAAGGCTCTTCATGCTCTAGTGTTGTGCAGTTTTCCAAGTGTTGACTTATAAGGGCTTGACCGAGGTTTAGAGGTGATTTAGTGAAACGAGTCTCAGTACTACTAGCCCTTTTGGCAATATTCCATGGAGCGCAGACTGAGGTCTCACCCGAAGTATTATGGGAGGGTGCTAGAACAAGGTTTTTGCACCCTAGAGATGTTTGATTATTTTCAGTAGTCCGCAGATTTTCCCTACACGCACATCTATTAGTACTTCGCAGCCTGCAATGCTACCTTCGCATAGCCCTGCTTGAGGTGTGATCCATGTTATTACCCAATTCCTTACTATTAACCTGATAACTATCGATCACTTAGCTTATCAGTATGTGTCTAGCTATATTTAATAGTGTTTAAAATTCATATAATTGCGCGTGATAAAGAAAACAATATAATTAAACATGAAATAGCACAAGAATAGATACACTATATTTGGAATCAAAATTCTCTTTATTATTCTTCTTCCTTGGTTACAGACTTGACTCCACCCTATGCACTTAGCTGCAAGGGTCTGAGCACTCAGTTGCGGACTCTACTAGGGTTTTGTGCACTCAGATGCTGAGCCTCTTCCTACTACTATGACCCAGGAAACTTAGACATTTACTCTATGCTCACTATCCTCTAGACTCCATTCGTTTCCATCTATCTCTAATTATCTTTACAACTTAGAGCCTCACTGTATTTATACAATCCCATGGTCCGCGGACCATGGGTAGGCCAATAATACATTACAAAACTTAGGGCAGACAACCCTATGACTCAACATAAATTTCACGCTCCGCACCCGTAATTCACGGATTCCTACAACATTATTTGACCAAAGTTTGGGCTTTGAGCCCCAAAACATGCTGGGGGGTATTCCATGCCCAATAGGCCCCCAACACAAACATCGTGACTCACACTCGAGTCATTCTATCGGTGCGGAGTCCCTCTAGTTGGTCCCGAACGGCCTGAATGTCAGCAACGCATTGCATTGCTACCTGCTAAACCTGCTTCATTCTTGCTTCTGAACCCTCTATTTCTGACATGCTATGCTACATCTGTGCATGCATTCCTTGAATCTGTGCAAGCTTTCATTCAATATCCATCATGATTGTGAAGGCTTCATCAATCCACTACATGATGCGCACTTTTGGAACTTCTTTCTTGTGGTGTGTCGCGTCCACCTGCTCTTTTAAAGCCTTGGCCTACTACATCCTTGCTTGCCGCTGAGTAAGGACTACTGTCACTCTAATGCTGCCATATTGTTGCTAGAGTTCACGTGCCTTGGTCTCCACCCAGTAAATGTTGGGGTCCTCCTGTAACGTAGTGAGGAACTCACGCGCCTACTCCAACATGTTGGGTCACTCGCGAACTGCACCCTAAATCTCTTCCATCCCTATTGCAATAGGGCTGGCACGATGTTCTTTGAGCTCTGGGGGAGTGGAAGGGTGTGCCTTCAGCCACATCTAGGTAATCTAGAGAGTCAGCTCTAGCTACATTCTTGTTATTTCCTCGTACGCGTTATGGACTCCACTTGCCAAATAGTGGATCTACACTTTTGTTGGTAGGTCTGCTGCAATGGACAAGTCTGGGACATGCCAGAAAGTGTCATCAATTGTCTGTACCAAATGTTGGTTCTGCAACACCAACTCGTCACGCTGCAAGCTAAGTTGTTTTATATTAATCTTCCGTTCACTCAGAACCTAGATTGCGTGACTCTCTCTCGCATGAAGTTCTATTGTTATCCCATCCTGCAGCTGATAAAGTGTGTCGCAGGGAAGGGCAACCAAGTTAAGGAAAATTCCTTTCATTATATTAAGCGTCACCCACTCCATTGTGTTTTCCGAGACTAGTGCTCCATTTGGAAATGTTATTGTATTGGCCATTTTTGCCCATAGAATGTATTTCACTGCCAACGTGTCTGTTGCGACGTGGGTAGATAAGGTACCCTCCTATGGGGGCCACACCTGTAACTCCTATAGATGCACCCTTATGGCCCCCAACACAGTCTGTTGCTCCGTCATAAAGTCTTGGAGTGCTCCACTAGTGACATCGCAAATCGTCTCGTCGATCTCATAGAGATCATCTTCAGTTAAATTGATCGGGTTGATGGCTAGTTTTGAGGCCTTGACCTTTTTTCTTCCATCCAATATTTCTGCGATGCGTGGCCATTTGAGTTGGGTCAAGGTGGTTCCTAGGTCTGTGCTCTCTTCTGCAAGGTCCGTGTCCTCTACCCCCTATCCTACAGACAGTGCTTTGCCCTCCTCTGCCTACACTATTGTGGTTTCTGCTGTCTGCGCTGCTGTTGTTGCTTCGATGAAATTCTTCAGCTCTGTGGCTACCTATGCCTCTTCGCGGGCTGCCCTGACCTTCACTGCCGCTTTGTCATTGTGCCTTTTCTTAGGAAGTTGGGTGGCACGCAGCTTGGCATCATTCTTCCTTTTCTATGCTACTGTCTTTTCCAACTCTGCGAAATCTAGGGTGCGCCACTCGGGAGGCCATGTCTCTAACACTGTAAAGATTGCGTCGCCAGTGGCTATGAATGGGACTTTTTTCCACTACTGCATCAGATCCTTTAGCGCCTGGATGTAGATATTGTGCATGTTCGCCTTGAAGTCTGCCAAACTCGGTAGACTGTTGTGCACCGTGGGGGACAGGCGTGGCCTCTAATTAATCCACATTCATATGCTTACCTCCATGAGCACCGAGAAAATCTTGTTATCATGAATTCGTTTCATGTCCTTAGTGGCCCAGAGAGAAGCATACTTCACAACCTTTGATAAGTCTCAGTAGATGCTCCGGAACTGTCTATCCTCCGGAAGCTCCCCCACTACCAACAATATGGTTAAGAGAAACAATGTGTAGTGGAAGGTGTTACCCTGTTCCTGGGCCTCCTAGTAGTTGAGAAAAAATTCTTCACAGAGGTACTCAACCCAGTTGAACTGGACCCCTTCTGCACACTTTTAGGCTAGCGCAACTATTGGCACTGGTACTTCATCGTCGCGGCATTTTATCATTACTTTATTATCCAGGAGTTGGGTGGCTACACGCACCCCTTTATCCTTGATACTGGTGATAGCGTAACCCCTATTTTTCTTCTCGAGCTTATATCTTTTCTTCATGGCCTTTGCAAGAGCCAAGTCATTGCTTTTCCTTGCTATTATCGTGGGGTCCTTTCCCTTACATGGAAGCCGAGAAATTCGGTGGATGAGATTTGCCATGATGAGAATAGGCCCCTCCAGCCATAAGTACCCATCATGCACTAGGAAAAGTAGCTTCCTTATGATGAAAATGGTGATGGGCGCGCGGTGGAGATGTGTTATCCATACCAGATGAAGCAACCTGATTTTTTCCACATCGTGCAGCTATTTTCAAGGCTCTAATGTTATCACCGACCCCTCTGTATTCTGTTTCATTAGGCTCACCTTCTCTTAGTGAGGGAACTTCTCGTTGTCCGTGAGGTCCCAGTCTTCAAATTTCAGGGTGGGCACACAGCCTAGGAGCAGACCCTCAAAGGTAATTCCAACGGGGAGGAGTAGCGTCTGGAGTGCACTCTTCATTGCATCCAGATCCTTTGGTACTTTGGCTTTCCCTTTCTGAAGAGGGACATACTCGGGCAATTTTGCTGCAAAGTGCATTGGTTGGATGTCTTCCTCCACGTCTTCTTCTTCCTCTACTACAACAATTAGAGCCTGCAAGTCCTCTTCCTCTTCATCTGTTTCAATGGTGATTACCTTGCCTTTTTCTTCCATTAACAACTTGTGCCACGTATTCCTCAGGGACATGTGTATTGGTCCCATTGCCTACTTATCTTTCTTCAGTCTTGGTTTCTAGGGTGATTTAGGTATTTCTGTCATAACCCCAATGCCTTTAGGAACATCGTGGACCATGGGTGTCTACGCAGCCTCGCCAGTGGTTCGTTCTTCAATGCCCAACCAGTCCTTAGTGGCCGTCATCATTTTTGCATTGTATGTGGTCTTTCACGAACTTAAAGGCTCTATTATCACTCGGGTCTCAACACTTTTCATTCTGTTCAACTGCTCAAATCCCAATTGACCAAGCGTTATTTGCTGGCTAGCTCTTGGAGTTTTATAGTGCCTTTTGAATTCAAATTTGACTATTCCCCCAAATTTTGGGCCATCAATTCTTTCTTGGCTACAGGTTTTCTGAAATATTGCCCATAACTCATGTCTTAAATGCCTGCTACCGGCTCCATTTGGCCTCAAATCTGACATCCTGTCCTAAACAGTGACACCAACAGTCACTTCCAGCCCATCAGCGTGGCAGCGCATCCGCCCCTCCAGGGGCGTGAACCTTGTTACAGGTTGCTCCTATGTGCACTAGTCAAAATGTGTAGCTGCCACGTAGAATAATTTATAGTCCCACACTCTCTTTCAACTGCCTAGAGTGCTAAGATTGTTCTTCTTATGGCTAGTCAGGTGGTCGCACCACCTATGCAAGGCTCCATCTTTCCCTCCAGTATAGTCTACTGGAAATCCTCATTTTTCCTCGTGGATTTCGGTGTCGCCTGCTCTATTGTAGGTAGTGCACTCCCCTGGTTACTGTGTTTGGTGATATGCGGTCTTAGCCATGGCAGTAGACTAATTAATTCACGGTGATAGTATTCTAACTCATTAGTATGATTATCCGCACCTTGCCTTGCCATCCTTGGTTTATCAACGAGACATGCTCGCTTGATCTCATTTTCTAGCCTCTTGACCTCTGCGTCCATCAAAACTATTTTCTTCCTTAGTCATACCCGGTCCTTTTCAAGTTCGCGAACTCTAAGGTTCCCTTGTCGAATGGCTTCTTGAAGCCTTATGCGTTCTGCTTCACGTAGCTGTGTGATTTTTTTGTCCTAGGCTTCATGCTTTGTTGCACCTGCGGGTGCTATCACGTGTGGATTCATCTTTGCATGCTCCTCAGAGATTACGATCCCTACTTCATTCCGCAACCTTGGAATTGTTTTCATGGTTGAGGTTTTTCACACGGTCCTATAGGCCGATCGAACCATTGGTATGTGCAGGTCCTAGTCAGTGTGTCTCACCTGGTGAACCCTATTCAGCACTTCACATACCCTGTCAAATGCTTCTCTGTGGATAATCCTTAGCATGATTTGTTTCTTGTTGTTGCATTTTGTTCTTATTCTCTATTCTAGGAGTGGTGTGCGCTCGCGCAGGCTGCATGTCATATGTCTGTACCCATCAGGAAAGGTGGGAGCTCAAGTTCTTTTGACCCTGGTGACCAGCTCTCATCCTTAGCTGGGGTTTTCCAAATTGTAGGCACATCATCCTCTTGCATCCATGCTAGTCCTCAAAACTTCTCTGATGTGTACCCCACCACCTTGCGGGCATCGCACGCAGTGCCCATTTTAGAGCATCGAACCACTGCTATTCTGGTACTCCGCTTTCAAATTTGTTTAGGAATTCATCAACCACTGTCAACCCATCATACATAGGCAGATCCCTTACCTCTATTGTCATGCAGCGTAGTGATCCAACCATCATGTTGCAATTAAGCGTTGTTACTTTGTGCAGCAGATTCTGCCATCACTATATTTCTTCATCTGAATTCAAAGTGCAAGAGCTTTCGTGCTCCCGAGAAATCCTACCATCTATAGTCAGGTTCACCCAATCCTATTCTCACATAGTTATCTAGTATATTAAATCAAAATCATCATCACTATCATTGTTGCGCATCGGTTCAGTGTATCGTGCTCCTTCGGCTGGACCTAGTGATACTACTATGCATAATGACTTTTTCTCAAAAATCATTTTGTGCTTCTTCATATTTGTGACTCCATTCATATCGGCAGCCCAGTCTATTCCTAGTAGCATGGGATAGGGATTGTTGTCATTGAAAATCTCTATCACTTCAAAATCCTCCAGCGCGCTTGCACCTTTAATATCCATTGTTACTCCTTCCAACCTTCCCATGGGTAAGATCTTCTGCTGGTTTGCCATTCGTAATTGAATAGGATACCATTTTAGTGTGGGCCTACCCATACGTTCCCATGCTTTATTCAGTAGTACATTCACGTCTGATCTGAGATCCAGAATTACCTAATCCATTTCATACTCTCCAATTTCTACAGTCAATCTCATTTCCCTTCCTGTGTGCAACGTATGCTTCCCAAGTTTCTTGACCACACGCAGTTCTTATGACCCCACACACCTAGTTATAAGTTACTGTAGTCCTTTTACTACCTTCTTGTCATGCAACAGTTTTATGCATGTCTCCAAAAAGGTAGTGAGAATTGAAGGATCCATCCCTAGTTCTAGTTGATCCTTACTACCTAAAGTGGAGGCCTCCATGAAGCTCTTCTTAGCTTCCATGAATGTCTCCTTTGTTCATTCTATATCAAATTCAGGTTCCTTTGTAGGAGCCTTGCGAACCCACACACTTTCTTCTGGTTGCTTACCTTTATCATCTCCAGTTGTGATAGCATTATGTTTACATTCGGGTCTTCTTCGCGTGGCTTAGACCTCATCACTTGCAAATTCTGAGTCGGAGGAGGCTGAAGTACCCCTTTTTCATGCAGCCTCATTATCAAGGTAGGGCAGTCTTCTGCCTCATGATCAAACTAAGTACAGTACAAAAATGATGTCCTTGTCACATTTGTAAAATCACGGGAATAGTTTCTTGGCCCTATGAAATTGTAACAAACTAGTTGTCTGCGACCCCTTCCTGGTCCCATTCCACCTTGACCTCATCTGCACCGCTGTAATCCAGTATGCGCCATTCTTGCATTCGAGTTGAGGACTTGCATTTCGGTATGTACCCTGTAGGTAGGAGTTTGATCCACCATTAGTTCGTAGCTTCTCCAGGTGCATTCATCATGGCTTGCCGACCTGGAGAAATTACAAAACAATTGTTGGGACTTCTGCATATACTTCTACAATAGATGATAATTATTTGTAGTGTGTTTTCCTCCTATCTGACAGATCACACACCATAGTGTAGGTGACGTGCTTGGTCCTACTTGTGCCTCAGGTCTTAATGGCATCGACCCTCCTCCCTCCATGTAATTCATGAATACTAGACAGTGTTCCTTGTCATGGTCCTGGCCTTTACATTTTATGCACCATATCTCCTCACATGCCTCTGGCCGAGGTGCCCTGTCCTGTTTCAAACTCTGCATTTCCAGACACAGATTTTGTAGTTGCGCGTGGATTTGTTAGACTCCCAAACCAGGATCTTGTATAGGGGTCTCATGCACTCATTTCCATATCCAAGGGTTTGGCCTGGGTGGAAAGCTTTTCTTGTGACAACGCCATCCTTCAATGTAGTGTTAATGACACTACAAACCATACGCGGTGCTATCCATCTGTCAAAGTCATGTTGGCTTCACGAATTATACTCTTCAGCCTCTGGTCCAAATCCTAGGGGGTCTCATCCGGGAGCATCGCAATCTCCTTAAACCCAATAATTGATTATATCTCTGACTTTGGCCTGCTAAATTCCTTGTTGAACATAGTCTAGATTTCTACGATTCCTCTGTTTGGATGGTCATTAGAATTCTTAATGTACGATGTTAATGCATGATCTTGCAACACGCTTACTGTTATAGACATTTTTGAGCAAGGCAACCCCAAGCATAAATGTCCATAAACCAAGGGCTACTAAGTCCCTAAAGGTGTTGTTCCAACCCCTAAAAGAACAAGGTCAACTGATTACAGCATCTCCCAGAAGTTCTCCATGAAAAACTACTCAGAACTGGTCAAAACTGGACCATTTCACCTGCTCCATAGGCAAAGTGCATTGCATCCCACCTGAATACACACAGTAGGTGCGATGCATGTCAAAAAACCCTTCTATGGGGTGCGATGGGAGAGAAGGGACAAATGGCAGGGTCAATCGCAAGGTGGAGGAGCATGGAATCTTCGAGAAACCTCTCTTATGACACTTGCCTCTCTGAATTTGACCAGGGATGAGTAAGAGATCATCAGTCTCCAAGTGGAATCAAGAACTATCAGAGAGAAGACACTAATAAAATCTGAAAAGCTGACTGACCTCCCCTGCAGACATCTATATATGGATCCCTCATCCTAGAGATCGAGAGGCTGGAATTTTTTATCTTGTAAGGAAGTGTTGTTGGTTTCTTGGTGCAATATCATAGTGTTGGGTGATCTAAGATTTTCATGAGGTGAAGAAGGGATTTCTTACTGAGAGGATGATGTTGGGTCAGAACAATTGGTTGTAATCCTCTTTCCTCTTTCTTGATTATCAATAAAGCTATTTAAGTTTTCCTCCACATTCTTGTATGATTGATGATTTATGCATTTGTGTGGTCAATGTACATCTGATCCTATATTGTTTATGATAATAGATCTATGTTCTTGGATAGTGTTATACTGCTTTGATTCTATAGGTACTCCTCGAAGCTGGGTAGACAAGGAAGCGAGTGGCAAAGACCTACCAGAAGAGAGAGGAATCAAGCAAGGAACCAAGTGCAAGACAGAGGTTGGTCTCCTTATTCTTCTCTTATCTTTTGCTCATAAAGGAAAACGAAAGCAGTTTTTAGTGTGTTTGTTTCTAAGGTCGCTACCAGCCTTAGTGGGACTAGCAGCTCTGTATAGACACTAGCTTTCCCGATAACAAAAGGGCAACTCCGCTGGGGAGCGAGTAGATTGTTTGTTCATCTACATTTGTTTACTTTATAAACTTACAGATGGAGCCTGAAGTCAAGCCAACTAGCCTTGGAATTGCATTTGCTATGCAAGTGCAAAGTAGATCAATGCTGCTTCAGTCTATCTCTGGGTTTTGTTTATGAATTAAACGATTGATTTACAAGCTCTCTAATTGCCCTCGTGGTGGCTCTAGTAACCTCCTTAGATCTACCCCTGTGATTGATTTACTGATTACCACTTGCTCGGCCTAAATCCCTGAACTGAACTGCAAACTATGACCCAGAACCCATTCAAAGTCTCGTCCCTGGTCCAGCACACTGTCTGTTCTATGAACTTCAAATGCATCGCACTTCCCGAGTGTAGTAGGTGCGTTGCATTTCAGTTTCACTGTGCTACAGGTGCGCTGATCAGACAAGGCCTTGTTCCTAAATTTTGGTTTTTGTGTTCACTCTATTCAGCTCTATTCAAGAGTTTTGTTGCTTGTAGTGAGTACACCTCTGTTGAAACCCCTTTCCTTGCTGTTATTCCACCTCCATTGTGCAAAGAACTGTAAATGTTTTTATGTATTTTTGGGTCATTCTTAGTTCTGATTTACAAAGAAGTAGTGTAATTGTACTGTCGTTTCTTGATTTGAAAGTGTCGCAAGTGTCATTTTCAGTCATAGAAGAGAATCTGATTGTTCTTGATAGTCGATTACACTGGTACTCTTGTATTTGATTTGAGTTAGTAGTTTTCCAAGTTTCAAAAGCAAGTTTTCAATTCCAAATAACAAAGTGTCGTCATTGTCCTCATTTTGTTTTGAAAAGAAACTTGTTAGTAATTGTCGCTTTGGAAAATAATTCGGATTTGCGCTTAGCTTTCTTTTTATCATTCACACATTAAGAAGGCTGAAAAAAAATACATGCATGTGCATTTGCATTTAGACTGTTTGTTGGCTTGATTTAGGACCGTGCATATAATGTGTGCTCTGTGCTCTTTGTTGAAAGAACGCCATCTCTCTTTCCTTAGTAGCTAGGATTTTCATTGTAGAAAGAAGATTAAACGACTGTTTATCATCTTAGATTGCATTTTAGGAATTGTACATCTACATCACGCGGTGAACCTGAAAGGCAAATTTCTTAAGCAAGATCAACCATAAAATAAATTTAATGAATCTAAAAATGCTTTGGAACCTAACGCACAACATCTAGAAGTCTAGGCTAGAGACGTATTCCGTCGTCGTAAAGCCTGGTAATTGTTATTTTCACTATTGGTTGGGTGATTCCTCCACTTTGAGATGATAAGTGCTAGTACCGACTTGTTCTCCCACGTATCGTCGAGTATATTTTGGGAGACCACAATAGGCTTTATCCTTTATCCATAGGAAGCCGTGTCTGCCACCCTATCGATCGCAATGCACTGAACACAACATTCGGGAAGATTGACTGCTGTACTGTAAAAAGTATTCTGCAGTTTTGCGATTGGTTTGATAATCCCTTTGTCTAGATTTCCAGAGCAGTCCCTTTCGTTCCTTTTCAGACTCCTTAACGGAAAGGGTCCATCTGATCACTTGTCACTTGAGGCTCATTAAAAATCGAAGGCGACTAGAGTCATATTTTGTTTTTTTTCTACTCTTAAAAATTGAAAAAACAAGTTGTGTCAAAGCGTCTAAAATTTATTTTAAACGGAATAATCATCACCTTTCCTACGTTGATCTTAAGTTGAGAAAAATGGAGTCCACCAACCAAGGAGTTCCCCTTGGAGGAAATCCTAGTCCCTTCTCCTCTTGGGGAGATGTTGGTGCACCCCATATGGCCACATTGTCTCTTCCAGGATTGACAATCGGCTTGCCCATATGGCTCTTCTCAACATTTGTCATTTAGAACACCGTCATTCCTGAACAATCAAGTCAACAACTAAACGATATTAGAGTTACCCCCCAACCCTCTACTTCACCCAATTCTTCCTCTCCTCCTTCCTCTTCGCTTGATGAAGCTAGTAAAGCCCAAAATCAAGTAACTGAGAAGAAGAAGGAGAAGAAGAAGAAAGAGAAGAAGAAGAAGTAGCCAAAGGCGAAAAGGGGTAACCAAGCATCATCTAGTGAAAATCCACACACTGCACCGACCATGCCTAAATCGCCATGTGTCATTTGCAAAGGAGACCACTATCATCGAGATTGTCCTTGCGTCCCTCGAATCTTAAGGGACTGGTCTCCTCATTCACACAATCCGATGTCATCAACCTCTGACGATCATGTTGAGCATACACCGTCAACTAGTGAAAGTGAATCCCCTGGACAAAAAGAAAAATATAAATTTCCCTTTTAAATTGTGTGAAGGAGATCATGCCTTCCACCATTGTCCCTTCTTAGACGAAGCTAAAAAAGTTTTGGACGACCGTCCAATTTCACCATTGTGACTTCCTCTTGGATACAAGATACTCTTGCCGAGTTCGTCACTAGTTGAAAATCCGCCTGACACGCCCTTGTGGTTGGCTGAAGCGTCTATCGTTGAAGATAAACCATCTGAATCCATACTAGACGAAAGTCAAAAGGTCGAGGCGGCAGTTTACCCGGTCTTGCCTTTAGAAGGTCCATCTTCAGATGATACAGCCACCGAAGAGAACAAGAATGACACCGTCAAATTATCTTCGTAAGCACAGACTCCGATGAACATGGGGGTAGTCTACCCATTCCTTTACCGCAGGAAGGAAGTTCTTCAGAGCTGTATCCAGCCGTCTATTCGATCCCACCTACAAGCAACCTGGTTGTTTCCTTTGACTGGAATCTACTAGGCAGACCTCGTTTACTAGCTAGTGTACCGTTCCGAATCATTGCTCAAATATATACAATGGTCATGGCTAGTACCATCATAGATGAAGGGGCTTCTGTGAGTATCCTTTCCTCAACTGCTTGGAAAGCGCTTGGTTCACCATCGCTTTTGCCTGATATGAGAAATCTAACAGGCTTTGACAAAGGAACCAGTCGACCATTAGGGATACTTCCCGACGTGCCAATAACATTGAGAAGGAAAAATATTCACATGAATGTAATGGTAGTCCAAGGACCCCAGGATTATAATCTAGTCCTTGGACGAGACTATATTTATTGCATGGGAGCCATGGTCTCCTCACTCTTTAGAGTAATGTGTTTTCCGCGCGAAGGAAGAGTGGTCAAGCTTGTAGACCAGCTTTGATTTCCCGGTTCACACATGGAAAATAGTCATATACCAACCCTGAATGGTCTTTTAATGCAAGGAATGTCTTGTCAATCCCTAGTCTGTCCTCCTGATGAACGCGAGTGATTCGGAAGACATGACTGAAACCCAGGGGGCATGCACCCTGGTCTGCTTCGGCAGGAAAAACTTGGGTAGTAGTGTAGGTTTCCGCGGATGATATATGACTAGCCTGACACACCCATCCGTTTAGGAAAATGGGATTAGGCTAGAATAAGATTCCCTCGTCAAACTTATGTGAGTGGAGGCGTCTGCGCCACTCACCTTTGTCTATTTCAGTAGACATCACCGAGGAAGTGTTTTGTCTGTGACACGGATAGAACAATCTTTGGTAACCTGAAAATTTTTAGCTATACCTGGGGGCACGCAAACCTTTTGGCATGCAAGCAAAGAGCGACCATTTATTTTTTAAATTTGTAGGTCCTCTAACCCTTTAAACTCATAGGATTGGTCGTTTCCTAACTTGCATAAAGAAACGATGTGAACCAAAACTTTGTAAGGTGCAAGCTTCTTAAAAATGGCATCTTAGGTGAGGCATCCTTATGATACGACTGGATCGAGCAGTTTTAACACGGAATTCAAGCTCGTTAAAAAATAAACATAAGAAATGAGCAAGTGTTTCCCCAGCATTTAAGCTCATTAAATAATGAACCAATTTTCGGTAAATAACCATCGTGAATGTATTACTTCAGCCTTTGAAGCCTTGGTCGTGTTCTCATCATCACCTCCACTCTGTATTGGCCGATCATTCACCTCCACTTGATTGTTTACCCCTTTTGAGGAATAGCTATGAAGAGTGATCTTGTTAGCCATCCTTGTGACACTGCCGTGATTGGAAAGTTCCAAACCTTACCTGGAATCAGCTGCTACCCGAATCTATCACTCGTTCCTCAAGAAACGAGTCTCCTTTAAGGTCTTTTCAACTGACTCGTAAAATATGAAAAGATTGTTGAGCCATTGGCCTCTCCAGCTCGTTAAAGTGACCGGAAGTGCTATCCCTCCTTTAGATTTTAATCTTTTTGGACCTGAGGGATTATTACACAAAAAGATCGAGTGCTTGTTTTGTTCGGCTCGTTAAAATTACCGAAAATTCATCCCTTTTGTATTATTTTATACTTTTTCGGACTTAAGGGATTAGATGACGAAAACGGATTTTTGGTGTTTCCTTTACATCCCTTTTCAGACTCTCTAAAATTGAAAAGGACCGAGTTATATTTGTCATTAAACTCGTTAAAACCTAATAGCGACAAACTTGTCCATAATAGACAAGAATGAGTTTCACTATCGCTGGGCTCATTAAAACATAGCAATGGGTTTGCCCGAAGGGAAAATTATAGAACAAGCATATGTTATCCTCCTCAAGCTTGACAAAAATAAATAGGTACTGGTCAGCAATGACTGGGGAAAAATTGGGAAGAAAAATTGAAGAAACTTTGTTGGTAGCAAGTCGCTCTTGAACATGACACTTTCACTCTGCATCCGAGTTGGGTTGGGTTGTTCCATTCACTAGTCACATCACCATGGTTCCATCACACCATCCACATTTGGGGTTAATGCTACCAATCCATCATGTCAGTGTCGCCGATATGTTCAAGAGAAGTTGCTCAGAGAATTCACATGTGCCTCACCCACTATAATACATTTTTGCTCCATTCTTTCATGACCACCACCCTGAACCGTATATCACCAGATCGTTTTAACCTCCATTAAAATCATTTTCTCCGTTCCGTGTCATTGATGTGGGATTCACTAAGGCCCTCCTATGACGGATCACTTCTTGTCGACATCAGCTCATTATCAAAGAAGTCGATCTAGGAACAACCGTTTCAGTACTTTGAAGCTTGCATGCCTCAATGGAAAGTTTCTCACTTCTGGTGACAGGTTTACATCAATGGCCTTCGACCGAAAGATTTTGCTTGGTGTTCGGCACCAAGTCCCTTATTCACACCATTTGAATTGTACTGCAGTACCTTGAGGATAATTATCATTATCAGTGATTCCTCTCGCGCTTGTTAACAACTTACATCATTGGCTGGTAATCAGGCGATGTCTTTCCACGTTCGACACCAGAACATCTATCACATGGATCAAATTGTACTTTGAGTGAAGATAAAATGAGATTGAAGACCCTAGATCTAGTTTCATCCATCTGAGCTGTTATATATATTTAGGAAAATAAAGACATCAAATGTACATCATTGCTGCACATATAATCATCCAATCTAAGGGATGATGGCTCTACCAGAATCATCAGTCTACACTCAGACAATTGTCTGTCCTATGTACATGAAAATGAATTTATAAAGCTAAGCATGGGAATTCCCGCCTCAGCTAGATCATGAAAATAATATGAACATAATGTATTGTATTGTATCTTATTACAGGTCGCCTTCCAGCTCGAAAAAACTTCGGATCCTCATGATAAAGCATTTCACCCGACATCAAAAGATTAACGACCTCATGCTTTAGGGGGCAACTGTTATAGACATTTTTGGGCACTGCAACCCCAAGCATAAATGTCCATAAACCAAGGGCTCCTAAGTGCCTAAAGGTGTTGTTCCAACCCCTAAAAGAACAAGGTCAACTGATTACAACATCTCCCAGAAGTTCTCCATGAAAAACTACTTAGAACTGATCAAAACTGGACCATTTCACCTGCTCCATAGGCAAAGTGCGTTGCATCCCACCTGAATACACACAGTAGGTGCGATGCATGTCAAAAAACCCTTCTATGGGGTGCGATGGGCGAGAAGGGACAAATGGCAGGGTCAATCCGCAAGGTGGAGGAGCATGGAATCTTCCAAAAACCTTTCCTGTGACACTTGCCTCTCTGAATTCGACCAGGGATGAGTAAGAGATCATCAGTCTCCAAGTGGAATCAAGAACTATCAGAGAGAAGACACTAATCAAATCTTAAAAGCTGACTCACCTCCCTTACAGACATCTATATATGGATCCCTCATCCCAGAGATCCAGAGGCTGGAATTTTGTATCTTGTAAGGAAGTGATGTTGGTTTCTTGGTGCAATATCATAGTGTTGGGTGATCTAAGCTTTTCATGAGGTGAAGAAGGGCTCTCTTGCTGAGAGGATGATGATGGGTCAGAACAATTGGTTGTAATCCTTTTTGCTCTTTCTTGATTATCAATAAAGCTATTCAAGTTTTCCTCCACATTCTTGTATGGTTGATGATTTATGCATTTGTGTGGTCAATGTACATCTGATCCTATATTGTTTATGATAATAGATTTATGTTCTTGGATAGTGTTATGCTGCTTTGATTCTACAGGTACTCCTTGAAGCTGGGTAGACAAGGAAGCGGGTGGAAAAGACCTACCAGAAGACAGAGGAATCAAGCAAGGAACCAAGCACAAGACAGAGGTTGATCTCCTTATTCTTCTCTTATCTTTTGCTCATAAAGGAAAACGAAGGTAGTTTTTAGTGTGTTTGTTTCTAAGGTAGCTACCAGCCTTAGTGGGAATATCAGCTCTGTATAGACACTATTTTTCCCGATAACACTTACTAGCATAGCCTTCTTTATATTGTCATCCACAACACCTTGTGCTTCCCATACCGCCCTTACAACGAACCAGAATTAGTCCGGATCTCCCTTCCCTACTGCTCTGAATACCGGCAGTTTGATCAAACTCTCCATACTAAGCTGTGGTGGTGGTGATGGTGCGGTGGGTGGAGATGGAGGTGAAGATGGTGAGACAGATGGCAGTGTAGGTGGAGGTGGTAAGTATAGAATTCATTGCCTTATCAGACTGACCGTGCTTCTCGGAGAAACTTTCGCGAGCTCTTCCTTGCTTTCCCACGAGGGTGAAATTAAGGGACTAGTTTCTAATTCTTCACTACCTCCGTTTATGTATATCTTCCCACTTCACATAGTCCCAAAAATTAATTTATTCGCATAACCTACTTTTCACACAATTGCATCTTAATCCAAGTGTTCAAATATTTAATATACATACCTTGCAGTTATTTGAGGAAGCATTGTTCCAGATCACTATAGTGAATGGTCGTGTCTACCGTGAACTTAGTGATAAATGTTGAAAATTGGCAACAAGAAATTACCAAAAATAGAAGTGCTAAAACTAGCAATTTGGGCATCAGTGCTAGATTGGGCAACAGTGAATGGAAAATGGAAGTGCTAAAAATATAAGTTCTATTTTTAGTAGTTCAAGTTGGATTCCTATTTTTAGACAGTCCCTGGTCTAAAATAGGAAGTAAAACTTGAATTTGGTCTTACCAACAATTTGAATATTAATTAATTAATTCTCCATGAGTTAATTAGTTAAGGAAAATCAAACTTGATGTCCTTGTGAGAGCATGCAATAATTTCTCCACTAATTGGGGAATGCGTCCTTGATTTTCTCCACTGATTGAGGAATTAAGGATGAGTTCTACATTGAGAGGATCAGTTGACTTAGTTTAACTTAGTCAAGTTTAGTTGGATCAATTTAACAAGTTGTTAAATTAATGAGATACAATTTGTTGATGCTTGCATGCATGTGACAACTGTTATTTTCAGATCACTAAGTATTCTCTCATGGATAACTGATGCATGGCAATTCAAATAGAGACCTAGTTGAGATCAGAGAAGGGACAGTGTACTATTTGTTGGATGAATATTTTTCCTATAAAGGAAGCTCATCCATGATGAGGATTTATCTCCTTCAAGTATGTGCAGTTAAATCAGAGGTTAATGAGTGTGTAAAGAGGCAAATTCACACAGGTGGCAACACTGGACCCCAAGGAAACTGCACAAGGAAATAGGAGGCTTGGAGGGCAGAGGAGAAGGTTTGTGAGAAGCCTTTAACTGTCTATGAGTAGTAGAGGGATCGTACTGAGAGTTGGATAGCTTTTGAGCTAAGGCTTTGTGTAATCTGGACTATATTTCCACTTGTATGATAATACAGAGATGGAGTTTTAGGCAGGTGCTTTCCCCGAGTAAATTCTTCTGTGTTATGTGTGATTGATTCCTTCTTATCAGTTATATGTGTCCTTATTGATGTTGCTCATGGTTGATTAGGCTTCCGCTAAATTGTTTGTAGAATTAGATCAAGTGTTTTATTTTAGTACATTGCATTACCAGGTGATCTGCGGGTGGGAAATTTCTACATGGTATCAGAGCTAGTTGATTTGTAGAAAAAGTTCTACATGGTATCAAAGCTAGCTGATTTGTAGGAAAAATTCTACAAAATTCTACATGGTATCAAAGCAAAAGTGATCAAGGAGAGAACAGTATACTAAGAGGAGATTCCAAATTTTTCATTTTTGCGCTGAGAGTTTGTAGTGCAGATCTGAAAATTTCTATACAAAATTTTCAGAAATAAATAGCAGATTTGGATTCCTTATGGAAGAGTACCCAAAATAAATAAAAAAAGATCAGCTGAATTAGTGTTCGAATGAGGGAGATACTGTTGATTTAAAATCAACTCTTTTTCTAGAAAATTTCGTGATGGCGAGAAAATGGAAATAGATTGGTGTGCTAGCCAAGAACCTATATGCACTTGAGGTACAAGATGCATGCAAAGACTTGAAGAGCAAGGAAAAGGTTAGATACTTGGTCGTTGAGAGGGAGATTAAATTACCTCTCAACATGCATCGCCAGAAGAAGTCTTAGACAATTGTGGAGGAGCCACGATTGGTGCAGCAGCTTCAGGAGGATGTAGAGGAGCCACGATTGGTGCAACAACTTCAGGAGGTTGTGAGCAGCCACAATAGGGAAAGCTGAGAGGATATCAAGTAGATACATCTACTCATGTAGAGACCTCCAGTAGGGGAAAACTTTGAGCCAGGTGGGTAGAGTGATCACATTCAGCCATACCTCCAGGTAGGAGGTGCGGTGATGTGGAGTGATCGTCCCAAGGATGAGGGGGAGGATCCTTGAGGTACCAAACCTCTTGGATGAGACCTTGCTATAGGAGCCCCGATGTGGAGTAGCAGTAACTGACTGATTGGGTAGAGATAGATGTGGATGGAGCAACAAAGAGAGATATAGTGTAGGGAATCCCAGGACAGCATGAAGCATGCAGGCTGCAACAATGCGAGAGGCACAAGTGTGTTGCACTATGTAGGGTAGCACAAAGAAGGGTGCAATGGTGTGGGATGCATGGTGATGTTGCAGTAGTGCAGTGGTCAGAGAGGGAGCACTGGTCAGTAGTAAGTAGAGCTTTAGCATCAGAGTATGTTTCTAGCCCAATAGAGTGGTCAGTTGGGAGTTTTTTTTGTTCCAATAGTTGCTAGATCAACCACACTTGGTAGATGTGTTGCATGTAACATTCCAGAGGTACAGGATCAGATTTGAGAGAAGCCTTTCTTGTTGAGAGGGAGTGTTGAAAATTGGCAACAAGAAATTGCTAAAAATAGAAGTGCTAAAAATAACACTGCTAAAAATTGCAGTTTGGGCATCAATTCTGGATTGGCCAACAAGGAATGAAAAATGGAAGTGATAAAAATAGAAGTTCTATTTTTAGGAGGTCAAGTTGGATTCCTATTTTTAGACAGTCCCTGGTCTAAAATAGGAAGTAAAATTCGAATTTGGTCTTACCAGCAGTTTGAATATTAATTAATTAATTCTCCATGAGTTAATTAGTTAAGGAAAATAAAACTTGAATTCCTTGTGAGAACATGCAATAATTTCTCCACTAATTGGGGAATGTGTCCTTGGTTTTCTCCACTAATTGAGAAATTAAGGATGAGCTCTATATTGAGAGGACTAGTTGACTTTGTTTAACTAAGTCAAGTCTAGTTAGATTAATTTAACAAGTTGTTAAATTAATGAGATATAGTTTGTTGATGCTTGCATGCATGTGACAACTATTATTTTCAGATAACTGAGTATTCTCTCATGGATAACTGATGCATGGCAGTTCGAATTAAGACCCAGTTGAGATCAGAGAAGGGACAGTGTACTCTCAGTTAGATGAATATCTTTCCTGTAAAGGAGGCTCATCCATGATGAGGATTTATCTCCAACAAGTTTGTGCAGTTAGATCAGAGGTTAATGAGTGTGTGAAGAGGCCAATTCACACAGGTGGCAGCACTGGACCCCAAGGAAACTGCACAAGGGAATAGGAGGCTTAGAGGGCAGAGAAGAAGGTTTGTGAGAAGCCTTTGACTCTCTATGAGCAGCAGAGGGGTTATACTGAAAGCTGGATAGCTTCTGAGCTAAGGCTTTTTGTAATCCGAACTATATTTCCACTTGTATGATAATACAAAGATGGGGTTTTAGGTAGGTGCTTTCCTCGGGTAAATTATTCTATGTTATGTGTGATTGATTCCTTCTTATCAGTTATATGTGTTCTTATTGATGTTGCTCATGGTTGATTAAGCTTCCGCTAAATTGTTTGTAGAAGTAGATCAAGTGTTTTTCTTTAGTACATTGCATTTCCAGGTGATCTACAGGTGGGAAATTTCTACATGGTATCAGAGCTAGCTGATTTGTAGAAAAAGTTCTATATGGTATCAAAGCTAGCTGATTTGTAGGAAAAATTCTACAAAATTCTACAATAAATCCTCCTATAATTCAATCGAGCCAATGGTCCACAGCTCATGCAATCTTATCTTCTGATGCTTCTAGTCTGCGCATTAATTCTAGAGTCCACACGATGGGTTTGTCAAGCCTACACCTTCCCTAACTGTCTACTAGCTTCGTTATCCACTCATACAACTCAGAAGGAGTTGATTCAAATAAAATTTCGTGGATTTGTATATATAAGTATCACTCCAACCACTATTCCTTAAATACTCACAGATTCTTGTTTTCCTGCACCATGAACTCGTGAATCTTCTTGCCTAGCCACCCTTTAATTACTTTCTTGGTTGGATTCCAATGAAATGACATCAAACATCCTTATGCAGATCTCGGTCCCATCAACAAAACCATTTGTTGGCTTATAGGGGCCTGACCCAGGTTCGGAGGTGATTTAGCCAAACAAATCCCAGTACTACTAGCCCTTTCAGAAATAGTCCACGGAGCATGGGCTGAGGTCTCACCTAAAGTAGTATGGGAGGGTGCTAGAACTAGGTTTCCACACCGTAGAGATGTCTGATAATTTTTAGTGGTCCACAGATTTTCCCTGCACACACATCGCTACACACATCTATCAGTACTTTGCATGCTACGATATTGCCTTTGAGCAGCCCTCCTCGAGGCATGACCCGTGTTATTACCCAATTCCTTACTATTAACCTAACAATTGTTGATCACTTAGCTTATCAGTATGTGTCTATATTTAACAGTGTTCAGTATTCATAAAAGTGTGCACGATAAAGAAAACAATATACTTAAACCAAAAATAGCACAAGAACGAATACACAAGATTTGGAATCAAACTTCTCTTTATTATTATTCTTCCTTGGTTAAGCATTTGACTCTACCCTATGCACTTAGCTGCAGGGGTCTGCGCACTCAGCTACAGACTCTACTAGGCCTCTGCACACACAGCTGCAGAGACACTTCCTACTACTATGACCCAAGACACTTATACCTTTACTCTATGCTCGCTAACTTCTAGACTCCATTCATTTCCATTTATCTCTAATTATCTTTACAACTTAAATCCTCACTCTATTTATGCAATCCCATGGTCCACGGACCATGGCTAGGCTGACAGTGCATTACAAAACTTAGGGCGAACAACCTATGACTCAACATACATTTCACACTCCACGCTCGTAATTTGTGGAGTCTTACAACATTATTTGACCAAAACATGGGCTTTGAGCCCCAAAACATGATGTGGGGGAATTCCATGCCCAACACCAAGTCAGCATCAGAACTAGTTTGAGTCAAAGTAGCAGGAGTTTAGCTTACAAGGGAAAGACAAACAAGTTAGCGAACACAAGCACTTATGCCAAAGAAACTCAACTGAAATCATAAGTACCTAGGTAGTGCAAGACATGCTGCTAAGGATGGCTGGTAATGAGGATCCAAAATGAAGATAAGGAAAAATTATAGACGGTGTCAGCTACTACAACATTGGCAACACACTGGTAGAACTCTAGTTCTCTGAATGGACCTTGTTTCATGAAAAGCAAGTCTAACTCCTCTGGAAGTATTGTTTGATTCTTTGATCATCATTGTTTCCACACTAGCTTGAGTGAAATATGTAGCACCTTCCATTCTCTTTGTCAGTCAACACACATTCCAAGCCAAGTCAACTTAGTTGTTTCGATTTGGGATGAGGGGTATATTGGTGCACAAGTAATATAACTATCATAGTTTAAGTTTCATATCTGGTGTTGCTCTGCTACCAGCAGACCTAGATAGTACCCCGATGGAGCCACGGATGAACAAAAGCATCACTCCAGTCCTATCGAGCTTGGTCAATACCTTGATAGAGTTACTTGCATCACCTCTCTACGTATGAATCCTTTCTTTTCTTTCACCTTATTCATTTTTCATTTTCTTACTTTTTCATTTTTTCAAAGAACTGTGCATAGGCATTTATTTATTTCATAGGCGGAAGATGGATCTTGAATTATTGAGAGTAGAAGAGGTTGTTCCTTCAGAGAAGTTTGTTATATATACCTTTGATGAACCTTTTAAGGTTCTCTCCATCACCTTACTCTACTTGACTGAGCTGACATGAGTTAACCCAAAACAACCGACTAGAGTAGGTGGTATTAGTCAGAGCGCAAGTGTTGTGTTTTCACCAATATTCACTTAGAACATAACATATTTTCCATTGGTGTATCATTGAATAAAGAAAACAAGTTCCTCATAAAGAGAGAGGGAAATAAATAACAAAGTGTCGATAGCTATAGAAACCCTCTTGTACTTTACCCTACTTGTCTTAAGAGTCGCACACAGTTTCATGCGAAACTAACCTATGGACCTAAAGAAGCAAACAAAACAATAAAGAAAAGTATGTAAGAAAAGAAAGAAAGCAAGCAAACACACAAACAAAGTAAGAAGTAAAATATACATGCAAGCAAACAAGACACAAAGCAAACACTACTCCTACTCCTAAGCTAACGATGCATGGGCCCGATCACATGAAGTGGTATTTCTAATGCAACCACTAGTGCATTGGTTGACCCATGTTGGTGAAGGCATGGTTCAAGAAAAGGATAGTCATGCAAACAACCAAACATGAAATATATAACAATGAAGACAAACACACTTAGAGTTTAAATGTGTCCACATAAAAGAAAAGAGTGAAAATGTAAAACATGAATTTTGCAGACTTAGCATGGTGTTGTAACACACTGTGTGCATATGATAAGCATACACACTCTTTTGGTTGTGACAGATAGGCAAATATGAGAAAGAGAGAAAACTTACACTTTGCAAGTGTGCTCACTGTGTATGATTCCTCCAATGCATGAGCGATGGGATCATGGGATTTGGGTGGAGGAAGAAAAATATGTGTATTGTACTAATCTTCAGTGCATACATATGAGTGATGAGGAGCCTTGGGTAGTTCAACAATTTCCTCATCAGAAGAGAAACTAATATTTGGAGAGCAACGGCCTAACATAACCATCAGCTTGGGCTAGAGTGCCTCTATAGCTTGTGGGGTTCCAACTTCATCAGCATATAGATCATCATAAGAAGGTGGCTTAGAAAGATCAACAACGATTGAATCAATGTCATGATCAAATACATGAGTAAAGACATCATGACATCTATGATAAAAAGATCAATGATTTCATTGACATCCTCATGTCGATCTAATGAACCATACATAGGGGTAAATGAGATGTAATAATGTTCACCCTCTACGCTTCTGAAACTAGTAGATGAAATGTCAAGTGGATATGTCCTCTCCACTGTCAAATGATGGACTGACATCAGGTGTGTTCTGTGAATGATCGGAAGTAGATGCATCCAGGGATGAATTTTCACAAGGAAAATTAGAGATAGAAGAATCACCAAAGATGTCAGGAAAAGGCAGAGGAGGCATAGACAAAACGAGGTCATCCCTCACCATGGGTTCATGCTCAGATTCCCAGTCATACTCATCGTAAATGATAGTGTATGTTTTTTGTGCAACATCAACTCCATTGATAGCTTGATCCTTCTTCACAAAAATTGTGGAGTCTGAAATGGAAGAACACAACATAGTACAATCTGAAGGATCATCAGAACATGGAGACAGAAGTTAAGGTAATAAGTGCATATGAAAAACTATGGGCTTCCCAACCAAATCTGTACATATATCAAGAGAAGGTGGGGTAGGAGGATGTGATAGTTCGACAGATGTTCACGCACCTTCTCCCACCTTGCACTACAGAGCTAGAGTTGTTTGATGAGAAGAGGATGTACAGTCACTATGTGACATCGATCTTGTGCATCTTAGATTTGGTAGATCTAACACTGAGGTATGTTGGGAGGGGTTTGAATGATTCTAACAATTGTGGACTTTTTGATATGTAAAGAAGATACTTAAATCTTCCATCGAGGAATTCCAAGTCAATTTCATCTTCAGGAAATTGATGTGCAAGATTACAAAAGCGTGTGTGAAATTTCTCAACGGATTCATCTGGTGCTTTCCATAATTTCAAAATTTATTTATTGAGTGCTTCATGGTAAAAATGATTAAAATCATGGGCTATCTCTATGAACAACTGATGGAAAGAGTGAATATATTTCTCGAGCAACGTGGAACACCATATGAGTGGGTGCCCTCGAAGTGTGAATGCAAAAAATGCGTATGTCATGTAATATTCATGGATTTCATGCATTTCACAGGAGCCTATGATGACAACTACATATCTAAACAAGGCTTCTCTCCCTTAACCATCATATGTTTCACATGACAAGTCATTCCAGATCTCTTCCAAGATTTCAAAGTCGTTTCCATAAGACATGCACTTCGGAAGAGAAATTATGCGGTTAGTCATGGTAAATATGGAAAAATTCAAAACAAGTTATGAGGATTCAACTTGTCATCTAGCCCTCCTTCTAGCACCAGAAATGTTGATAATATTGGATGTGCCAACATGTTAGGGGATCTCCTTGGTAAGAAATCCCAACTAGACCTCAGACCGTTTGGAGTAGGAGTCCCAAAATTGGGTAGTACGATATCACCTTGACTATGATTACCCGCATAGGTAAGTAAGATTTCCTTGTTGGAAGTAAGGGTGTGACCTTCTAGCAAGTCAGGAAAGATGCATGGAAATATTCTAACACATTGAATGGGAGAGGAGTGTGCCCCTTAGAAGCCTATAATAGTATGCAGTTTGAAACAGAACACACAAGCTGAAAGGGATCACAAGATGGAAAGCAGAATAGTCAAAAATCCAAAGTGATGAGTTAAACCAACAACATACTTCGATAAGATTCATACAAACATATACGAAATAGTAAATACATACATTTGCAAGTTACAACTACATACATTGCTGGACTAACCAAAATAATCAAACTACAATAACAATACATGCGTGAAACATGCTAGCTCTGTTATATTAAAAGAGTGAAAGATCCAATCATACATACAACCATGACAACTATTTGCCCCAGTAGTGGAATGTTATAGTCATTTTTTCCTGCTCCTCCAAAGAGATGTAGTCGCTTTGCACTATGGAGAAGCCAAGGCTCGTTACAATACACTCCAAGCTTTGTCTAAGTTATACCTATCAGAAGCTTGGCTCCCCAAAAGCCTCCACAATGAGTTATGATGTGCTATATATAGAAAAAGGTGGGTGACCCTTGAAATTCCCCTTTGTGGCTTCAACTACCCTCGTGACTCTTATACTTACACATGAGTGCTTACATTCCACTATTGACACTTGGTCTTTCACTTTAAAACATGTTTACAATACAGTCTGCAAATGTACCATGTGAGACAAACTCGGCTTGAGTAAGCGATTCAAGACATCACTGAGACTCAAACATGTGTGGGAAGACTAAGTCGTTGACATCCTCTTGGTGATCGTTGGTGGCAAGCTAGTGCCAAACTTGGTAGTATGTTATGTTGTATGCATACAGTGTGGTGACATCCTTCTGAAAGTGAACTCTTGCCTCAGTAGCTTTCAGGTACAATAATCTGGCACCTGTGTCTAACTCATCATGTAGCATGTCCATCATGGTCTTAAGTGCAGCCGAACCAATGACAGGCTTATGCATAGTGTTTATGCTCACCTACAAATGTGCGCAGGTGTTTATGTGCATCAATTGCTCGAAGTACATGTCTAGCTTTGCTCAGACTTGGGTCTTTACTTTCACCTTGGTGAGTGTGCCAATGGATGGGATATCATGCATGCACACAATGAAATATATGCTCCTGAACACTCATGCATGTGAAGCATGTAAGCTGGTGATGAGTTGTGGGAGTTCGTCATAGTTTGACATCTAACTCTAGATGCATGATTTCAACTCCACTACCTTTGGCTTCATCAGCTTGGGCAAGTACAATGGGGCTCCCTTGTACCTGATTGTCCATATCTACATGTGATTGACAAAAATGTGGTTGTCTATGAAGATGTGTGCTCTCCTGGCACAACGTTGCTACCAACCATTAAGATGGACAATTGCCTTATGCATGGTGATGAACCTAAAGTACAACTTTTGCATGTCTGTCTTGAGAAAAGATACTTCTTCAAGTATCAATTTCCTCCACTCTTCTCTCGCAGACTCTATAGATTTCTTTTCTATTTTCTTGGCCGCTTGTACTTCCTTAGCCATGTACTCATTCTCAACTATCAAGAATATCACACTTCAATTGGTGGCTTTGCCATATCCCTTTGTAGCATCTAACCATGCAGCTAGATGTCTACACACATTAGACATGATCACTGATTCCCAAAAATGTATAGGAGATGCATCAACATTCGGGGTGGATACTCTAGGCGACTGCATAACCCTCTGTTGTCACTCGTCAAAGGATATGTTGTGTGCATCTGCTTCCGGATTGTCCTCAAAGATTTAAGTGTCTGCTTGATCACTTAGGACTTGCTCTACTCCTAGTTCTGGTGAAGCTTTTGGAGTGACCTCTGGGTCCTCGGGCATGAAGTCTGTATGTTGATCCTACTTCGGCTAAACCATATGCATGTCCCTCTACTCCAACATTAGTTCAATCTCCTAAACAAATTCGTACTCGTACCACTGCTCACCCTATTTTCTCTCTTCCAACTATTCTGATTCAATAACTTGTATCTCCGCAATGTCCTCAATATGTACGCACTATGCTTCCTATTGTTATTTTTCCTACTGTGCTTCCTTCTCCCTTCTGTGAAACTCTTATTCTTCCTTGATCCAAGTGAATATCGGTGGCCACCCACTAAGTCCACTTGGACCCCCACCATTGTTTCTTTCAGCTTTCAGTTTCCTTAATTGTAGCACAATTTACTATTTTTAGCAGTTTTTCGGGCCCTGAACTTCCATAGATGTATTTGAGGCCCCAAATTTGTAGTTCTTGGATAGATATTTCTAATGAGATATTGTGCGTGCCAAATGGAGATCGTATGCCAAAGTTATGACCCTCGGAAGTTGATGTACCAATTTACGCAAATAAATAGGCCTTCGAGCCTCATTGTAACATAGTTCAAAGGCATGCAGCCACCACATCTCTTCTCAGAGATAAGCTACCATTGCCCTAGCTAACTTATTTCCATTTCTGTTGGTAAGCATATTTCAGTATTTTACAGTAATGAAATGAAGTATTATTTTTGCTGCATCTCTATATGTATGGTTATCTCTATAATTTTTTGCATTCTTGTTTAAATTTAGGCGAGTGGTATTAGAGCGGTCTACTCTTTCTGTATCTTTATTTGCATGTCCCCAACGAGGTCGGGATATAAGGAGTTAGGGATTAAACTGGTCGAACCTTTGTAAGACAAGCATCGCAAATCCCAATGGCCTCCCATGGTGGATGAAAAGAAAGATGAGGGGGCAAGAGATCCTATCAAAATCTTGCTCAAGAAGATCTCGAGCGACAAATGAATGCAATGATGGAAAGATTTTCCTAGATCCTTCAACGACTACCTATTGGTGACACGTCTACTTCGAGGAGCTACTCTGGAAGAGGCACACCCTTTAAGGTACAAGTTAACTTTGACATTCCCATATTTGAGGGTCAAATGGATGCAGATGCCATAGATAGATGGTTAAATTTTCTAGAAGGGTCTTTTTCTATTCATGATTTTTCTAGCTAGGAAAAGATTACTTTTGCTCTTCTCAATGTGGCCCCCCACATCAAGGACTGGTGGGAAACCTACTACGAGTAGAAGGATGAAAGTACGACCTCACTATTTTCAACCGCACCCACTTGGAGTTCATTCTAGACTACCATCAAGGAGTATTACTACCTTGTCGGAATCTATGAGGATCAATACATACAGTGGACCATGTTGCGGCAGGGAAGGGACTGTTAGGTTATTCCGACACATAGGATATAGTTAAGTTCAACTTGGTCTAGTGTAGAGTTAGGTATAGAGTTACGTAAAGTGTGTTTCTTTACCGTTGTACATTTTGTAACTTACAATCTGACGGTCACGATATGTAGTGATCCGACGGTTCACTCTCTCCTCGGTATTACCGACACTTGATCCGTGGCTTGACACCCGATTGGTCCATGAGTTCTATTTAAAGCACATGGAGGGTCATTGTTCAGATAATCCGTGCATGAGAGAAGCTTATGTAAATTTTCATTCTTTGATTAATAAATTGCCTGTAGTAGCCACGTTGGCGCAGGCAGTGGAATGTTTCCCTCTTTGAGGGTTTTAACCACGTCAAAAATACTGGTGTATTGATCTGTGATCTGGTTGTGAGCGGTGTCCTTTTGGTGTTCTTTCTGAGGAACTTACCCTGTAAATTCCTACATGGTATCAGAGCTATTTGAGGGCCGCGTCCGTTGGTGATCCAAATCTGAAGCCGGTAGAACTGCATGCGGCTGTCGTTTCCTAGATCTACTGTTTCTGACTACTTTCGGGCCGAGAGGACTGCTCTGTTGTGTTCGGAGCATCTGTTCCAGTGAGGAACCCCTTTCGTTTCACGCGAAAAGGTTTCCGGTAGCCCTATCTGCGTCATTTTTAAGATCTGGAGGTATACAGTCTTTATTTGCAGTTTACTGTTATTTTCTCTCTGCTTATTTCGGTTTCGGTTTATTTAGATTTTTTTTAACCGGATCTATACCTTTCATTTCTGCGTATGCTCTTTGCCTTGTGACTCTGTGCGATCTGGGCAAATCAGAAACAGAAAGGAAGGATTTTTCTCATGCGTATGCTCTTTTCCCTGCACCTTAGTGTGATCTCAGAAAATCAGAAACATTGAGAAAAATATTTAGTTTTTCGGCTAAAGCTAACTTTGAGCCGCAAGGTTCATTTTTTTAAATATCTAGTTTTTTGGCTAAAGCTAACTTCGAGCCACAAGGTTCGTTTTCTTTGCATGTTCGTGTTGGGTTTTGTGTTTTGTGTTTTGTAGGGAAAAAGAGCTTTCTCAAGGCAAGCACGCAAACCAAGGCCCCCCCCCCTCTCTCTCTCTCTCTCTCTCTCTCTCTCTCTCTCTCTCTCTCTCAAATTTTTTGTATAGATCAATTGGTTCAAAGCTATTTTAAGAGAGTAGAGGTCTTGGGTTCAAGTCTCCATTTTGTGGGGGCGGACTTTTTTCATTTCCGCACATTCGTGCACTTTGCCGGCAACTTCAAATTTTTTTTTTTCAAAAAGCCATAACTTCTTCATCCGGAAGCTTTTTTCAGAGCCGTTTTTTTAAAACCGCCTAATTTTTCGAGATCTATCCATTGGAACACTTACTTTCAGCATCTTCAGCTTCAGTTTAAAAAAAAAAAATGGAAAGTCCATGCCAAGTCATTCTTGACAGCACTAACTACTTTCAATGGATAGCCTACATGGAAGATTTACTTAGAAGTAAAGGTCTCTACAGAATAGCCACAGACCAAGAGAAGAAACCAAAAGATGAAGACAACGCTGCAAAGTGGGAAAATAGACAAGATCAAGCACGTGGTTTGATAGGGATGTCTATTTCTCCTGATCTTAGATTCCATATTGCATAACTTGAGACTCCTCATGAAGCATTGGAAAAACTCACTAAAGTTTTTGGGATTAAAAATGAAATTAGAGCCCATCAACTTGAAAATGAGTTGCTTACATTGGATCCTAATAATTTTTCTTGCATTGAAGATTTCTTGTCCAAATTCAAGACCCTTAGATATCTTTTGGAAGGTGTTAAGGTTAAGAAAGAAGATAGTAACCTTATTTATTCCATCCTTACTAAGTTGGGACCAGCCTACTCTGTATTTGTTTCCACCTTCCATTCTACAAGGGAAGCTTTCAATTGTCAAGGAAAAGACTACAAGGCCCCTTCCTTTGACTCTTTTTGTGATTCTTTAATAAGAGAACAAGAAAAACTCTTACACCTTGGTCTTCTTAATCTTGGAAACTCTTCCACGAAAGCGTTAGCCGCCCAGCAGCAACCAAATTCAAAGAATCCTAAGAAGTCATATCCTAACAAGAATGGTCCTAAACCAACTCAGCCTCAAAATGAAAGATCATTTCAACAAAATGATAAGACCAATAAAAACAAATGGAAGAAGACTGATAGACATTGTAACTTTTGTAATCGAGATGGCCACTTAGAATCTAAATGCTTTAAGAAGATGGAAGCCTTGGAAGCCGCAATGAAGAAACATAACATCCATGTGGAGCATACTTCAACTTCAACTTCCGGAATGGCACTTTCTGCATGTCTTTGTCAATCATCTCAGTCTGGTTATGCATTAAATGTATCTTCTTCTTCTCATTCTCATGAGTGGCTCATTGATTCTGGAGCCTCTTATCACATGGCCAAAAACCAAGCCATGTTTTCTTCTTTAAATGATTGTAACACCAAAAATATATATGTTGGTGATGATAGATCTCTTAATGTTGTAGGGACTGGAACTGTTCATCTAGACAATGGTCAGTTTAATGATGTATTATGTGTTCCAACCTTATCCTGCAACCTTCTATCTGTATATCAGATAACTCATTCAGGTGAAGGTAAAATTGTTGAATTTTCACCTCATGATGTTGTAATCAAGGATCTAAGAGATCCTAAACAGATTCTAGCTACTGGTATTGCTGATGATTCCACAAGGTTGTATAAGTTTCACAACTTTGGGTCATCAAATCTTCCCTCAGTATTTGTTGCTCATAATGATGAAGTGAGCAAACTTTGGCATGAGCGATTTGGTCACTTAAACTATCGCTCCCTTCAGCATCTATGTAAAGAAAATATGGTGACAGGTCTTCCTATGGTATCTTGCAGAGATGGTGTTTGTTCCGGATGTGTACTCGGAAAACATCATCGGGACAGTTTTGAAAAACGTGCCTCTTGGCACGCCTCAGCCCCTTTACAACTTGTGCACAGTGATTTATGTGGTCCACTTCCTGTTGCTTCATTCTCTGGCTGCAAGTATTTCTTAACTTTCATTGATGATTTCTCCAGACGCACTTGGGTATACTTCTTAAAACTCAAGAGCGAAGTATTTAACACATTTTTGGCCTTCAAAGCCTTTGTTGAAAAACAATCTGGACATCAAATTCTTAAGCTAAGAACTGATAATGGTGGAGAATATGTTAAAAACACATTCATCAACTTTTGCACCGAAAATGGAATTCAAATGCAACATACTGTTCCATACACTCCACAACAAAATGGTGTAGCTGAAAGGAAAAATCGCACCTTAAAGGAAATGGCTAATTGTATGCTGCAATCTAAAGGACTCAGTCTTAGTTTTTGGGCCGAAGCAATTAATTGTGCAAATTATATAATCAATCGCACTCCTACTAAGGTTCTAAAGAATATCACTCCAGAAGAAGCTTGGAGTTCCATTAAACCAGATGTAAGTCACTTTCGTGTTTTTGGAAGTGAAGCATGGGCCCATATTCCAGATGAAAAGCATAAAGCTTTAGAACCTAAGAGTGAGAAATGTACTTTTGTTGGATATTCTGAAGATGTAAAAGGTTATAGACTTATTCCATTTAAGTCCAAAAATGTTATCATTAGAAGAGATGTAAAATTTGATGAAAATAAATCGGCCTGCGAGCCTAGTCCGGCGGATGTGCCACCTCTTCCTATCTCTTCTACTTTTGAAAACATTTCTTCTTCAGATGATGAAAGTGAGGATGATAATCCTCCCCCACCTTCTCAGGATCCTCAACCTCCAAGATGGGTCCGTGCTACTCGGGATGCAGCAGGTGATCTTGCCAGTGATCCTACAGATCAGCGACGTACACGTTCTCAGTTTGAAAGAGCCTCTTCTTTACTGGCTCAAGCTCCAGTAAATCATGATCCTGACACTTTTGCAGAAGCTTCAGGCCATCCACATTGGGAAGTAGCTATGAATGAAGAATATCATTCATTTTTGACAAATGATACATGGGATCTTGTTCCTCTACCAAAGGGACGCAAACTTGTTAGATGTAAATGGGTTTACAGAACCAAGTATGGACCAGATGGGAAAGTTGATAAACATAAAGCTCGTCTTGTTGCTAAGGGCTTTTCACAGGTTGAAGGCATTGACTACACTGAAACCTTCTCCCCTGTTGCCAAAATGAACTCTATCCGCCTTGTTCTTTCCCTTGCTGCCTCTTTAAAATGGGAAGTCCATCAGATGGATGTTAAATCTGCCTTCTTGCATGGGGACTTGCATGAAGAAATCTATATGGAACAACCCATTGGCTTCATCCAAACAGACTCCAGCCTTGTTTGTCGACTTAAGAAATCTCTTTATGGTCTCAAGCAAGCTCCTCGGGCTTGGTATGCCAAAATGGATAGCTTTCTTTTAGAATCTGGCTTTTCTAGGTGTTATTCTGACAATACTGTCTACACCAAGAAAGTGGGCAACTCTCTTATCATCCTTGTTCTTTATGTTGATGATCTTATTCTTACTGGTAGTGATCCCAACCTTATAAACCATGTGAAGTCCAGCCTTAAAAAGAAATTTGAAATGACAGACTTAGGACACTTACACTATTTTCTCGGTCTTCAAGTCTTGCAATCCAAGGAGGGTATTTCCCTTTCCCAGTCCAAGTATGCTTGTGATATTCTTCGTCATTTTCACATGGAAGACTGTAAGCCAGCACCTTCTCCCTTTCAGTCTGGAGTCAAACTTTCAGTCTCTTGTACTTCTCCTGAAGTTGATGCTACCTTATACCGTCAACTTGTAGGAAAACTCTTGTATTTAACCCATACTCGTCCTGAACTTTCCTTTGTTGTTGGCCTTGTTGCTCGTTTTATGCAAAACCCCCGTGAAAGTCATTGGAAAGCAGCCAAAAGAATACTTCGTTATGTTTGAGGTACAGTACAGTTTGGGATTCATTACAGTGCCAAAGCAGCTCCTCTATTAGTTGGTTTCACTGATTCTGATTGGGCTGGTGACCCTGATGATCGGAAGTCTACTGCCGGTTATGTCTTCACTCTTGGTTCTGGACCTATTACATGGGCTTGTTAGAAACAGGCTGCCATTTCTCTTTCGTCAGCAGAAGCAGAGTATCGTGGTGCCGTGGAAGCTAGTAAGGAAGCCTTGTGGCTTCGTCAGATCCTATCAGAGTTTGGCTTTGAGTAGCAGCATCCAACCACACTTTGGTGTGATAATCAAAGTGCCATTCAGCTATGAAAAGATCCAGTCCAGCATCAGCGCAGCAAACACATTGAACTACACATGCACTTCATCAGAAAGCTCATTCATGACCATGTTCTTGAAGTGCAATATTGTCCAACAGATGATCAGGTTGCAAACATCTTCACAAAGGCTCTCACAGAGGCGAAGTTCACTAAACTTCGATATATGCTTGGAGTTCAGGAAGTTGTCACTAAGGGGGGATAGGCTCTAGTGCCTCCTTCCTTCTCCTATTGTGTCATATTTGTAAATCCTTCAATCCTATCCCAAGTTGTTCTTAAGGGGGGATGTTAGGATATTCCGACACATAGGATATAGTTAAGTTCAACTTGGTCTAGTGTAGAGTTAGATATAGAGTTAGGTAAAGTGTGTTTCTTTATCGTTGTACATTTTGTAACTTACAATCTGAGGGTCACGATATGTAGTGATCTGACGGTTCACTCTCTCCTCGGTATTACCTACACTTGATCCGTGGCTTGACACCCGATTGGTCCATGAGTTCTATTTAAAGCGCATGGAGGGTCATTGTTCGGGTAATCCGTGCATGAGAGAAGCTTATGTAAATTTTCATTCCTTGATTAATAAATTGCCTGTAGTAGCCATGTTGGCGCAGGCCATGGACTGTTTCCCTCTTTGAGGGATTTAACCACGTCAAAAATACTGGTGTATTGATCTGTGATCTGGTTGTGAGCGGTGTCCTTTTGGTGTTCTTTCTAAGGAACTTACCTTGTAAATTCCTACAGGGACTAAGACGTGTCGGAGTTCACCAATATTTTCCATACCACTCGCACAAAGTTGCGTATCAAAGGTTCATACCAGCATTTGGTACTCAAATACCATGGCTACCTGAACAATTACATCCAGGTAGAAGTAGAATTCCTGAAAATCTCGTCGCTTGGCACGACATATGGATATGCCATCAAGATCGAGAAAATGTTTAAACAAAAGAAGCAAGACTTTGGATCTATGAATCTGAAGCAAGGGAAAGGTGCCCCCAAACCACAGAACCAATGTGGGGTAGCCCAAGAAAACCCTCCAAATATGGAAGCAAAGAACAACATCCTGAAGCCAAAAAAGGACATGGGAAAGTGGTGTGAGTTCAATAAGAGCTCCAGTCACAACACAAGTTGGTGTCAGGCCACTCAGTCATTGGTGGCTAAGCTAAAGGTTTCAGAATTAGATACATGTTCCGACTTTGATTCAGAACCCGACAAGGGGAATAATAGAGGGAAGTAGATTATCGATGTAGATCCCAATGACACTGTTGCCACCATGAAGATCTAGAAGGAGGAACCCTAAGATCCAGAGGAGGAGGAGAATCTCTTCCACTCCTAGATGTGGGTAAAGGGCTCCCCACTACAATTCATTGTCAACAGCAGGAGCCAAAATAACCTCATTTTGATAGAGGTCATGAAGTGGTTAGGCTTACTGACCATAGCACATCCACAACTGTACACCATCGAGTGGCTTCCCCAAGGTCGGGATCTTCACGTAAGCCAACAACGTTGGCTTCCATACAACATCAAGCCCTTCATGAACGAGGTAATGTGTGACATTGTTCCCCTTGATGTTTGTGAGGTATTATTAGGACAACCATACTTGTGGAAGTGACATGCTGTGTATGAATCAAGGCCCCGTGCTATTATTGTTACTTTGGAAAATAAGTTTTATAGGATACCAGAGGTAGCATTGCCTAGTGCCATCTCTTTGGTTACTGCAAAACAATACAGTGAGATCATTTCCAAAACGGAGAAATTTGTTTTCCTGATGATACGGCCTCAAGGAAAGAAGAAGACGGTGGCCACGACCTCTGGAAAGGGCCCCTATGCACAGAAACTATAGATGGATAGGGTCATGGAGGAGTACGAGGACATCTTCACCTCCCCCAGAGGGGTTCCTCTACACTGTCAGGTCGAGCACTCCGTCGATCCGACCCCAGGTGTGCCACTGCCCAATGGACCAATCTATGGGTGCTCCATTCTAGAGAACGATGAAATCAAGAGGAAAATTCAAGAGCTGTTGCAGAAAGGTCACATCCGTATCATTTTATCGGCTTGTGGGAGCTTGATCATGTTTGTATAGAAGAAGGATGGGACTTGGAGACTCTGTATTAACTATCGAGCGTTGAACAAGATCACTGTCTGTAATAGGTACCTGATCCCATGGATTGATGACCTCCTGGACCAACTAAAGGGGGAAAAAATATTTCATCAAGATCAATTTGAAGTCAGGATATCACTAGGTACCAATCGAACCGCTGATGTGTGGAAGACTGCCTTCAAAGCCAAGGAGGGCCTTTTTGAACGGTTGGGTATGCCTTTCGAATTGATGAATGCTCCTGCAACCTTCATGAGCCTAATGGATGACATCTTGTGGCCATTCACGAACCCATTTGTAGTGGTATACTTGGATGACATCCTGATCTTCAGCCAGATTTGAGAAGAGCACCTCCACCACATCCAACATGTTCTCCAAACACTGCGGCAACACAAGTTATGTGCCAATTTGGGGAAATTCTCTTTTGGCATGACCCATGTTCAGTATCTAGGATACATTATTGATGGATGGGGGGTACATGTGGATCCAACCAAGATCCAATTCATTCGGGATTGGCCATCTCCAATCACTCCGATAGAGCTCCATAGATTTCTGGGTTTTGCCAACTCCTACTGCAGGTTCGTGTTGGGATTTTCTCATATCACTTGGCCCTTGAGTCAAGTCACCAAGGGAAGAGAATTTTTTTTTTTTTTTGGTTTGAATCTCAACAAAAGGAGTTCACAGAGTTGAAAGATCACCTCTTCTCGGCACTAGCGCTCACATTACCAAACTTGGAGCAATGATTTGAGGTCGAGATAGATGTCTCTGACTATGCTATTGGGGTAGTCCTTACTCAACACAGGCATCTAGTGGCATATCACAGTGAGACACTTTCAAACACAGTCCAGAAGTATTCCACCTATGACAAAGAGATATATTCCACTGTGTAGGCCTGTCGACAATGGAAGCATTACATTTTGGGGAAGGAAACAGTCTTCCACACAGACCACCGACCCCTGTAGTCCATACAGACCCAAAGGAAATTCCAGAATTATTGCCACCAGAAGTGGTCCACATACCTGCAATAGTTCCATTTGAATATCAAGTATAAGAAGGGCAGCAAGAATAATGTTGCATATTGCCTCAGTCGAATATCATGGCGTTAACCACCATGCTCAAATCTTGTGGGCACGAGACTTCTGATTTGCCACTTCTCTACAAAAGTGATCAAGAATTTAGCCACACATATCAGACAAACTTGGAGGGTTAGCATGTTCTAGATTTTCACCTCTAGGATGCCCTGTTATGCCACCTGGGTCACCTTTGTGTTCCTTCAAGCGAGCGTTCCAAGATGATTTGGGAAGAAAACTATAGTTGAGCTGTTGTGCATTTCGGGGTTGAAAAAATGGTTGCAATACTACAAAAGTATTTCTATTGGCGGAATCTTCGCAAGATGTCAGGAAGTACATTAGATCATGAACTTTTTGCGTCATTGGCAAACCGACCATCAAGAAGCAAGCTCTCTATATGTCACTGCCTACCCCTAGTCGACCTTGGGAATCCATCTCCATGGATTACATGTTGAGCCTTCCTTCTACTAAGCATGGAAATGAATATTTTTTTGTGGTCGTCAACAAGTTCTCGAAGATGGCCATTATGGTAGCCTGCAAGGAGAATATCATAGTAGAAGCCACTACTAAACTCTTCTTTGAACGGGTGTGGGTACACCTTGGGATCCCATAATCTATCATCTCAGACCAGGATAGTGGGTTCCTCAATATAGTTTGGTCCAGTCTCTGTTCGATGCTGGACACCAAACTCACTAAGTCCATAGCCTTCCATCCTCAAACTGATGTCCAGATAGAGGTTGTGAATATGATGATCGTACACATTTTGCACATGTACAACTCAAAGCATCCACGCACATGGGATGAGAGCCTCCCCTATGTTTAGCACAACTACAACCAGTTTCTCCATAGCTCGACTGGGCACAGTCATTTTTAGGTGGGCTTGGGATTCCAGCCACTATGTCCCATTGATGTGGCCATGCCATTTGCAACTACTCACGTAGATTCAGCTCATGTCCAGTGCGAAACAGATAAGGAAAACAAATTCATTGAGCACATCCAACATATTCGCCAGTAGGTCCATGGCATTCTAGAGAAATAAAATGCCAAATACAAGCAGTGACTGATCAACATTGGGTGCCACACAAGTTTTAGGTGGACAACAAAGTCTGGTTGCATTTGAAAAAGGAACGCCTTACGGGAGCCTATCGGAAATTGAGACCACTCTGATATTGTCCTTATACCATTACCAAGGATTTGGGTCCCCCATTCCTTGGCTTGCACCCAATGTTCAATGTGGACGACCTCCATCCATACTTTCCACCATTACTAGACACATCCGACATTACAGAACAGCTCACACCCGTAGAGTTAAATCCAGATTGCATGGAACAAGCTACAACTGATCGGATCATGGACACACATATGAAGAACACTCGCCAGTAGAATATTAAACTGTATTGAATTATCATAGTAGGCCAACTCCTTCACCAGGGCAAGTAGCTCACCAGGGACCAAGTTCAATAGAAGTTTCTTCATCTCATGGAGGAACTCAACACAATGGGGAACATCGCTTCCTAATGGGGGAGAAATCATCCAGGTGGATATTGGTGGCCACCCACCAAGTCCACATGGACCCCCACCAGTGTTTCTTTCAACTTTTCAGGTTCCTTAATTATAGCACAGTTTCCTATTTTTAGTAGTTTTTCAGGTCCTAAACTTCCGGAGCCGTTTTGGGGCCCTAAACAACGTTTTTTGGGAAAACTGGGAGAAACATGTGTCCATGGATGAATTTTGCTCTTCTCAATCTTGTATTTCTCGGCTAGATCTTTCTAACGAGATATTCTGTGTGTCAAATAGAGATCGTATGCCAAAGTTATGACCCGGGAAGTTAATGTACCAATTTACCCAAATGGGACCCACAATTTGGCGTTTCATCTTCTAGGGTTAGGTTTTTGGATGCTTAGGGTTTTCCATGGTTTTTAAACAATAAATAGGCCTTTGAACCTCATTATAACACACTTCAGAGGCATGTATGTTACTAGGAAAAGTGTCTATGCAGAACTGCTAATCCCACTAAGGTGTCGTAGCTACCTTAGAAACAAACAAAGTAAAGCTACTTTCATTTTCCTTTATGAAATATAGATGAGAGAATAATAAAGGATACCAAACTCTGTCTTGCGCTTGGTTCCTAGTTCGATTCCTCTTTCTTCTGATAGTCCTTTGCTACTTGCTTCTTTGTACACCCAGCTTCACATAGTACCTGTAGAATCAAAGTAGCATAACACTATACAAGAACATGGATCTATTATCATAAACAATCTAGGATCAGATGTAAATTGACCATACAAATGCATGAAACATAAATGACACAAGAGTATGGAGGAAAACTTGAATAGCTTTATTCATAATCAAGAAAGAGCCAAGAGAGTCACAACCAGTTGTTCTGACCCAGCATCATCCTCTCAGCAAGTAAGCCCTTCTTCACCTCATGTAAAGCTTAGATCACCCAACACTATGATGTTGCCTCAAGAAACCAACAACAATTCCTTACAAGATGAAAAATTCCAGCCTCTCTAGCCTCTGGATCTCTGGGATGAGAGATCTATATATAGATATTTGCAGAGGTGTGAGTCAGCTCTAGGTTTTTGATTAGTGTATTCCCTCTGATAGTTCTTGATTCCACTTGGAGATCTCATTGATCTCTTACTCATCCTTGGGCAATTCTGAGAGGCAAGTGTCACAGGAGAAGTTTATGGAATATTCCATGATCATCCACCTCGCAAACTGTCTCCGCCACTTGTATTTTCTCATCCATCGCACCCCATAGAAGGGCTTTTTAAAATGCAACGCACTTCCCATGTGTACAAGGTGAGATGCATCGCATTCTAACAATGGAGCAAGTGAAATGATCCAGTTTTGACCAGTTCTGAGTAGTTTTTCATGGAGAAATTCTGGGAGATGATGTAATCAGTTGACCTTGTTCTTTTAGGGGTTGGAACAACACCTTTAGGGACTTAGGAGCCCTTAGTTTATGGACATTTATGATTGGGGTTGCAGTTCCCAAAAATGTCTATAACAGTTGCCCCCTAAAGCATGAGGTCATTAATCTTTTTGATGTCGGGTGAAATGCTTTATCATGAGGATCCGAAGTTCTTTCAAGCTGGAAGGAGACCTATGATAAGATACAATACAATACATTATCTTCATAATTTTTTCATGATCTAGCTGAGGCAGGCATTCCTATGCTCAGCTTTATAAATTCATTTTCCATGTACATGAGACAGACAATTATCTGAGTGTAGATTGATGATTCTGGTAGAGCCATCATCCCTTAGATTGGATGATTATCCGTTCAGCGATGATGTACATTTGATTTCTTTATTTTCCTGAATATATATCGCAGCCCGGATGGATGAAACTAGATCCGAGATCTTCAATCTCGTTCAATATTCACTCAAAGTACAAGTCAATCTATGTGAGAGATGTTCTGGAGTCGAACATGGAAAGACATCGCCTGATTACCAGCCAATGATGTAAGCTGTTAACAGGCGCGAGAGGAATCATCGATAATGATAATGACCCTCAAGGTACTGCAGTACAATTCACGTGGTGTGAATAAAGGACTTGGCGTCGAACACCACGCAAAATATTTCGGTTGAAGGCCATTGATGTAAACCTATCGCCGGAAGTGAGAAACTTGCCATTGAGGCATGAAAGCTTCAAAGTACTGAAAGGGGTGTCCCTAGATTGGCTTCTTGGATAATGAGCTGATGTCGACAAGAAGCGATCCATCATAGGAGGGCCTTAATGAATCCCACATTAATGACACGGAATAGAGCAAATGATTTTAATGGAGGTGAAAACGATCTGGTGATATAAGGTTCAAGGTAGCGGTCATGAAAGAATGGAGCGTAAATGTATTGCAGCGGGTGAGACACAGGTGAATTCTCTAAGTGACTTCTCTTGAACATAACGGCGACACTGACATGATGGATTGGTAGCATTAACCCCAAATGTGGATGGTGTGATGGGACCATGGTGATGTGACCGGTGAATGAAACAACCTAACTTGGATGTGGAGTGAAAGTGTCATGTTCAAGAGCGACTTGCTACTAACAAAGTTTCTTCAAGTTTTCTTCCAAATTTTTCCCCAGTCATTGCTGACCAGTACCTCTTTATTTTTGTCAAGCTTGAGGAGGATAACATATGCTTGTTCTATAATTTTCCCTTCGGGCAAACCCATCGCTATGTTTTAACGAGCCTAGTGATAGTGAAACACGTTCTTGTCTGCTATGGACAAGTTTGTCGCTACTAGGTTTTAGCGAGTTTAACGACAAAGACAACTCGGTCCTTTTCATTTTTAGAGAGTCTGAAAAAGGACGTAAAGGAAACTACAAAAATCCTTTTTCATAATATAATCCCTTAAGTCCGCAAAAGTATAAAACAATACAGAAGGGATGAATTTTCGATACTTTTAACGAGCCGAACAAAACAAGCGCTCGATCTTTTTGTGTAATAATCCCTCAGGTCCAAAAAGATTAATATCTAAAAGAGGGATAGAACTTTCGGTCCTTTTAACGAGCTGGAGAGGCCAATGGCTCGGCAATCTTTTCATGTTTTACGAGTCAGTTGAAAAGAGCTTAAAGGAGACTCGTCTTTGAGGAACGAGTGATAAAATTGGGTAGCAGTTGATTCCAGGTAAGGTTTGGAATTTTCCAATCACGACAGTGTTACAAGGATGGCTAATAGGATCACTCTTCGCAGTTATTCCTCAAAATGGGTAAACAATCAAATGGAGGTGAATGATCGGCCAATACAGAGTGGAGGTGATGATGGGAACACAACCAAGGCTTTAAAGGCTGAAGTACTACATTCACGATGGTTATTTACCAGGAATTGGTTCATTTTTTATTGAGCTTAAACACTGGGGGAAACATTTGCTCATTGCTTAAGTTTATTTTTTAACGAGCATGAAGTCCACATTAAAACTGCTCGATGCGGGTTTATTTTTAACGAGCTTGAACCCTGCAGTAACACTGCTCGTGATAAGTTTGCATGCCCCCAGAATAATAATGCAAATCGAGGTGCATGGTCCCCAAGCTTCATTGCATTCAACTCGGTGGTTGGAATGAAGGTTTACCTTTGAGATTTGGAAAGGGGATTTGTTTCATTTTTTAATGAGGTCGACACTTTAAAAGAACTATCCTCATGAATCCTTGTTTCATTTTTTAACGAGGTTGACACGAGATAAGAACCATCCTCGAAATCCATGGTATTTACAGTATTTGATAGGAACTCAAAAACTGAAGGATGATTAAGGTTGCTGGAATAATCTTTGTGGTAATCCGGAAGATGGGAGTGATGCAGTAATCTTCCCATGGTGCCTCTCCTATCATCATTGATTGAATGATTCATTCGTCTGTAGAATGTACATGCGACCAAGGATCTGAAGAGGTGCCATATTCCTTAGACCTATTTATCCAAATGCTCGATGAACATTGATTTGGGTTTGCCTCCCAGGCCAAGAAAATTGATTGCTACAATATTTCTAAAATGGCGATGATCCATGCTGACAAAATGTTTAGGAATCTTCTGAATCCCTTAGATATAGAAGATTTGATATTGTAGGTTTCCATTGTGGCCACTTCCGCCAGATTACTTTGAGGTGGTAGGGAAAAAGTACCCATTAAGGCAGGGTCTTTTAGGAGGCCTACTCCAATATTTTGAAGTGAATGATTGCTTCCATGGATCATTGGAATGCTTCCCATAACTTGTGAACTTTTGGGGAGAAATTTTTGTTGGTCGACGATTGTAATTCTTCCTTGGAAGGGAAATGCAATCTTCCTGAAGTAGGTCGACACAACTGTGGCCATGGAATATATCCAGGCCCTTCCCAGTAGGATCTTTTAATCGAGGTTTCCGTCGATTACTTCAACATCAATTTCTACTATTTTTCCCCCCAGTTCAACTTGCAAGTTACTTAAAATCCCGTATGGAGTGTATGATCGTCCATCAAATGCTTTTAACATTGTTGATGATCGCGACAAGGGTGGTGAGCCTAAATTTTTCCAGCAACTCATTGACATAATACATGTAGATGCCCCCTCATCAATAATTGTTCGATGAACAGTTTTGTTGAGAGCTTTCACTTGAATAAGGAAAGCTAGTTGAGCTGGTAACTGAGGGTCATATCCTTTGTGATTAAAGGATACAAGATTGGAATCCGTTGGGTCAATCCCACCTATTACTGATAATTGACCTTGCCTTTGGGAGAGGCAATTTTGCGGTACCTCAAGTGTCGACATAACGAACGGTGATTGGGCCAGGTCCTCTACTATATTATAATTTTGTGCTACTTTTGCATGAGGATTAAATGTCGATTTGTGTACTACTCCCTTTGGCAACTTTATCATTGGTTCAGGAATGATGGGTGGCACAACTTTGGTCAAAGTTGTTGTCTAACTACTAGGTTGTTCATTAGCCTTGTTATTCGACAGCTGTGGATTCCCGTAATCTTTATTCCTTGTCAAAGCATCATTTTGCTGCTTTGAGATAGACAACATAAGCACTTGGGATCAGGAAGCATTTTGATTAGCAACCGGTTTTGTTCCCAGGTTTGGAAACGGATCAGTCAATACTGCTGAGGTTTTTGAACTCTTAAAGAGTCTCTTAACTTCATCTTTATGTGGACAATCTCTCGTCCGATGATCCTCATCGCATATCTGACACCCTGTAGGGGTTTCCCTTTGCCCAGAGGGGTTTGCAAAGGGTTTTCCAGGAGATGACTCATCCTGCTTCTTTTTTCTCCCTTTCTTTTTCTTCTTTCCCCCTGGTTGCTTCAGTTGTTTTCCCTTGTCGGTCGACACGGCATTTACTTCTGAGGCAAGAAGTTCCTCATTATGCATTTTGACAAGAAATCTTACGGGCCTTTTTAGATGTAGCCTTCATTGATTTCGTGTTTGTAGTACCAATCACGCCATTGCCGGCATGAGAGTCATTGTTCGATTTAGGAGGAGGAGGAACGGAAAATTCTGGTCTGGGAGCATCAGGGATTTTATCGTAGAGCGTGCCAGACTGAGTATAAATCAAGTCTAAATATTGTGCACGAGCAATAACTTTCTCTTCAGTGATGACTCCTCCCTTTGCCACATCTTCTGCAATAGAAGGTAATAATGACTTAATAAACCATTCAACTAAAAGCTGATCAGGAACATACATTTTTACCATTCTATGATGACGTCGCCACTCATGAATATGATCAGATATGTGAGTGGTCGTTGTCTATTTGAAATTGGTAAGAAGCTTTGTTCCCGTTTCATACCTTATGGGTAACTGAAAATGGGTTAAAAAGGTTGTGGCTAGGGTACTGAAGTTACCAAATGAAGCTCTAGGTAATTCTATATACCATTTTGCTGCCGGACTAGTTAACGTTCACTGAAAAAGGTGAAGCCTAATTGAATCATCGTTGAGAGTGTTTGATGAACACCATAGATGAAAAGTCATCACATGATTCGACAGGTCTTCACCCGGATTTCCATTAAATTTAGGAATATCTGACGCAAGTTTATTTGGAATCGCCAACCACCAAGGGGCATAAGCAATTGGATCATTTGTCAATCGGTTTAGATCTGGTAATTCTAGAGTTGCTACAAAGGGCAACTGTTGATTCAGGTTAGGCGAAGCATACCGAGGATAAGATGGAATCGCTTGAGCAGTGGGTCTTTGCATACCAGCATAAAGTATTTGAGGATGGTAACTTTGATAAGGTTGATGGGCATAACCATTTTAGTATGGTTGTTGATAACCGCTTTGGAAATGCAGTTGCCCATTACTTACAAATACTTGTTGCTCAGGTCCTTGATATGATTGTTGGAATTCCGGTTGTTGAGATTGAACCAGCCCTGGTTGTTGGACGATTTGCTGTTGTCCAATATTGGATGATTGACCAAGATGAGGAGTCATAGTACTTGTTTGAGCCTGAGTCGCTCCAGATAAGGAGGCACTAACCCGAGGTTGTGATTGAGTCGTTGAGACAAGAGGTTGTTGTATTGCAACCTGAGAAACATGGGGTTGACATACAACAGGTAGCGCTTGTACTTGCGATGCAGTCACCATAGCAGGTATAGTGGGAATATTCGACACAATGTGAACTGGTTGCACTGAATATACAACCCTTGGTTGTTGAGGCAGTATTGGTACCCAACCGCTGGATGTAATTCTAGTTTGACCTGAACTTTGTTGTAAACTCCCATATGGTTGTTCTCCGGGAGGGAACAATGAAAAGGCATACTGCCCTCCATATGGTGGCAATCTCATACTTAAAGGGTAGATTGGCCTTTGAAGATACGTTGGATCAATTTGTTGAGTTTCAACATAAGAGATACCAGATGATAATCCAGATGAAGAAATAGGAACTGACCATGTCGTCGAAACAGTCCCTGATTGGAATCTGGCTTGTTTTTTATAACTTGCCGGGACAGATGGTATACCGGCGAACATCATTGGAGTAGCAACAGGAGGCTCTGCTGCTACTGCGTCGGATGACACAGTCCTGGATGTCGATGGTTGTTTAGACATATCTAGTCTATCCAAAAGATTTCCTAGCGATTCTACAAGAACTTGCGATGAAGGGAGACTAACTTCTACGGCCAACGAGGGAACAGTGATGTTATTCTGATTAAAATAAATTTTAGACGCTTTGACACAACATATTTTTTCAATTTTTAAGAGTCGAGAAAAAAAAAAGATGACTCTAGTCGCCTTCGATTTTTAATGAGCCTGAAGTGACAAGTGCTTAGATGGACCTTTTCTTTTGAGTCTGAAAAGGAACGAAAGGGACTGCTCTGGAAATCTAGACAGAGGGATTACCAAACCAATCACAAAATTGCAAAATACTTTTTACGGTATGGCAGTCAATCTTCCCGAATGATGTGTTTAGTGCATTGGGAGAGATTCTGGGTTCGATCCCCAGTGGAGTCACCATTTTGTTATAGGGAAAAGTGTCTATGCAGAACTGCTAATCCCACTAAGGTGTGGTAGCTACCTTAGAAACAAACAAAGTAAAGCTACTTTCGTTTTCTTTTATGAAATATAGATGAGAGAAGAATAAAGGAGACGAACCTCTGTCTTGCGCTTGGTTCCTAGTTTGATTCCTCTTTCTTATGATTGTCCTTTGCTACTTGCTTCTTTGTACACCTAGCTTCACAGAGTACCTGTAGAATCAAAGTAGCATAACACTATACAAGAACATGGATCTATTATCATAAACAATCTAGGATCAGATGTAAATTGACCATACAAATGCATGAAACATAAATGACACAAGAGTATGGAGGAAAACTTGAATAACTTTATTGATAATCAAGAAAGAGCCAAGAGAGTTACAACCAGTTGTTTTGACCCAGCGTCATCCTCTCAGCAAGTAAGCCCTTCTTCACCTCATACAAAGCCTAGATCACCCAACACTATGATGTTTCCTCAAGAAACCAACAGCAATTCCTTACAAGATACAAAATTCCAGCCTCTCTAACCTCTGGATCTCTGGGATGAGAGATCTATACATAGATATTTGCAGAGGTGTGAGTTAGCTCTAGGTTTTTGATTAGTGTCTTCTCTCTGATAGTTCTTGATTCCACTTGGAGATCTCATTGATCTCTTACTCATCCTTGGGCGATTCTAAGAGGCAAGTGACACAGGAGAAGTTTATGGAATATTCCATGATCATCCACCTCGCAAACTGTCTCCGTCACTTGTCTTTTCTCATCCATTGCACCCCATAGAAGGGCTTTTTGAAATGCAACGCACTTCCCGTGTGTACAAGGTGAGATGCATCGCATTCTAGCCATGGATCAAGTGAAATAATCCAGTTTTGAGTAGTTTTTCATGGAGAACTTCTGGGAGATGATGTAATCAGTTGACCTTGTTTTTTTACGGGTTGGAACAACACCTTTAGGGAATTAGGAGCCCTTAGTTTATGGACATTTATGATTGGGGTTGCAGTGCCCAAAAATGTCTATAACAATGTAGCTGCCACATCTCTTCTCAGAGATAAGCTACCATTGCCCTAGCTAGTTTATTTGCATTTATGCTTGTAAGCATATTTTAGTATTTTACAGTAATGAAATGAAGTATTATTTCTGCTACATCTATATATGTATGGTTATATCTATAATTTGTTGTGTTCTTGTTTAAATCCAAATCATTCCATTAGTTGTTTCTTCACCACCTACAACTTCTTCTCCGCCTCCTCCAATTGTTGCTTCTCCCTCTGTCTTTGTGTAATCCTTCTGTTGCATTCTTGATTCTTTGCTTCAATCCCCAAAGACAGTATTTCTACAAGTGGACCTTCCTTGAACTTGAATCTTTTCTCTACCTCTACACTGTCAGAAATATTCCTTTTTCCTTTGTCTGGCGTAGGTTAGCTACTCTCTGTAGGCTATTGTTGTTGTTTCTCTATCAAGTGTTGCTACCCTATGTGTTGTTAACCATTCTACAACCACTCTGACTGGTTCATTGAGCCTTGAGGAGTTGTAGCAATATCTCCATGGGTATTCCTCAGGGAAATGACATGCCCTATGGATCCAAGGATGATACACTCTCGCATAGGGGTCCTTCACTAAGAAATGTGTGTCATATGGATTGAAACTTCTAATGCCGAAGTTGAATCTCTTGAATCCCTTCGTCTCAACCTAATCATGCTTGAGACTCTAGATCTCATACAACCTGATCTACAAAGGAAGAGTGGGCCAAGGTGCCTTCTTCTTCCTATGCAGTTGTGCTGACAACCCTGTCAACATGTAATATGCAACCTCTTGCATGACCAGCTTGTCCATGGCAAACTTTGGTAACACATGTAGAGCCTTCTCTGTATTGTACATCTAGATGAAGGTGCCAAGGGGTGAGGCATGCCAATCTATTATGTTAACCAATGCCTCCTTCGCTGCTTGTGACATGTAAGGCATATCCTTCTCAAAGATCATCTTGTACACCGGTGTGACGAAGGGGTCTGATAGTTGTAGTATAACTCCTTGGAAACTTCACTTGGAGAACAACTTGCAATAGATGTGCACATAGTGTTTTTAAGGTGTCCATGCCCAACTTGAGCCAAGGAACTACTGTTGGGCATAGATTGCATCAAGCATGTAGGAAGGCATCAATAGCTCTACCTTCTGACCCTTAGGTGGATGTCGATCATATGGTACTTTCTCCCTCAGTTGGAGAGCTAGCATGTTGGACGAATTGGAAGGTCTTCCTTCGTTCACCAACTGATCCAGCACAATCACCTAACTTTGTGGGAAGGTCTCTTGTATATTTGGTTATGTTTCATGCTAAACATAGATGGCTCTCTTACCCAGCTCATGAGCCCTAGAAATGGGTAATTATATGGGCTCATTTTTCCTCCTAATTTAGCTTAATCCACCATTCTCATTATTTTATTGCATGTTTTTTATTATATTTATGCTAATAGAGTGAGTTGGGTTGGTCATTATGCCTTGAAGTCTAATGTGTGCTTAACGAAGATTTTTAGTCAATTTTGGAGACAAAGTCAACGGTTTAATGAGCATTTGGTAGCAAATATTTGAAGAAGACAAGGGAGAGGATTTGTAGGAGGGTGTCCCCCTCATTTATGGTTCCCTCCTTCAAATCCTCCTTTAGAAAAGCTTGGAGCACAAGTAGCCACATCAATGCATCAAAGAGGCAGCCAAGCAAGTGAAGAATAACTGTTGTTTATGTTAAGTCTTGGGAGCCAATCCTCCTTGATTTTAGGGGAGCTACCGAGAGCTCTAATTTTATAAGTAGAGAGGCCTAGGGCCTCATTAGGTTGTTTGATGTTAGTCAATTTTTCGCACTTTTGTTGCATCTTTTGGTGAGCTCATTTTGAGCTTACTTTTGTGGACAATTTCATGTAATCTGACTATCATTTCGATAATGAAGATGAAATATTTTTTGTTCCATCACTGAGTTACCTCAAAGGGATAAAGCTCTTGGGTTAGGGCCCAACCCAAGCTGTCCATCACCTCTTGTTTTGTATTTATATGTTTTCTTGCAGTTTATGAATTAGTTGCAGTTAGATAGATTTCTTTCCTGGTTAGAATAGGTTGCTTTTGGTGATTTACATATATGTCTCCATCTCAGTTTGCTAAAGTAGGTTAAATAGTGCTAGGAGAAAGATCAAAAAAGGCCATCAATAGAGCCTTGACCTCCTTTCCTCCCTTTGGGACAATGAGCTAAGGTCAAGACCCTCTTGCTGCCACCAAAACAAAGTTTCACCTTCTGCATGCAATTTCTGGTGTTATAGTTTGATTTAGAGGTTAATTCTTTGCTTCAGATCCATTTTGCCATGCTCATTTATGTTTCTACAATAAATCTCTTTCCATGCTTTCCTTTCCATATAGCATTGTCCAACATTTTATTTTCCTAGATCAAAATTTAGGTTAACATGAGATACAGTTCTGTTTTTTTGGGTGCAACTATTTTCTTTGCTTGCTCAATTTCAGAGTTTGATTTGTAGCTCTCTTGTAGTACATCTCTACTCATAATAAGTCAATAAATCAGCCATCAACATCTCTCTTTGCTACATGTTCCACATATCATTCATAACCCCTCATAAATCTGCCCTAATTTTCTGCACTTTTCTCATAAACATTCCTCTCGTCCCTTGAACAAATCTAACCATCATTCTCTTCCCTAATCCTCCTTGACAAATCTCAAACAACTTAACACATCCTTTTAGAATTTGGCTACCCTTTCCAATCATTTTCCCACCTTCAAAATCTCTAAATAGCCCGTGGAATCCTCATGTAGATCCTCTTATAGACCTCCTGTAGATCCGCTGTAGCCTCTTGTAGAATTTCCTGTAGGTTATTTTTTGAAGTCTGATTGTAGGGAAAGCCTTTAGAAGGCTACCAGAGGCCTCCTAGGACCCATCCAAAACTTCCTACACCTCTGCAAATCCAAAAGTCTCCCTCCATCGCCACCTAATTGCTACGACATCCACAAACAAATAAATTACATGCATGACAATTTCACATAAAATACATAAAAAACCAAAAAGATGTTTTCTTTTCATTTCCTTCTAGAAATAGCTTGAATAGATGTTGGATACTTCCTAAGTAGGTAATGGTATTCATTTTATGGTTTTTCATTTGTCTTTCTGCAAAATTAGGGTTAGTTGGTTAATTAGGGTTTGCTAGGGTTACTTCACATTTCAATATTCCTTCTATTTCTGCAAGTAGAGTAGCCTTTGTAGAGTAAGATTTTCTTTCTTTCATCACATATAAAGCTTCTTCTAGAATTCATAGAAGCCAGCTTAAGCTCCTAGTGATCTTGCGCCAATTGACCAAGTGATATCCTATATTAAGAACTAGTACTTGTGCATATAGCACCGTCGCTTCCAAGTTTGTTACGAACTACTGGGTTGATAAAAGTAAAGTAGGAAGCCCTAAGACTTGCATCATTATTGCTGCAATACTAGTGCTCACCACTTTTTGGTGCCATTGCTAAGAAGTGTCAGAGTATTATGTGATTACTGCTTTTCTTCTATTTCCTACTGCAAAATTCTGCTAAGTAATTTATTTCAGTAAAAGTAGAGTAGTTGTTTCTGTCAGTTTCTACATTTCCTTTCTTTCATTTCAATTTTACAATTTCCATTTCAGCGAAAGCAGATTATCCATTTCCTTGATTTCATTTCAATTCTACAATTTCCATTTCAGCAAAAGTAGATTAGCCATTTCCTTGCTTTCATTTCAATTCTACAATTTCCATTCTAGCAAAAGTAGATTAGTCATTTTCTTTCTTTCATTTCAATTATGCAATTTCTTTTCAACAAGTTCATTTCAGTAGTTGCAATTTGTTTGTTCAAACAATTTTAGTTTTGCAGGTACAAGAAGAAAAGCACAAATCACCCAAAAAGAGATTTCCTTTGATGCCTCGTAGGAACATAGATAGTTTAGGAAAATTCCTACCTACCACCCCTACCACATCAGAAAGCCACCCTTCTCTCTTCTTCGGTGGTAGTGATCCAGAGGAACCTTTAGGTTAGCAACCAAAGATATTTGAAGAACTTATAGGAGAATAAGAGGAAGAAAACATCCCTCCTGAGACAATGGCTGAAAACAAAAATGTTAGGGGTAATGGAGAAATAGTAGAGGGTACCTTTCCCATCCGAGAGACCAATGAGGACACTTAAATGAAGAACGTAAGCCCTTCAGCCCTACCTCACTTCCATGGATTGACTACAGAAGATCCTAACACTTTCTTGTTTGATTTTTATGTTATCTTTTGAACATATTACTATGCAGAAGATGAACAAAAGTTGAAACTATTTCCTTTTACTCTGAAGGATGCAGCATTATGCTGGTTCATGGGCTTACTTGGAAATAACATCACAACTTGGGCTTAGATGTAGCAAGCCTTTAATAACAATATCAGGACTACTATAGGTCAAAAGATACCAAGGAAGAAATCTTCCGAATGACCATGGGAAGTGATGAATCATTGGAAGATTATGAAGGGAGGTTCTAGCTCAGTTATAAAAGGGTCAGGTGCACACTTGACCCCGAATCGCTGAAGTTGGTCCTACTCAGGGGAATTCTGGAAGACCTTCTAGGCACCCTCCATCTATAGGCTGGGGGAGACATCTACCAGTTACCTTATGAAGACATAAATACTGTTTTTAGAAACCATTCTAGGGAAACCAGAAAGAGAGGTAGGGGGAGTCAACCCATAGCTAGTACCTCCTCATCCAGTTCATCCCTCAAAGGTGAACTTGGAAAAATGCTGGAAGACATCAAGAGTGAGATGATGTAGACTCTTGCCATGCAAATGGATACCTTTCATATCAAAAGGAAACAAGAGGGAGCAAAGAGGGCTTTAGCCATTTTTTGTCCTAGGTGCACCAGAAGGCATCCTAGGAACGAATGTCCATTGAAGTCTATAGACGTTTGTTTAGTCTGTGAAGAAGATCATTCTACAAATAAGTGCCCTTCCTTGCCCAGACTTAAAGCTGTATACTAAGAGCCCAAAGGAGCCACTGAACCACTCTACTTCATGAACCAAAGGAGACCGCATGGACCTAGAACATACCAACAAGGAATTAAAGGGACTTCTTAGGCATACTACAACCCCAATCAAGCCACTTCCATACCTTCTTGGGGTCCCCCTGCTCATCCTTCCTCGTCCACCCCTCCTCCTTGGGCATATCCATCTCTGAATCATGCCCAACCAGCCACTCATTCATTTCACTCCTACGCTCAGCCACAACCTCATGGGGATTGCATCTCATCAAGGGTGGAGGCCTCAATAGAACTCTCATCCCACTCTTTTGCCTCCACCACCTACTCAACCACAATCGTTTCCTCCTGCTCCTCCAAGGAAACCCCAAATGCCTACTCAACTGATCCTAAACTCGAGCAATAGACAGGCTCAACAAGTATATAGTGGGGAACCATCATGCCCAACCTATGCTGTGGAGATTCAGGAGATTAACCTATGATTTGCGAAGGTTTTCCCAGATAGCCAGCCTCCCCCTAAGGAGGATAAGGAAGATAAATAAGAATTTGAACCAAAAGCAATTCCAGCCTTTCCTAAGAGATTATCCAGGACAACACATCCCACCACAGAAGAAACTAAACTTCTGGGAGAATTGAAACAATTATGTGTAATGATACCACTTTCCAAGCTATAAAGGATGTGCCTATATACAATAAGAGGATCAAAGAGAAGTTCTTCAAGCATCCAGGAAGGCACAAAAGAGATGCCCCAACCATCAATGTCATAGGACAACTGTTCGACCTGATGTTGGGGTAGGTAATCTGTCTCAAATATCTAGAACCTGGAAGCCTAGTAGTTGATGTCCACATCAATGGTACCATGATCCCAGATACCTTGTTTGATATGGTATCTACCATTAATGTGATGAAAAGGGACACCATGCTCAAGCTCAAACTCCAGGGCTCCTTAAGGAAGACCACGATAGTACTCCAACTAGAAGACCGCTCCACCGTGACCCCTGAAGGGATTGTGGAGGATGTGATGGTCTTCATTGATTCTTGGGAGTACCCTACTAATTTCTTGGTTCTCCAACTGAAGGCAAAGCTCACTGGGTATCCTCTCATCCTGGGAAGACCCTAGTTGGCCACTGCTAATGCTTACATCTGTTGTCGGGCTGGGAACATGACCATCAAAAACAGGCATATGTCCAAGCAGCTAGTACTATACCCTACTGGCAAACCCCTGCTAGAATAGATCTACCTCTCTGGTTGGAGGAGGAGGATGAGGATGAAGTCTATTCTGCACCACTGTGTACAGTAGAAACTGTCATGGGGGGAAACTACAAAATGAGGATGATATCATTGAAAATTTGATTTAGAATCCAGCCCCAAATATTTTTCCATTAGAAGATATAGTGAAAGAAACCCAAGACAATCTGTTAACTGATCTCTGTGTGGCCGACCCGACCTCTCTACATGTTAAGAATATAGAGTTCAGCCCAGAAAGAACATTCAAAATCAACTCATCCCTATCCACTTCCTAGGAGAAGGAACTGTGTAGCTTATTGAGAAAACATTTAGATGCTTTCCCTTGGAGCTATAAGGAGATGAAGGGAGTGCACTCTTCAATTTGTGCTTATCACATATACATTAAGGCGGATTGAAAACCAGTCAGTCAGTCTCAAAGGAGGATGAATGACATTGTCAAGGAAGAATTGCAAAAGTTACTGGATGCAGGATTCATCTACCCCATATCTGACAATGAATGGGTCTCTCCTTTGGTACTAGTGCCAAAGAAGAATGGTGAGTGGATCAAGTATTAAATGGTCTAGGAGGGAAAAAGATTTTCTCCTTCCTAGATGGGTTCAGTGGGTACAATCAGATCCAAATTAGCCTGGAAGGCCAAGATAAGACCACTTTCACTTGTCCTTGGGGTACCTTTGCACATCGGGTCCTTCCCTTCGGTTTGAGCAATGCTCCCGCCACTTTCCAGAGAGCAGTATTGAGTATATTTTCTGAACTGGTTCATGATGTAGTGGAAATATATATGGATGATTTTACTCCTTATGGTTCTGTTGTGCCCTACAACAACCCCCCATTTCATAACATTTTTATCACAAACAATTTACATATGAAATGGGTCCCTTTTAAAATTTTTAATTGGCATTAATAAACTTGTTCAAATAAGGTATGATAATCAAATGAATTTATGCAAAAAACCCTTGTTGAGCAAATGATAAGCAGTTTTTTGGTTAAGTCCAAAAAAGTAATCGCAAGTTCGGTTGCCATCTTGGTTTTTCCCGATGCGATATCGCTATCGGCCATCGGCAATAGCCAATGCACACACAAAAGGGCACATACCTTTTCCCCGATGCGACGCGATATCGGCGATCGGCTATCGGCATGGCACTATGTCTTGTGAAAAATGTTTTAACACTCCGGCCCGATGCGATATCGCATATCGGCAATCGGTACAATCCTACGCATTTTCATAAGACGTTTATATCCTTTCCCCGATGCGATATCGCTATCGGCATTTGCTAAAAGCAATTGATACACATTTGGGGGTTATGTTCGCGCGCCGAATGCGATATCGCAATCGGCGTTCGCTAAAGAACTTTCCCAAGTGATAACGCCACACACACACTTCCGATGCGATATGATGACGCTTAATGATGACCTCAGTTCCAAAAGGTGATTATTTCAAAGCATTAAAGTTATATTTAAAATCGATTTGACAAAATCACAGATTTCAAAATGCCGTTAAGTAAAGGGATAAGGTAATGCATGCGTATTTAAAGCTTTGCCCCTTCGAATTAACGAGCAATTACGATTAGACCTTTGAAAAAATCTATTACACGCTTTAAGGGGTCATTCGGTTTAATAACTTACGTAATGGTCATTTATGAAGCTGCAGGCCGTAAAATCACCATCATTACATCTACGGTGCCTTCTCAAATCATTAGATCCGCAGCCTCTTTTAGGAATAATCTCGCCACGCTTCAAATCATATATTTATCCCGTTATGGATTGTCATTGTTATTTCTTTGTTACGATTTCTCTTGCACTTGTGCAGAATTCGACTAACGAGAGAAGTCTGAATATGATGGGAAAAAAGTTCAAGAAGATGGCAGGTTCTACTGCGACACCCGCCTCAGGCCAAGCGGCTACACCTTCAAGGAAGGGCTTAATCTCAGATACTACATGCACTGGTCTTACTGGTACTACATGGCAAGGGACATACAATTTGCTAGAAGGAGAACAACCAGAAGTGACAGTAACGGAGGCAAGTGTGGATGAATTAAGAAAGTCTGAGGCAACTCTTAAAGATTTGGCTGACTCTTTTCTGCACAGAATAGCAGCCAGGGAACAAGTCTTGCCTTATACTGATGTGGTACGTTGGGCAATTGAAGAAGTTCCTCTCACTAATAGAACCTTCATTTCTAAGGATGGAAGGACTTTCGGCTCCTTCAAGCCTGACGACTTAAGACGAATGTATCATTTGCCCAATCCCGAGCAAGTCTATAACAGAGCATTTGTGGAAAAATTTGCCAGAGAGAATGAATCACCAGCCGAACCTCTCCGAGATTGGAGGCAAAATCCAGCAAAACACAAACAGGATATGTCGGGTAAGTACTCCAATGCCTCTCTGGCTTCACCTTACTGCTATGCTGGAATTATGATGTGTAGATTGTGGGGATTTCATGATTCTGCAAATATCCATGTTGATATGGTTCCCTTAATGGAAGCGGCCGTTAATAGTATAATTATGGATTGGGCCACTATCCTGTCTGATAAGTTGGTCTTAGCTATTCGTGAGTTTAGGGCCAAAACTAGAGTCACTGAGAGAAAAATCCCACCTTTTTATTACTCTGCATACATTATGGATGCCCTTTGTTTTAATTCTGAGTTTCCTGTCCTTGGTTGGAGATGGACAACCCATGACCCAACACCTATTCATTTGTATCATCGTAAATTGTGGAAACCTTCTCACAAAGACCATTTGTACCAAATTTGCAATGGTTTTATGGTTCCCGTTCACTATTCTATTTTTGACAGACCTATCCCTAGGATTTCCTATGAAGCCTCTTTTGACCTGCCAGCCGTAGCCCATTGGTTCGGCGAAGAATGTTTTTCTTATATCAGAGTGTTTGGAAGCAAGGCCAGGCCACATGTTCTTCCCATATACATGCCAGACAAACTGTTAGCCCGAGAAATCTCTTATCAGATAATGTCTGAAGGTGTTACCCAAACTCTCAAAGAGGAGAAGAAGAGAGGATGGCCATCGTTTCCTTTAAGAATTGGAGTTTATACGCTGCTAAATTATAAACATGCAGAAAAGGAAGCAGCAAAACTCCAAATGCTATCTCTAGTTTCTATTCCCAACAGACTCTATGACCCGAACAAGGCTGCTTTCATTGCCTTGGAACAGGCTAAGCTGACAAAGGTTGTTCACCAAGAAGACCAGTTTGACGACCTGTTCATGGGTACTGATTCAATAAGCCAAGTCAAACAACTTGCTGCGATGAGATATGAAGATATGGAATTAACTGAATTTAATAAACTTAGAAAGCAAAGGTTGCAAACTTTGCCTCTAAAGTTATTATCTATAACCCCAACTTCATCCTCAAGCGAGCCTGATCAGCCAGAAATAAATTCACCTCCCGTTACAATTAGAGAACAGGAGGAAAGTCAAAAAAAGCTGCAGGCAGAAAGGCAGCAAAAAGCACAAATTGAACAAGAGCAGAGAAGGCAAAGGGAGATAGAAGAACAGAGACAAAGAGAGATAGAAGAACAGAGGAAACGAGAGGAAGAAGAAAAAATAAGGAAAGAACTGGAAGATAGGCAGAAAAAGGAATTGGAGGAACAGCAACGGAGAGTACAAGAGGAGCAACAGCGGAAGGCATTTGAAGAACAGCAGAGAATTGAAAAAGAAAAAGAACAGAGTAAGCGAATCTCTGTCGATACTGAATTGATTAAGGAATGGAACCAATTTGATTCCATTATAAGTGGTAAAGAAGCCTCCAAAGACTCAGATGCCTTAAAGACTCCCGATATTACTGTTTCTCCGGTTCTTGAAGGAACCAGCGGCCCACCCATAGTACAGAACGTTGAAGAAGTTACTCAGAATCCATCTGATCAAGTTGATCTTCAGGTAGAGGAAATTCCTCCTCTAGACATTTTCTACAGCCCTAAGCATAAAGCCGTTGTAAGACGCTCAAGGAAGAGGCGAAGGCTTGATCAACCTTCTGTTTCAAATGAGCAAACAGTCACGGGCAATGTCGTCTGGAAGGGAGAATTAAGTCCCTCTGAAGATTTAACAAAGCTGTCGCAATTTGCGGGAGCTTATTCAGCAGCAACCATTGACAAAGCATCCGAAGTGAGTCTTCTTTTGAAGACTAAAGAGCATGAGGTATATGTATTGCAAGCAGAAGTGATAGAGGCAAAGAATAAAACGACAAAGGCGGAAGAACAATTGCTGGCTCAACAACAAGAGAATCATTTGTTAACCCAGCAAATTGAAAAACTAAGGATAGACCAAAGTGACATTAAAGCACGTGAATTAGCAGAGGCATTATCACAGTTGGAAGCATCAAATGAGCTGTTAATGAAATCTAAAGAAGATCAAATAGTTCAGCTCTCAGCACAACTTGAAGGTATTAAAGGTGCCAAGAGTATTGAAGATTTCAGAACAGAGGCAACTCTGATAAACGGCGCTTTAATATCTCAGATTAGACTTTTGTGCCAACAGCTAGTTGAGGCTGAGTCACTTTGTGATATATCTACAGCAGTATGTAAGCAAATCGAGAAAGCCAGGACTAACTTGGATCAGGCCGAAGATGAAATAATAGAATATATTGAATGGCAAGATACTCCAGAAGGGCAAGCTGCTAATTTAGCCCGAATTAGTGAAACATACAAGAACATACTGTTCATGGAATGGGAAACACAGGTAATGAAGGCAGAGAGGGCAGCATCCAGATGCAAAACAATTTCCAAAAACATGATCAATATAGTCAATGATACATTGTATCTGGCTAACATGATTTCACAATGCACACCTGGAAACATAACAACCGCGAATATGCTGGAGCATAAGAATTATCTTAAGCTGGAAGAACAAGGGCGGTTAATTACTGGAGTGAATACCTTGACCTCTGATGCATACTGGCTTTTCTTGATTAAACCGCATTCTCAAAGGTCGGCTCTTAACTGTCTAACCGACGCTCTCCAATACCTGATTGCCGATTTCCAAGATGCCACATATGATGCACAGCTGACTTCTCGCCTCAATACTCCACCTGAAGTAGAGCCAATGCTGGCGATATGTCAGCGAAAGAGTAAAGGCAAAGAGACAGCTGACTGAAGCATCGCCGCCGACTGCCGAATCACCCAAATGCAAAATGATATTTGTTGATGCCGATTTCTTAGTTTTCAGTTTTTAGATATTTAGTAGTTAGATTAGAATAGTATTTATAGACCCTTTCATTGTTTTGGAAAGGGTCGTAAAATTTTGTAAAAGACTAAAAGGCTGAAGTTTGCACTATTGTGCTTCGGTCTATATTCTTTTTGAAACTCGACCACTGGTCCTTAATTTTACTTGGAATGCTGTTTAAGTAAATTGTGCACTATTGTCGTTTGCTTGGAATGCTTTCTGGTTGGAAGGAAGGACTGCTACATAGCGATTAATACATTGGATTGATCAAACAGCTTGCATGGTACTATTATATGTATCTGTTCTCTTTTCAGTTATATGAATTGCTGTGTTATTACTTTGCTATTATTGAATACATGTATGTAATACAACAACAAGTCTTCATTTCATATCACTATTGAATGTTTTGAGATTTGTTATCTTTCACCCATGTATGTATCAATGATATAAATGACTGAGTACAGTAATTCGCTATTATAGTTCTGCGTAACTACTTACGCAGAGCAATCTCAAATGATTAAACATCTATGCTTGTTGTTAGTGTCATCTATATGCCTGTCATTAAGCATAGTTTATTAAACGCTGTACTGTCTGAATTGATAAGTCCCGGGATTAGCTTATAGTTTTTGTATTTCTTTTATAGTTTAGTTATTTTGTTTATTATCATTTCATATCTTAAATCATCCATCCATCCCGTTCACTTATAATCTTTGGGAAACTGGTCCCGTTATCCCCAGTCGGAGCCACTATTCCAAACGGAAAAGGAGCTGCACTAAGTTCCGGACCGGGTGGTTTCCCCGATGTTGTTGCAACGAATTTCGAGGCATCAACATTTTTGGCGCTAGAAGGAGGGCATCAACTGTGAATGGCAAGTAGGTCCAACCCCACAAACCATTCTAAGAGTAATTCCCCCTCCAAACCATCTTCTCCTTCTCAATCACATGCTGGTTTACCAGCACATGATCAAAGAAAGGAAGAATCAACCACCACTGCTCACACCCATAATATTTCAGAACAACTAAGTCTTGAATCTCCTGAAGTCCAGTCTCTAATCCAGAAACTTCAGAGCTTCTCCATCTCACCACAGAAATCTGAGATATCAGAAAGCAGTGCGACTTCGCAGTTCAACCTCACTCATCCTCTCACCAGACTTCAGAGCGAAAAACTTGGTATTGAACCCACTGAGTTTCCTTTACCCAAAAGGAAAAGGCCAAAGAAAAACACTGAAGGATCTGATAGTGGAGATTTTTCTTCCACATCCTCCATTTCATCTCCTCATCTGCAAAGTCGACCATCCACTCCTCCATTACATATTGTTGTTCATCAGGGAATAGGAGCCTCAATATCCCAACCTATTCACTCTTCATTTTTGATACCTCCTCAAATATCTGGAACCCCGAAAGTAGTGTCAACCACTGTTGCTAGCACAATGGCAGATCCATGGACTAGGCCAGGTGCAGTCAACATGTCTGGACCACTACATGATCTACCAGATGCTCCCGAAAAATGGTTGCCTAAATTTAATCCAGATAACGGAACCCAAGCTGAAGAACATATTAACAATTTTATGTTAGCAGTTAACTTGAAAGGAGTGACAGAGCAAGATGTTGTTGTCAGACTTTTTCCCTACACTTTACAAGGATCGGCAGGATCCTGGTATTTTTCCTTACCCTCTGGTTTAATTACCAGTTGGAACACATGCCAAGAGGAGTTTCTTACCAAGTATGGAGATGATAGGTCCTTAGCTACTTTAATAAATGATCTCTCCAACTTGAGAATAGAGCATAGGGAACTAATAAAAGAGTTTAATGCCAGATTTAATAAACTCCTGAATAAAATCCCTACCGACTCTAAACCAAGTGAACAAATCAGAAGCGAATGGTATATTACTGCCTTACCTGCCAACATAGCTATTTTTGTAGACAGGGCTGGCAAACCTACCTTAGCTGAAAACATGAAAGAAGCACTTGCTGTTGAAAAGCGCATTAATGCTCTTGAGAAGAAAGCTGCTCTTGAAGACCGAAAAGCTAAAAAAGTCTCGTTTAAAGAAGATTCCAAGAAGAAAACCCCAAAGGACCCCTATGATATGGAAGGTTTACAAAAGGTCCTTAAAACATTGTCTAATGAAATGGTTGATATCAAGAAACAGGTGGCCGAAACCTCAAATAAAAGACCATTTAGAACTTACAAGAAAACTGAGTCAAAGCCACCCAATGTTATATCCAATGCAGACTCAGACCAAGAAGAAGAGGAAGGTGAAACAACTGAACAGACCAATGATGAAGAAGAAGTAGTTGAATGCCATGGAATGTGGGATTTTATACTCCCAAACTCTGATACTGAGAATGAAGAAGAAGCCTTTCCGGTTACTACAAGAAGTAGAAGCGCTTCTGAACCTACTCAAACAAAAAAGAGGAGTGCAGGTGCTGCCACACCAAAAGAAAAAGTTCTTCCGAAGAAATCTCCGGTAGCAGCCCCTCAAAACCAGCCTCCAATTTCTAATTCTCCTTCAACATCCAAAACACTAGTGGTATCTGACCATATGGAGTATAATATTGTCGATGACATGAAAAAGACCAAGGCAAACATAACTATGTTTGAACTAGGTAAATTAAAACATCAGCAAAAACTGCTCCTAAGGGAATTTAACGCTATTCCCTCTTCCCCTCTTCCCAGTTCAAAAGCTGCTAATGATTCAGGACAACCCCCTCCAGATATGGTCGAGGCTACCGATTCGGTTCTGATTGGAGATAGATCCAATTCTCATACCCCACCTTTTTTGCTCACCTATGAAATCTATAATCGAAATCTGCATAACTGTTTAATTGATTCAGGGGCTTCATCCAATATTATGCCAGCTTCAGTTTGTTCTAAGCTGAACATAGAACCCCAGAAGTCAGCCATCCACATTGTACAGTTAGACAGAACCAAAGTACAGGTCATAGGAGAAATTAATTCCGTGACTATCAGGTTGTCTGCTGATCCCAGAATAGTACAGAGAATAGACATTTTGATAGCCGACATACCTGAATTTTACGGTTTAATTTTGAGCAGAGACTGGTCTGAGAAACTACATGGATACATTTCCACCGATTGGTCACATATGTGGCTCCCCTACAAGGGTAAGCCAAATCAAATAAGGATCGACCGTGAGAAGCATATGACTCATACAGTAACCGATTTCGAACAAGAAAACCAGCCGATGGCTTTCAACAATAACATTTTGGGAAATTATTCTTCACAATCATTCTTTGGCAATTTTATTGCCCAATCTTTCCCTTTTCAAGTTAATCATTGTACATCTCAAGTAGAAAATTTTTCACAATCAAATTTATCCAAATGCTTTAATGTAGATCAAAAGGATGTAAATATTTCTGATTCTCCTTTATTTTGGTCTTTGTATTTTGATGGCTCTAAGTCCAGCGAGGGCTCAGGAGCAGGTTGCATTTTGGTTAGTCCAAAAGGCGAAAAGACAATGCTTTCTTGTAGATTAGAATTTGAATGCACCAACAATACAGCCGAATACGAAGCACTACTTCAGGGATTATATAAGGCAATTGACCTTAAAGTCCAATATTTAAAAGTATTCGGCGATAGTGAGATCATTGTTAAACAGGTAAGGAATACAATCCATTGCCTCTCAAGCCACCTTAAGCATTATCAAACCCTAGTGCAAGATCTCACTTCGCATTTCTCAGCATTCAATATTTTATCAATCCCAAGATCGCAAAATTCAGCAGCTGATTTACTAGCCAACGTAGCTTCCAAGCTTCTCCCTTCCGAAGACTATAGTCTTGATAGATTTTCTGTAGAGTTAATTTTTAGACCTTCAGTTCCTGATAACATCACTAGCTGGAGGGTTTTCAACCATGACGAGGATATTTTGCAATTTTTGACCTCTGAAAAGTCATATGACAATCAAGTCATTGAAGAGGATGAGCATGATTCTCAAATGAAGCAAACATCTCAAGATAACGTTATTCCTAAACCTGTGGTAAAGCTTGAAGACCTTTATGACATCAAAGATAGGTTTAAACCTGTAATTAATGCTAAACTCCAGAGCTCTACTCTTAGGTTTGAATTGATTAATTTAGGAACGGCTCAAACTCCTCAGAATATAAATTTAGGATTAGGACTTTCTACAATAGAAAAGGAAGCATTTATCAAACTTTTAAGAAAAAACAAACAAGTTTTTGCTTGGAAGTATGATGACCTTAAAACATATGATACATCTATCATACAACACACTATTCCTATGCTTCCCGATCAAAAACCAGTCCAGCAGAAGTTAAGAAAAATCCATCCAAATTTGGAGAGCCAGATAAAGTCGGAACTTAATAAGCTTTTAAAAGCTAAGATTATCTTTCCTGTCCGACACTCAAACTGGGTCTCCAATATGGTACCCATCAGGAAGAAAAACGGTGACATCAGAATCTGTATTGATTTCAGAAATTTAAATAAGGCAAGCTTAAAAGATAACTTCCCTCTGCCTACCATGGAGCAAATCCTTCAATCGGTAGCAGGATCTGAATTGATGTCTTTTCTTGATGGTTTCTCAGGATACAATCAAGTGCTGGTCCACCCTGATGACCAATTAAAAACTACATTCAGAACAAAATGGGGAACTTACGCATACCAAAAGATGCCTTTTGGACTCATAAATGCAGGAGCGACATTTCAAAGAGCTATGGATACAGCCTTTAGAGGGTTAATTAACCGAACAGTAGTTGTCTACCTCGATGACATTACTGTATATTCTAAAAAGAGATATAATCACTTGCATGATTTAAATCAGATTTTTCAACGATGCAAAACATATGGTATCTCTCTTAACCCGAAAAAGTCTTTTTTCGCTCTCAACCAAGGCAAGCTCTTAGGGTTTATTGTATCTAAGGATGGCATTTATGTAGATCCTGAGCGAATTACAGAAATTTCTGAAATTCCTTTTCCACACAATAAAAAATCGATGCAGTCATTTTTAGGACAAATTAATTTCGTTAAGCGATTTGTTCCAGATTTTTCACAGATTGTACTACCACTGCAAAAGATGATTAAAAAGAATTCAACCTTCAGATGGGGACTAGAAGAAAAGCAAGCTTTTCATGATATTAAACAATCCATAATCAATGTCCCAGCTCTGAATACTCCAAATCTTTCTAATCATTTTACATTATATACTATTGCATCCGACTTATCTTACGCAGCAGTACTAACTCAGTTGAATGATGACAATTTGGAAGCGCCCATTTCGTTCTTCAGTTCTAACTTCCAAGGCGCCGAATTGAATTATTCAGAAATTGAGAAACAAGCTTTTGCTGTCTTTAAAGCAGTCAAACATTATCGACCCTTTCTTCTTAAAACCCATACTAAAGTAATAGTTCCTTTCTCCGCAGTTAGGCAACTATTAATTCAAAAGGAATTGGGAGAAAAGAGGGCAAACTGGGTCGCAGCCCTCCAAGAATATGATCTAGAAATAAAGCCAGCAAAATTTGTTAAAGGTCAAGGTTTTTGCAGGATCTTAGCAGGAGCATCAAACATTCCTGAATCGGGTGATACAGAGCAAAACCAAGAAGTCAATCAGCTAAGTATACCGGATTCCGAATCTCAATATTCAGATCTAATCTTTTATTTAAAGAATGGTTATGCACCTACCAATTTGTCCTACAAGAATAAGAGAGCCATTAGATTGAAAGCTAAGAGTTTTTCTCTTATTAACGATGTGCTCTTCAGGAGAAACTATGATTCTGTATTACTAAGATGCCTTGAGAAACCTGAAGCTCAAAAGGTTTTGCAGGAGCTACATGATGGACCGGCAGGAGGACATTTTGGAGCTGATACAACAGCTCATAAAGTAATTCATGCTGGATATTACTGGCCTACTTTGTTTAAGGATGCTCATGAATATGTAAGGAAATGCATTAAGTGCCAAACTGCCAGTGGAAGACAACGAAAGCCAGCTTTCCCTTTACAACCAATCAACATTGAACAACCTTTTGAACAATGGGGATTGGACATCATTGGCGAAATAAATCGTTCATCTTCCAAGCAACACAAGTATATCCTTACAGCAACTGATTACTTTACAAAGTGGGTAGAAGCAGTTCCATTAAAGACAACAAACTCGGAAGCAATCATCGAATTTATAGATCAGTTCATCGTAACCAGGTTTGGTGTTCCAAACGCTCTTGTCTTTGATAATGCTTCTTACTTCTCAGGCAATGCAATGATTGATTTCGCTATCAAAAGAGGATTCAAATTAAAGTATTCTGCCAACTATTACCCCCAGGGTAACGACCTAGCAGAATCAACTAATAAAAATCTAATCAAAATCATTAAGCGAACAATTGAAGAAAATCATAAGAACTGGCATAAATCCTTGGTATTTGCATTATGGGCCGATAGAATTACACAGAAAGCTTCCATAGGGACCTCTCCTTTTAATCTTGTTTATGGAAAAGAAGCAGTCGTACCAACCAATCTTCTTCTCCCATCTTTAGCCCTAGTGCAATTTATAGACGAAACTCCTTCTTCTTCTATACAGTTTAGACATGATCAAATACTCAAACTTGAAGAAGAAAGGGATAAAGCCAAGGTTACACATGCAAGACATCAGCAAGTCATTAAAGCAGCTTTCGATCTAGCCTCATCCAGCCCTAGACAATTTGAAGTCGGAGATCTAGTCCTGAAATGGGACAAAGCCCATGAAGACAAAGGTAAACATTCCAAATTCCAAAAACTGTGGCTAGGACCATTTCAAATCTGTGAAAAAGTAGGCCATTCCACATTCATACTTCAAAATCTATCAGGGGTGAGAGATTCTCTCCCTGTCAATGGTCTAATTCTGAAGAAATTCTTTAACTGAGGAGGTAACCCCTTCTCTTTCTAGCTTATTAGTTTTTCATAATTTGTAGGATTTGTAGGAATAAGAATGTGGGACATTCCCATTGACCTTTCGCTGTAAACAAAAGCTGTCTCGCCATAGTAATATTAATATTTACTTTTTTAAAATAGCATCCTGAACCAAGAGAGATCATTTCTAGGAAATTAGATGTCTTTTTATTCTAAGCATTACAGACTTACCTTTGTAAATTTCACTCTGAACAAAGATCTATGAATCATCTTGAGTGGTTGAAATTAGTCCCCAAAGGTTATCTATACGAAAATAGGAGCTAATTCATCTTCAGCATCTTCAACTCTTAAACCTGTCATCCATTTATTCTTAATAAGATAATTGTTCATCCCATTCACCAACAGTTTTTGATTACTCAGAGTGTAATTCTAAAATATAAAAGATTAAAGATAAGAGGTCTTATCACAAGCCTGCTTACCATGTTCATAGGAAAATAATTTAACTGACATTACCAAAACTGCATACCAAACAGGGTAATGGCTTGAAATCTCAAGACAAGGGGTCTCATCACGAGCCAGCTTGTTCAGTTTAATTACTACCCGTGAATGGCATTGTCACCTATCTGGCCACCAAACCAGGACAATGGCTTTTATCTTAAACGAAAAAAGAAATTGAAATTCAAAAAATACGAGAATATCTTTTGAATTCATTCTGTTTAGTCACACTCTAAGGTGAATGGAACAATGGACAAGAACATGGTTAAAAGGTAACCCTGCCGAGACTATGAACGTTTGCTGGCAGCAGAGGCTCTACCTGTGACAGAGGAGTTTATTTTAAAAGCTGATATGGAAAAGTTTTCTATTTTTACTTTTACAAACCAATAAGGACTTATTTTAATACTCGAAGTGCATTTATAAAAAGAGGAAGTTTAATGAAGAAACCTGTTTTATTTAGAATCAATAGATATCTAGTTATATTAGAAATTTCCTTTCTTTTATAAAAGATTCTATTTGAGAAAATGTAAATATAATTGTTAGTTCAGAGATAACTGGTTCTGCCAGCGAATCGCCAATTGTTGTGCCCTACAACAACCCCCCATTTCATAACATTTTTATCACAAACAATTTACATATGAAATGGGTCCCTTTTAAAATTTTTAATTGGCATTAATAAACTTGTTCAAATAAGGTATGATAATCAAATGAATTTATGCAAAAAACCCTTGTTGAGCAAATGATAAGCAATTTTTTGGTTAAGTCCAAAAAAGTAATCGCAAGTTCGGTTGCCATCTTGGTTTTTCCCGATGCGATATCGCTATCGGCCATCGGCAATAGCCAATGCACACACAAAAGGGCACATACCTTTTCCCCGATGCAACGCGATATCGGCGATCGGCTATCGGCATGGCACTATGTCTTGTGAAAAATGTTTTAACACTCCGGCCCGATGCGATATCGCATATCGGCAATCGGTACAATCCTACGCATTTTCATAAGACGTTTATATCCTTTCCCCGATGCGATATCGCTATCGGCATTTGCTAAAAGCAATTGATACACATTTGGGGGTTATGTTCGCGCGCCGAATGCGATATCGCAATCGGCGTTCACTAAAGAACTTTCCCAAGTGATAACGCCACACACACACTTCCGATGCGATATGATGACGCTTAATGATGACCTCAGTTCCAAAAGGTGATTATTTCAAAGCATTAAAGTTATATTTAAAATCGATTTGACAAAATCACAGATTTCAAAATGCCGTTAAGTAAAGGGATAAGGTAATGCATGCGTATTTAAAGCTTTGCCCCTTCGAATTAACGAGCAATTACGATTAGACCTTTGAAAAAATCTATTACACGCTTTAAGGGGTCATTCGGTTTAATAACTTACGTAATGGTCATTTATGAAGCTGCAGGCCGTAAAATCACCATCATTACATCTACGGTGCCTTCTCAAATCATTAGATCCGCAGCCTCTTTTAGGAATAATCTCGCCACGCTTCAAATCATATATTTATCCCGTTATGGATTGTCATTGTTATTTCTTTGTTACGATTTCTCTTGCACTTGTGCAGAATTCGACTAACGAGAGAAGTCTGAATATGATGGGAAAAAAGTTCAAGAAGATGGCAGGTTCTACTGCGACACCCGCCTCAGGCCAAGCGGCTACACCTTCAAGGAAGGGCTTAATCTCAGATACTACATGCACTGGTCTTACTGGTACTACATGGCAAGGGACATACAATTTGCTAGAAGGAGAACAACCAGAAGTGACAGTAACGGAGGCAAGTGTGGATGAATTAAGAAAGTCTGAGGCAACTCTTAAAGATTTGGCTGACTCTTTTCTGCACAGAATAGCAGCCAGGGAACAAGTCTTGCCTTATACTGATGTGGTACGTTGGGCAATTGAAGAAGTTGCTCTCACTAATAGAACCTTCATTTCTAAGGATGGAAGGACTTTCGGCTCCTTCAAGCCTGACGACTTAAGACGAATGTATCATTTGCCCAATCCCGAGCAAGTCTATAACAGAGCATTTGTGGAAAAATTTGCCAGAGAGAATGAATCACCAGCCGAACCTCTCCGAGATTGGAGGCAAAATCCAGCAAAACACAAACAGGATATGTCGGGTAAGTACTCCAATGCCTCTCTGGCTTCACCTTACTGCTATGCTGGAATTATGATGTGTAGATTGTGGGGATTTCATGATTCTGCAAATATCCATGTTGATATGGTTCCCTTAATGGAAGCGGCCGTTAATAGTATAATTATGGATTGGGCCACTATCCTGTCTGATAAGTTGGTCTTAGCTATTCGTGAGTTTAGGGCCAAAACCAGAGTCACTGAGAGAAAAATCCCACCTTTTTATTACTCTGCATACATTATGGATGCCATTTGTTTTAATTCTGAGTTTCCTGTCCTTGGTTGGAGATGGACAACCCATGACCCAACACCTATTCATTTGTATCATCGTAAATTGTGGAAACCTTCTCACAAAGACCATTTGTACCAAATTTGCAATGGTTTTATGGTTCCCGTTCACTATTCTATTTTTGACAGACCTATCCCTAGGATTTCCTATGAAGCCTCTTTTGACCTGCCAGCCGTAGCCCATTGGTTCGGCGAAGAATGTTTTTCTTATATCAGAGTGTTTGGAAGCAAGGCCAGGCCACATGTTCTTCCCATATACATGCCAGACAAACTGTTAGCCCGAGAAATCTCTTATCAGATAATGTCTGAAGGTGTTACCCAAACTCTCAAAGAGGAGAAGAAGAGAGGATGGCCATCGTTTCCTTTAAGAATTGGAGTTTATACGCTGCTAAATTATAAACATGCAGAAAAGGAAGCAGCAAAACTCCAAATGCTATCTCTAGTTTCTATTCCCAACAGACTCTATGACCCGAACAAGGCTGCTTTCATTGCCTTGGAACAGGCTAAGCTGACAAAGGTTGTTCACCAAGAAGACCAGTTTGACGACCTGTTCATGGGTACTGATTCAATAAGCCAAGTCAAACAACTTGCTGCGATGAGATATGAAGATATGGAATTAACTGAATTTAATAAACTTAGAAAGCAAAGGTTGCAAACTTTGCCTCTAAAGTTATTATCTATAACCCCAACTTCATCCTCAAGCGAGCCTGATCAGCCAGAAATAAATTCACCTCCCGTTACAATTAGAGAACAGGAGGAAAGTCAAAAAAAGCTGCAGGCAGAAAGGCAGCAAAAAGCACAAATTGAACAAGAGCAGAGAAGGCAAAGGGAGATAGAAGAACAGAGACAAAGAGAGATAGAAGAACAGAGGAAACGAGAGGAAGAAGAAAAAATAAGGAAAGAACTGGAAGATAGGCAGAAAAAGGAATTGGAGGAACAGCAACGGAGAGTACAAGAGGAGCAACAGCGGAAGGCATTTGAAGAACAGCAGAGAATTGAAAAAGAAAAAGAACAGAGTAAGCGAATCTCTGTCGATACTGAATTGATTAAGGAATGGAACCAATTTGATTCCATTATAAGTGGTAAAGAAGCCTCCAAAGACTCAGATGCCTTAAAGACTCCCGATATTACTGTTTCTCCGGTTCTTGAAGGAACCAGCGGCCCACCCATAGTACAGAACGTTGAAGAAGTTACTCAGAATCCATCTGATCAAGTTGATCTTCAGGTAGAGGAAATTCCTCCTCTAGACATTTTCTACAGCCCTAAGCATAAAGCCGTTGTAAGACGCTCAAGGAAGAGGCGAAGGCTTGATCAACCTTCTGTTTCAAATGAGCAAACAGTCACGGGCAATGTCGTCTGGAAGGGAGAATTAAGTCCCTCTGAAGATTTAACAAAGCTGTCGCAATTTGCGGGAGCTTATTCAGCAGCAACCATTGACAAAGCATCCGAAGTGAGTCTTCTTTTGAAGACTAAAGAGCATGAGGTATATGCATTGCAAGCAGAAGTGATAGAGGCAAAGAATAAAACGACACAGGCGGAAGAACAATTGCTGGCTCAACAACAAGAGAATCATTTGTTAACCCAGCAAATTGAAAAACTAAGGATAGACCAAAGTGACATTAAAGCACGTGAATTAGCAGAGGCATTATCACAGTTGGAAGCATCAAATGAGCTGTTAATGAAATCTAAAGAAGATCAAATAGTTCAGCTCTCAGCACAACTTGAAGGTATTAAAGGTGCCAAGAGTATTGAAGATTTCAGAACAGAGGCAACTCTGATAAACGGCGCTTTAATATCTCAGATTAGACTTTTGTGCCAACAGCTAGTTGAGGCTGAGTCACTTTGTGATATATCTACAGCAGTATGTAAGCAAATCGAGAAAGCCAGGACTAACTTGGATCAGGCCGAAGATGAAATAATAGAATATATTGAATGGCAAGATACTCCAGAAGGGCAAGCTGCTAATTTAGCCCGAATTAGTGAAACATACAAGAACATACTGTTCATGGAATGGGAAACACAGGTAATGAAGGCAGAGAGGGCAGCATCCAGATGCAAAACAATTTCCAAAAACATGATCAATATAGTCAATGATACATTGTATCTGGCTAACATGATTTCACAATGCACACCTGGAAACATAACAACCGCGAATATGCTGGAGCATAAGAATTATCTTAAGCTGGAAGAACAAGGGCGGTTAATTACTGGAGTGAATACCTTGACCTCTGATGCATACTGGCTTTTCTTGATTAAACCGCATTCTCAAAGGTCGGCTCTTAACTGTCTAATCGACGCTCTCCAATACCTGATTGCCGATTTCCAAGATGCCACATATGATGCACAGCTGACTTCTCGCCTCAATACTCCACCTGAAGTAGAGCCAATGCTGGCGATATGTCAGCGAAAGAGTAAAGGCAAAGAGACAGCTGACTGAAGCATCGCCGCCGACTGCCGAATCACCCAAATGCAAAATGATATTTGTTGATGCCGATTTCTTAGTTTTCAGTTTTTAGATATTTAGTAGTTAGATTAGAATAGTATTTATAGACCCTTTCATTGTTTTGGAAAGGGTCGTAAAATTTTGTAAAAGACTAAAAGGCTGAAGTTTGCACTATTGTGCTTCGGTCTATATTCTTTTTGAAACTCGACCACTGGTCCTTAATTTTACTTGGAATGCTGTTTAAGTAAATTGTGCACTATTGTCGTTTGCTTGGAATGCTTTCTGGTTGGAAGGAAGGACTGCTACATAGCGATTAATACATTGGATTGATCAAACAGCTTGCATGGTACTATTATCTGTATCTGTTCTCTTTTCAGTTATATGAATTGCTGTGTTATTACTTTGCTATTATTGAATACATGTATGTAATACAACAACAAGTCTTCATTTCATATCACTATTGAATGTTTTGAGATTTGTTATCTTTCACCCATGTATGTATCAATGATATAAATGACTGAGTACAGTAATTCGCTATTATAGTTCTGCGTAACTACTTACGCAGAGCAATCTCAAATGATTAAACATCTATGCTTGTTGTTAGTGTCATCTATATGCCTGTCATTAAGCATAGTTTATTAAACGCTGTACTGTCTGAATTGATAAGTCCCGGGATTAGCTTATAGTTTTTGTATTTCTTTTATAGTTTAGTTATTTTGTTTATTATCATTTCATATCTTAAATCATCCATCCATCCCGTTCACTTATAATCTTTGGGAAACTGGTCCCGTTATCCCCAGTCGGAGCCACTATTCCAAACGGAAAAGGAGCTGCACTAAGTTCCGGACCGGGTGGTTTCCCCGATGTTGTTGCAACGAATTTCGAGGCATCAACAGGTTCTAACTTCCAAGAAGCTTTATTGAACCTAGGAAAAGTTTTGGACAAGTGTATTGAAATGAACATGTCCCTCAGTTTGGAAAAATGCGAATTCTTGATGACTGAAGGGACTATGCTACGTCATGCAATATCCCAACAAGGATTGCAGGTGGACTCCAAAAAAATTTCCATCATCCAAAGGGTCCCACCTCCTCAAAAGGTGAGAGATGTTCCAAGTTTCCTAGGCTTAGTGGGATATTACAGAAGATTCATTAAATATTTTAGTAAGTTAGCCTCTCCATTGTTTGGTCTTTTGCGAAAAGATGTCAAGTTCATATGGGTTGAAAACTGTCAAGAAGCGCTAGATACCTTGAAAAGCAAACTTGTGACTGCCCCAATTTTGAGAAGCCCAAACTGGGCTCTACCATTCCACATTCACACAAATTCCTTGAACAAAGCAATAGGAGTAGCCTTAGAGTGAGTTGATGAAAAGTTACCTTATGCCATATACTATAAGTAAAAATTTGTCCAAGGCAGAGTTAAACTACACGGTAACCGAGAAGGAACTCGTAGTTGTAGTACATTCCTTAAATAAATTCAGGCATTACATCACAGGCTATCAAACCTTCGTACACACTGATCATGCTGCAATTAGGTATTTAATGGACAAACCATATGTAAATGCTCGCATGATTAGGTGGTTGCTTTTATTGCAGTAGTTTGATCTAACCACTATTGATAAGCTTGGTAAAGAAAATTTTGTTGTTGACCTTTTGTCTAGGGTAAATCTGCCTGTATAGGAGGAAGGAATGGTGGATGATCAAATGCCCGATGAACACCTATTTGCTATCTCAGTACTCTCTCCATGGTTTTCTGATATAGCAAATTACTTGGTTTCAGCACAGTTCCCACCACACCTTTCCTCAAAAGAGAAGAGCAAGATCGTGAGGAAAAGCAACCCTTTCACCTGGATTGGGGGAAATCTCTTCAAACCTGGCCTAGATCAGATCTTGAGAAGATGTGTCAGGGAGGAGGCATTTTTTGACATTCTCTTGACTTGTCATGATGGGTCTTGTGGAGGCCATTTTGTAGCAAAATGGATTGCCTTCAAAATTTTGCAAGCATGTTACTATTGGCCCACTCTTCATCAAGATGTGAAGAGGTATATTAGGCAATGTGATCGGTGCCAAACAATGGGGAAACCTACTCCAAAGGATGAGATGCCCGTGTAGCCTCAAGTGACTTTTGAGCCATTTGAGAAGTGGGGCATGGACTTTGTGGGTCCTATCAACCCTCCTTCAAAACATAAACAATACATCATTGTGTGCACCAACTATCTGACAAAATGGGTAGAGACAAAAGCAATCAAGGCAACAATAGAAGAGAGAGTAGCTGAGTTTTTTGGAGAGAACATATTCTACAGGTTCGGGTATCCAAGAGAACTGGTTACAAATCAAGGCAGTCAGTTCACTTCCAATTTGATTGAAGACCTACTCACACATCATAAAATCAAGCACAAGACTTCCACCCCTTAACATCTACAAGCCAATGGATAGGTGGAAGTCACTAACAGAGCTTTGGGAGGAATTCTGACCAAGGTAGTCAGCAGTAGTAGAAAAGATTGGGTGGATAGACTAGCTGAGGCCACCTGGGCCTACAACACAACATGGAAGACCACCAGAGGGTTCACCCCCTATGAACTGGTCTATGGGAAGAAGGATTTGTTGTCAATAGAGTTTGAATACATTACACTAAGGATGACAGCTCAGCTAGACCTAGACCTCGGCCATGCACAGAAGGAAAGACTACTCCAGCTCAATGGATTGGATGAACAGAGATTGCAGGCCCTTCTCCACACAGAGGCAATCCAGCTTCAGAGGAAGATATGGCATGAAAAAAATATTAAGGAGAAGTAATTCCAAGAAGGTGACTGGGTGCTACTCTATGACTCAAGATATAAAGACTTCAAAGGCAAGTTGAGGACAAGATGGCTAGGACCCTACACTGTAAAGAAATGCAATGACAATGGTTCAGTTCCGATCAGAACCATTGATGAGGAAGCCATCCCCATGCTTTTCAATGGGCATAGGTTGAAAATTTACAAGAAGCACCCCTCCAAGCAAGAGTTCATTGAAGATTTGAATAAGACAGTGTTGGTAGTGGAGAGAGTCTCAACCTCCACTGCACTTACTCATTGAAGAAAAAGAAAAAATAATAAAGACTCAAATGAAAACCTCTATGAGGTGCTTGAGTCCCATCATTGGGTTGAAAACCTCTTTTGAGGTGGCCCAATGATGAAAAAATCAAGAAAAGAGAGAAAATAAGATCCCTGGGTGAAAACCTCCTTTGGAGGCACCCAGGGCAGGGAAGTAGGGTGGAAACCTCCTGGAGGCACCCTAGTTGTCTTTTCAAAAAAACAAAAAAAACAGAGAAACAAGAAGAGGGAGTTGACTTTTAAAATGCATTGCAGGTTATAGGTGGAGCACAGGAAGTAAAAAGGAGATGCCAAAAAGTCTATTACACATTCTCTGCACTCTTCCCCATCACTCCTAACCTTTCTTCAACCTCTCTGTGTTTTTTCTGAAGACTATGTATCCTACAAGAGGCTCCTATAGAAACCACAAAGAGCTCGAAATGGAATTTAAAAATAGTTTGAGGACCTGGGAATTTTCATAAAGAGCATGTAGGCCATCCTAAAGCTATACAAAATCCTAAGCCTCCATCCCACACCTGCACCACCTCATTTCCATTGATTTCTTTCCTTCCTGCGGAAAAAAACACAAAAACCAGTTTTACAAAAAATAAGGAAACAAAAAGAAAAACACCTGCAAAACTCACCTGCATCTTACTAAATCCCTCTCCAACACCATCAGTATCTCTAGTAGCATCCTCATGGCCCCCAGAAGAAGAATCAGCTAAAAATTCCAGAGGGAGAAGCAGCTACAGGAGCTTTTGTAGGATTTCCTGTAGCCGCTGGTCCCCTTAAAATCAAGCTCCAGCAGCAAAATAGGTGCAGCCATAGGAATGCAGAGGATGTCTGAAGCAAGATTTAGTCAAAAGGGTACCTATAAAAAATAAACAAGAAACATATAAAGGAGAGAAAATCATATAGCAAAAGGGATACAGGCATGCAACACTGAAATCTAAGCATGCAAAAACAACAGAACCAAGTAGCATCGCAGCATGAACATTCAACCTGCAAGTAAGTGTCTAACCCTCTTCTCTATTCCATCTACATAATTCAAAAATTGCATGAACGAATGAGATGGTTAGGTTAAACTAGAAAGGTGGCCAGTTAACTAGCCACTCTCAACCAGTTCGAATGGGCTCATCCAGAGATCCCACCACACATGTGCCTAGTCAACTCATAGAAAATCCAAAAGACAGGTAGTGGAAGGTGTATAAAATCCGATGCAAATGATGGGAAGTGATTGTGGGCAGAATTCCTGAGCGGTCATGATGACACAGCAGTGGGGACCAATGGTCCGAATAATGGCAACATACCCTTTTTTCCAAGTCACATCATCACTGGAAATGTCTCAAAATAGACATAAGTACTCGCCCTCCAACTCCTCCACCACCTTTGTTTCCATTTCATCATCATCCCCGTAGCTATAGCAACCTCCATACCACCTCCATAGCCTCAAAACCATCGTTCTCTATCATTTTCATTCCTCCTCCTCCTATCGGCATCCTACAGGAGCATTATTGAGTTCCACAGGAGAAGTAATAGGTTCTACAGGAGAACCTACACCCAGTTCTATAGGAGGGGCAGTACGCAATTTTTCAAGAGAAAACACATGGTTTTCACTCAAATTTAGACATGAAGAGGTAGGCTCTATACAAAACAACCTAGGATATTAATATGTGCAAGGAATGATGCAATTTTAAGGAAGAGTTAAGCCTAAAAAAGAAGGGGAATTTGATAAAAAATTCTACCTGTTTCTTTAAAAAACACAATTTTTCTCTGTTTCTTGTTTCTACAAAAAGTTTTGTCTCCTTCTCCACCTGGGGTGTTCCAAAAAGTGTGCAAGAAAAATGATAGGGGGATTCATGAAGAATGAATCCACAAATTCAATTAGGCTCCATGAACATCTCGAGGTAGTAGCCATTTTCACCAAAGCCAATTGGATGTCATTTTTCGAAAAATTTCGAGGGTTTGATGAAGAAGTGGCATAGGCATTTGACCTTTCCTTGGTACCCCACTCAAATACCCATGCCACTATGACTTTTAGAGGTCTCACCATGGTAATCACCCTAGAATTTATCAGTAGGGTTACCAGCCTCCCACTTGGATTACCTTGGAGAAAAGATGAAAAGCCAATGGGACAAGTTGCCAAGAAAACCTTCTTCCAACCAAATGAACACCCTATAGAAGATAAAAATGGCATTAGAAGAACCAACATACCTTACCCTTGGGATGAGGTCAATTACCAAATCATCAAGTAAATTTCATGTGAAGGGAGGTATAGCATAATTTATGGCTACCATTTTAGACTTCTCCATGAGCTGAGATATGGCATGGACACTCTGACACCCCAAATACTCAGCATTCCCTATTTTCTCCTACAGTCCCTTATAGACTCCAGCATTAAGTTGAAGTTATGGGGTCCATATCAGTTGGCTCACCATGGGTTGATTAAATTACTAGTGGAAGAAGCCCTTCACACCTTCACAATACCCATACCCTGGGAAATATTCAGAAATATGACAAGAGAAGATGATATAAAAGCCCTCACATATGACCTTAGTCCTTCTGAAAGTGAGGGGGAAGAACAAAAAGGGGAAGATGAGGAGAAAACCAAAACAGAGGAAGAGGACACTAAAACAAGGAAGGAAGAACTTAAAACAAAGAAGAAAAAGACTAAATCAGAGAAGGAAGAAACTAAACAAGATGAGAAGGAAACCAAAGCAGAGCTAGAGGAAACAAAGCTAGCAGACGTAGAGAAGACAAATGAAGAGGAAAAAGGGGCAAAGAAGACAGAAGTGTCTCCTGAGAAACTAGAAAGGGAGGCAACAACTATTCTTTCTACCCTCAGTACCCCTGTTAAACCCAAACAAAAGAGGAAAAGGAAACCATCAATGTATTTCAGGGCTCGAAAAAGCACAAGGATAAAAATAGGGAAGCCACTGCCATCCTCAAAAGAGCCTTTCATAATTTAAGATTCCCCTACTATCAAAAGTGAAGAATCTCCCTCCAAAACCCCCATCACTTATGAAAGAGGAAGTCCTAGATCTTCCACTTGGAAGGAAAGAATAAAACTACAGGACTCAAAAGCAGTCCTACAAGAGGCACAGACTACTCTACAGGAGATCGTAACAAAGCTACAGGAGACCTAAAAACTTGAGAAAAGGGCAGAAGAGTAGACCAAGGGGAAGGATGAAACAACAGAGACACAGGGACCTAACCCCCAACCTAGTTTGGGCTCTTATTACAACCTTCTTGAAGGGGGAAAATTTATTCCACAGAAATTTGCGGTCCCACTTTTCTTTGAACTATAAAAAGAAAGGATAAGGAACCATAGATGGATGTAGATCACCAAGTGAAAAGGGGTGGAAGATATTGGCCGCATGGAGGGTAAGCTTAGAGAAATGGGTAAGGAGTTAAGCACTGTAAGAAATACAGAAGCAATCAGAAGATCTCACTTGGAAGCAAAAAATGAAATCTTAAGAAAATAGCTGCAAGGAAGGAAAATACAATTGGCATGCATGGCTAGCTAGTATATGGAGACACTACAGTGTAGGACACTAGCAAAATCATATGGAGTATACCTCAAAGACCAGTGGCTAAAGTTTCAGATCAAGACCTTGGCACAGAGAGGCACCATGAATTTTCATGATTATGGTCAGTTCATGGACCTATGTGACCACAGTTCAGTAGAAGACAAGGCAAAGATAGCAGAGTTCTATTTCCATAACATGGCCCTAACTGATATGAACCTATGGGACCCCAATGCTAGGTTAGGGGACTTGCAGCTGATGGCCATGGCATCATGGATGAGTCATGAGGAGAAAAGGGAGACAGAAACCAAGAAGTTGATGGAAAAAGAAAAAAATGAACCCCTCATGATTAGAGCAGAGCCATCAAACCCTATGGCTCTGATTAGCACCTAGCAGTTGCTTGCAAATAATCCTCAAATTGCCCTTAAATATGTTAATGATCAAGCTTAGGCCATTGCACATTTTGAGGACATCGAGAGATTTCTTGGAGATGACTACATTCATGCCTGTATGAGAAGGTGGAATACACTACCACACAGCTTGTAGATCAGGGAGTATCACTCCCAACTAGGATGAAAGAAGCATTTAGGAGAGTGCCACTGTACAAGCACTCTATGCAGAGTTTGAAGGTCAATTGTATTAGCCTCAAATTGAGCCCCCCACTCCTACTAGGACCGTGAGAGGGAAAAAAAGAAGAAAAAGAAAGACAACAGGGGGAAGAGGTGGACATAAAGGTAGGATTCCATGATAAAGAAGAGGATCTCTCATCAGAAGCATGGTATGTCAGAGAGGCCATGATAGCCATCAAAGATGAAGAGATGGACTAGTTGCTCAAAGGATGAGCAACACATTCAGTAGGGGGGTGATGATGAGCCCCAGAAATGGGTAATTATATGGGCTCATTTTGCCTCCTAAATTAGCCTAATCCACCATTCTCATTAGTTTATTGCATTTTTTTAATTATATTTATGCTAATAGAGTGAGCTGGGTTGGTCATTATGCATTGAAGTCTGATGTGTGCTTAATGCAGATTTTTGGTCAATTTTGGAGATAAAGTCAAAGCTTTTATGATCATTTGGCAGCAAATATTTGAAGACGACAAGTGAGAGGATTTTTAGGAGGGTGTCCCCCTCATTTATGACTCCCTCCTTTGAATTCTCCTTCAGAAAAGCTCGGAGAACAAGCAGCCACATCAATGTATCAAACAGGCAGCTGAGCAAGTGAAGAATAATTTTTGTCTATCTCAAGTCTTCGGAGCCAATCCTCCTTGATTTCAGGGGAGATTTTGGGAGCTCTAGTTGCATAAGTAGAGAGGCCTGGGGCCTCATTAGGTTTTAGGATGTTAGTCAAATTTTCGCACTTTTGTTACAACTTTTTCTCAGCCCATTTCGAGCTTACTTTTGTGGACAATTTCATGTAATGTGACTATTATTTTGATAATGAAGATGAAATATTTTTTGAGCCAGCACCGAGTTACCTCAGAGGGCTTAAGCTCTTGGGTTAGGGCCAAACCCAAGTTGCCCAACACCTCTTGTTTTGTATTTATATGTTTTGTTGCAGTTTATGAATTAGTTGTAGTTAGATAGATTTCTTTCCTGGTTAGAATAGGTTGCTTTTGGTGATTTACATAGTTGTCTCCATCTCATTTTGCTGGAGTAGGTTAACTAGTGTTAGGAGAAAGATACAAAAAGGCCATAAATAGAGCCTTGGCCTCCTTTCCTCCCTTTGGGACTATGAGCTGAGGTTAACTAGTGTTAGGAGAAAGATACAAAAAGGCCATAAATAGAGCCTTGGCCTCCTTTCCTCCCTTTGGGACTATGAGCTGAGGTTAAGACCCTCTTGCTGCCACAAAAACACAGTTTTGCCTTCTCCATGCAATTTCTGGTGTTATAGTTTGATTTAGAAGTTAATGCTTTGGTTCAGATCCATTTTTCCATGCTCATTTTTGTTTCTTCAATAAATATCTTTCCATGCTTTCCTTTCCATATAGCATTGTCCAGAATTTTATTTTTCTAGATTAGAATTTAAGTTAACATGAGATACAATTCTATTTTTTTTGGTGCAGCTAGTTTCTTTGCTTGCTCAGTTTTAGAGTTTGATTTGTAGCTCTCTTGTAGTACATCTCTGCTCATAATAAGTCAATAAATCAGCCATCACCATCTCTCTTTGCTACATGTTCCACAAGTCTTTAACATCCCCTCATGAATCTGCCCTAATTTTCTGCACTTTTCTCATAAAGTTTCCTCTCGTCCCTTCAACAAATCCAACCATAATTCTCTTCCTTAATCCTCCTTACCGAACCTCAGACACCTTAACACATCCTTATAGCCTTCAGCTACCCTTTCCAACCATTTTCCCACCTTTAAAATCTCTAAAATAGCCCACGGAATCCTCCTATAGATCCTCCTGTAGACCTCTTGTAGATCCCCTGCAGCCTCCTGTAGAATTTCCTGTAGGTGACTTTTTGAAGTCTGATTGTAGAGAAAGCCTCTAGAAGGCTATCAATAGCCTACTAGGACCCCTCCACACCTTTTTTCACCTTTGCAAATCCCAAAGTCACCCTCCATCGCCACCTAATCGCTGCCACATCCACAAACAAATAAATTACATCCATGACAATTTCACATAAAATACATAAAAATCCAAAAATATGTTTTTTTCTCATTTCCTTCTAGAAATAGCTTGAATGGATGTTGTTTACTTCCTAAGAAGGTAATGGAATTCATTTTATGGTTTTTCATCTTTTTTATGCAAAAGTAGGATTAGTTGGCTAATTAGGGTTTGCTAGGGTTACTTCACATTTCAGTCTTCCTTCTCTCTCTGCAAGTAGAGTAGCCTCTGCAGAGTAAGCTATTCTTTCTTTCATCACATATAAAGCTTTTTCTGGAATTCATAGAAGTTGGCTTGAGCTCCTATTTATTTTGCACCAGCTAACTAAGTGACAGCCTGTAGTAAGAACTAGTACTTGTGCATATAGCACTGTCACTTCCAAGTTTGTTACGAAATACCGGGTTGATAAAAGTAAAGTAGGAAGCCCCAAAAGTTGAAACATTATTGCTGCAATACTAGTGCTCACCACCAGCTATTCAAGATATCTGTTGAGTTCGCACTACTACTAGGATTGGTGAAGAGTGCATCCATTTTGTTCACCGACTACAGAAAGTGATACATAGCTTGAAAATTCTCTGCCTTCAAGGTAGAAAGTTCACTTCTACTTACATTTCTCAACACCATTATGTCGGGATTAGTATGTGAGACAATCTAGTGGATCATGTCCATGCATGGAAATGCAGGATACCTACATGCAACTTGGTACAATCCAGACATGTGTATGTTGACATAGACTATGCGGTCCTCTAGATTCTCCTCAAAGGTGCCTGAAAATATGTCATTGATGTTTTGCCATGTGATATTGATCTCCTTGTCTATGAACAACTTATTATATTCATGTATGGGAAAGATCATAGACACTTGCTCGACCACTTCTCCAGTTGTTCTCTCTATGGTGTCCTTTGACCCTAATCTCTTGGTAGCCATTATACCTGTACTGTTGAGAGACTGATGAACCCCTGTGATACCTGGAGACAAATAAATTCTCATGGAAAGAATAATTTTAGTTGAAAATCAAAAGGAACTTGACCACTAACATGCAACACACCCACGTGCCTGTTTGGGAAAATTACGTTGTTTTCTCTGGGAGAATGACTATTGTAACTACGCAGAGCATATTTTAGGCTACCAGTGAGTTGACTGACCTCCGAAACCACACAGAGCACAGTCCAGCCTAGCTTACTGAGGATTGGAACTGCGCAATGCACAATTTCAATCACCATGACTGCAATCCGAGAAATTTCGCTGCACAATCCCAGGGGTCAACTGAGTCACTGCCTCTCAAAATTGCATAGAGCACAGACTAGGAGGTCAGTGTGAGGTAGGATCTATACAATTTCGAGGAGCAAGGCAAGGTTTTCCATCCCATAAATGCATAGTGAAAGCTAGGCAAGGCAAGGTCTAGACCAAGGCAATTCAGTCCTGGCAACGAGCGAATGAAAATTAGTAAGGACTAAAAGCATGTGAAAATGTGGTACAGACATGAGTGAATGAACATGCATGTGATTACAGTCTGTGCAGGATTCAACAAAACAAGAAAACAATGAAGTGGCTGAAGCGAGTCACCGCAACGGTGACCGTTATTGTATAAACAATATCATGCATGCGACAACAAGGAAATGCAATGAAAAACTCGAAACAATATGCTTCTACAAGCTAACATGCATTGAAATGACAACAAGCTTCCAATAAAACCAAGAAAAAAACACTCACACAAATCAAAATGTAAAAAGTGATAAAAAAGCGGTAAAACACATGAAAAGAGGACTTACTTGAAAAAAGTTGCGATGAGTCTGCCAAAGGTTCCTAGATGCATTGGGAATGCCAAAGCTCCAAGACCAAAAGTGGAGAATGAGATATGAGGCATCAGATAAATAGTTTTGATAAAATCGAGGCTTATGACGTGCATTCCACAATTCTAGGAAAATGTGACACTTGGCAAGAGGTTTCTAAAATTACTTTCGCATGTATTATCACTCAGATTTTCCTTGAAGTTTTTGGGAAGAGGAAAGGGGTCCGAGGTAACCACAAACTAGCTTTTAGGCATAGAATCTAGCCAATCTGTACCCAGAGAGGGCTCTCTCTTTATGATTTAGCTTCATTTTGAAAAATATTAGGATATTTATGAAGTTTAGGAGTTTTGGTTGAATTTGGGTGGTGAAATTCAATAGCAGAGGGGTAGGACTGAGTAGTTTAGGCCATTGGGCTAATGGAGTCAAAAAAGATGGCTTAATTAGATTCAGTTTCTTAACAAAGGATGGTTTCACAGGGCAAGATGGTCAAACAGGGAACAAATAAAGACTTGGAATAGATGGAATGGACTCAAAATGGGTGAAGGGCAGTTAAGAATCCTTCAACCTATTTGAAAGAGGGAACTCGAATGATTACTAATAAAGAACAGTTGAGTATTCTTTATGAAATAATTAAAGTGAATAAACTAGAAAACATGAGCAATTAAGATTTCACTGTTTATGCTAGTTTAGAAGAGAACATTGAGAATAATAATGATTGAAAATATATTGCAATCAAGCATTTGTCGAATTACTCTTTTTCGTTTATCATTCAGATTTGAAACAAAGATGATATAATAAACAAGGAAATCTTTAAAACATAAGGTATAGAGGACTTATTGATCTGGTGTTCAAGAAATCTCTTAAAAGTCCTTTGCATCAATTCTTTATCCAGAAAGCCATACAAAAGTTGGTCTAACAGAACTTTATTCCAAAAAAATCAGTATTACAGCAATGTCTAAGAATCCACCCTCAATACTCCAATTGAGGGAGTATTTATACAAAATTTTACAAAAAATATCTCATAACAGAGTGAGATATATTCTAGGATGACTATGAATAAGTTACAAGAAAATAGAGACAAATGGTCTCGAAGATAGGAGAAAGATAAACTGATGTTGTGCTATTCCTATTCTTGTGAGTGTGCTGGAGGCAGGCCCTATGATTTGGCTTGTTTCTATCTTCTTTAGTAACTCTGTGCTAGCTACCCTATTTTGATTGATACTCTTTACCTGTTCTAATACACTTTGACTTGTTTGATCTCTGTTCATATTTTTTAGCTTCAATTGTTGTAGTAAATAACCAATATTTACATTTCACAAAATTTCCAATATGTCTTCCCACCATTTTTCTTCTGGCAATCTGTTTTTATGGAGTTTCCTCACGGTCTCATTAGTTTCTGTGTACCTGAAAAAGGTAGGCTGAATTGGAAATAAGTGTTTTATTTCATGCTCAATATAAAACAAGTTCTCTAGACTATCATAGATAACTCTGCCTATAGGCAATGCTTTTGTTGTTGATGCACTTGTTGATGAACCTACTTCGTTGCCTACATACTTGTTCAAGTTCTCCACATAGTCTTTATGAGTCATTAGTTTATCATTAATAACTAGAGGACTTGGCAACCCTTTACCATGAAAAATATCAAATCTCTTCATGAAGGCATTGATTTCTTCCTGCATGTCATGGCACCTTCTTTCTAAGTTTTGCATCAGAGTTCTTTTAGTAAAAACCCCTTTTATTTCCAAAATCCTCCCTGTTCTATCTTGAATGCCCATCTCTTCAAGCTGGTACTTATTCCTGGTATTCAAAAACTATATGAGCCTGTTGGCTTCCTAAAGCATATTTCCTAATTCTGCCCTTGTCTTTTGAATTTCTTCTTGAGCTAGTTTCACTAAATCAATTTGCTCAAAAATTAGTTGAATTGATGGCCAAGCATCATTTATTGATTGAGTGATGTTGGCCCAAAGAATTTTCTTGATTTCTGACAGAGGCTTGTCAAAGGTAAGATCATTTTCCAATGATTTCACTTTGTTTTCTAAAACTTTAATCTCTCTTGTCTTCTCTGCAGCATTTATTTTTGAGAGATCATACCTTTGCTCTAAGTTGGCATATTCCTCTTTTACCTTATTTAGCTTTGAAACTTGTAGTTTCAGGCCCTCCATTGATTTTATTACCTCTTTTGTGCTCAAATTAGCAATGTTTCCATGTGCTACTCCTATTGTTCCTATTGTTGTTGTACCTATAACCACCTCCACTATGACTGCTGGAATATTTGGTGCCAATGCTGCTCAAAGAGTTGATGGGACTGCTGTTGAGACTACCGGTATCACATTGGGAGGCTGAGAGGTTGACTCTCCCTGCTTGTCCTTCAATTGTTTTTCAAGTTCCTGCTCAGTATCATTCAGTCGTTCATTAAGCTTTAAGAGTAAATCCATCACTTCTTCTTTAGATTTTTGCTTTATAACCTCAGCAGTTTGTGTATGACTGGAAGGTGGCAGCTTTAGTTGTTTCCTTAGGGCAGCAATATCTTCATATTTATTTTTTATTAAGGTTGCTGCACCTTTGTCTTGAAATAGCTCATTATCATCTTGCCTTCTTTGATGTCATAGGCTAACATCAATCTCTGTTGATTTGTAGGAGCCGTCTTCAAATATTGGTTATAAACTTGAATCCTCAATGGATCATTCCTGGCCTTTATTTCTGTAAATATCTTCCTGATATCTGACGCATCAGTCCCTGGTGGCCTGAAAGAGGATATCTCTACACTTTGTTGTCTTTCTAGCTCCTATCTTTGTGAGCTAGTGGATGTTCCTCCTGCTGGAAAAGTTTGCTGGCTCTCTACTCTTTCTTCCCTCTGACTATCTATAGTTTCTTCAGCAAATTCCTCCTCTGGAAGGGGATTTAGTCTTTGTCTTTTTGTTCCAAGCTGTCTTGAAGGTTCATTGGCAGGGGTAGTTGTTTCCCTGTCTGTATTTTTGTTTCTTTCCTCATTTAGAGGAGTTTGCAGAACTGGAGGCTCTCCCATATTGATCTGAGTGGGAGGAGTATGTACTTGAGGTTGTTCTTTGGAAGTTTTAGGCTGCTTAGACATTGAAGACTATTTTGTGGTTTGAAAGTTGGTCTCTAATTCCTTGCCCTTTAATTTTCATGTGGTTGGTGTGTTTGTTTCCTTTGAAGGTTGCTTAGAGGTTCCAGTACTGGAGGCACCAACTCCTGATCTTTGAGATAACTCAAATGGTACCTGCCCAAAAGAATCTAGGTTAAGTGTTTTCTCAAGATCTCTAATTAAATTCTCAATATTGACCTATTCACTATCATGTTCTACTAGGGTCCCTTCCCTCCATTCATCCATATTTGCAAATTTTTCAATCTCTGGAATCCTATGGTGAATGTATGGTGACAACCTGTTTTTCATTCTCCTATCACAGATGAAACTATTAGGGTCATATGGCCTCCAACCAAAACTTTTGTGCAACTTAAGACGATCTTCTAGAATTATCTTTTCTTCTCTCCATGCTTCCCTATCATTGCAGACATAATGGCCTAACTGATTTTTAATTCTGAGTTTAGCTTTCTTTTTGGCTTTGCAAAAATGAACCATGTCTGTATGTAGCATTTGTCTGAAATACTCCAATGCAAACGGTTTGATTGTAACATATTTGGGTAACTTGAAACGGAAGAGCTCACATACATATATCAGATCTCTATATGGTTCTTGTATAGGTACCAATCACCTATTCTTTATTGCTTGGAGAGCTGTAAAATTCTCTTGATGTCACCATTGATTCTACGAGGGGAAACCCCTGTCAATAGAGTGGTTGCAGGATGAACAAATTGGTCAATGAACTCATTGTATGAGTAAGGAGATTCATAGGATGCATGGAAGATGGGACTCCAAAAGGTAACAGACCTTGGATTGCCTTTATTGTCAAGTTTCCTCATAGCGAAAGGGAAATTCTCAAACTGACAATACAACATAAGATGATAAATGAAAGTGGTCTATTTATAGACTCCTTCATTGTCCAGTCTTAGGAATTGGTCATGAATTTTTTTGGAAATATAGTTGGCATAATCATACTTAACAGTAGGGGGCTGTCCAGGAGTAAAAATTGACAAAAACACTAGGGTTACATCATCAACATACTCGCTAGAGTTGAATTCCATGATTAAGGATATCATATCAACAATGAGTTTTCCTATGTCTGTGAAGAAAGTTTGCAGATAGGAAGGTGGGCCTTTAGGCTGATGTTTAAGATCCATGAAAATCTGACAGATGTCACTCAGTTCTAACTGAGACAATTGGGTAGATTTCTCAAGTAAATATCCCATAGAAAGAGGAGTGAGAGCTTGTTGAGGGGAAAATTGCAACATTTCATTAAGGGAGGTAGCTGTTATGGGGAAAAGGACTGTTTGACTTGGGGAAATAACAGCTTTGAGGTTAGGGTCATAGTTTTCCTAGCATTAATGAATCAGATCAGGGAAAATATGGACTAAGGGGAGAAAATACCTGGGAAGGTTAGATTCCCATAGTCCCAGGATATCTGAGCCATTTAGGTATTGGTCTCTAGCTTGGCAAAAGACTTTTAGGTCATTTATGTCAATGATTAAGTCCCTTATCTTAAAGTCTTTATCTGCAAGAGGTAGATAGTCTAAGTATTTATGAGGGGAATTTATGGGTGCAACAGACAGAGCCACAGGGGTTTCCAGTTCTGGTTCTTGTGGATTGAGAAAGGAATTTGGGTTTTTTGTGAAAACTGGGTGAATGAACTGATCTAGGAACTTATATTGGCAAAATAAGACTGAATTTGCAATGAATTTTGCCTTTCTCTATGGATTTTATAATGTAAAGCCAAACTTGCAGTGTTTCGGCAGAAATCGAATAAATACCTGTATTTGGGGAATGAACAGTGTAATAACAGGTTCTTACGGTGACTAACAGGTTCTCGCTACATCGGCTGCAATTTTGTTGGCAAGGTGGCCGTTGGAAAACTTGGAAGGTTGACTTGAACGTTGTTTGCATGGGAGCATGGTTGCAGTAAAGAATAACAGAGAAAACGAAACTTTGTTGGTTTTACTAACAAAGTCAAAGGTGGTGGGAGTTTTATTATTCGGCCATATGACATAAGCAGGAAAGGATGTTTTGTCGCATGCGGACGATGGTAAGTGGTATGGGATCGCACTACTTTTGGAGACGGGCAAGATTTGACCAGGAGTTAGCGATTCCATAGGTTTTGCAACGCGTGGCAGGGTACTATGCGAAAACGACTTTGTGATCGCGCGCTAATGCACGGTCACAAAGTGGTGCACGATATAATTACTGGTCGTTGGATGATGGGGGTGTGATCGGACGACTGATGGGAGGCGCGATACGATGAGGTTTAATGTGAGCAGGCCCGACTCAATTAAAGATTATTTAATCGTATCTAGAGTGATATCATTGGTTGGGGAAGGTTCTTAATTAACCATGAGGGTTAATTAATCCCATTTTGTGCAGCGAGGGATTAAGCTATTATTGAATTATAGATTAATTCATTAATCCTATTCTAAATGCTGATTATGGTTGTAATTAACCAAAGGGGAGGGATTTATAACAATTTGGGGATTTTAATATATAGTTAAATAATATGGGAAATGGTAATATTATGTGGGATTTATATAATACAAAGGTTAATAATTAATATGACATGAAATGTAAAAGCGCTAAGTAAAACATTAGGATTGTGTATTTAACTTAGGCTTAAGTGAAAAAGGGGTTTTTATGTGATATTGTGTATTTTTCTTAAGTAAAATAGGATTTTACTTAGGAAAAGAATTATGAGAGTGAATGAATGATGATTTCAAGTACTTAGGCTTTTAGATTATTGGGCCGAGAGTCCGGTCCCTCCAAAAGTCAGAGAAATTCTCTGAGCCCCTCTAATTTTCAAATGCCTTAGTACTTAGGAGAAATTAGTGAAGTTTTTAGGGAAAAATGAGAAGGGAAGTTAATTATTCGACCTTGTCTTGCTTGAAATGTATCAAGTGTAATGTCTGCCTTGCACTTGTGATGAAAGTGAAAGTTAACACATTTAGAGACATTATCCATCACATGTAATTCTGCAACATCATCTACCTACCCTATCTACTTTAACCTAACATTTTTTCTTCTTTATTAGGGTGCACTTGGACTAGCAAACCCTTATCACACTTTCTTTCTTTTACATGTAGATGTCTATCTAAGTCTAAACTTATTACATCCAAGAGCTCATATTAAACTATTGAGCTCCTTTTATTCACTCTACCTATCTACTTATCTGCCAAGATTAAATAGTTTGGTCAAATCTTTATTCTCTATCTACAAAACATAAAATTGAAAATATGAAGCAGTCAAACTTAAGTTGTTTGACTTTTTATCAATTGTGGCATAAATTACAAGTTACACACAATTTGTTTATTACATAAGAGTAAAAAGTAGTGGCATTTAGACTTGCACACTTTCCTTGGTCTTTCTTTTTGTGGGGTTCATTTTCTTTCACTTTTTTGACCATTTTATTCTTTTCACCCTTTGATTTTTCTTTTAAGGTATACCCTCTTTACATTTTTTTAAATTTTTGATTTTTTGACAATGTGAAAAACCTTTGCAACAAGTAAAGGTATGAACATATTACATAGCCCATCAAGTCAATCATGAAATATGACACCTATTGGTACAGGAGCATAACACTTGCTCCACTTGGGGATGGATTTTCTTGGTGGAAAGTCAAGAACAGTAGATCAGATAACCTCTAAATGATTTTGACTGAACTATGAAATCTTCTTCTGCTTGTTGCTTTATTGTATGTATGATAGTGACACTTCTGAAGCTTAGGGCCTTCTCTTTGAGCTTCAACTCCAGCAAGTTACTATCCAATCCAAACTGTGACATTACCAAGGATATAGTATGTACATGTTAAGAATCAAAATACATTAAAAAGCAGGATCAAACTAATGTTTCAACATCCGACCATTAACTAGCCCTTATTTTGTTTCTGTGCCATCCAAGTTTTTCAGATAATAAGTATTGTTTCCTTGTAAAGCATAGATAATAAAAGGTCCTTTCCATAGGAAGTCAAACTTCCCATGTTTTCTCTTATCCTCTCTCCTGGAATCCCATCTTAAAACTTTGTCTGCAAGGTAGAAATCTTCAGCCTTGGTTCTTTTATCAAATATTTTCTTAAGATTCTCCTACAACACTTGGGATCTTTGATATACTTCCTCTCTGGTCTGCTGCAAATGGATGGTCTGGTTTATCCTTCTTTGAATATCGTTAGGTCCCACCTAAGCTTCTTGAAGTAATTTCATTACCAGAACTCCTAAAGATGAAGGAAATACATCTTCCATGCCATAGACTAAATCATAAGGACTAGTCCCAACAGATTTATTGGTGGTGAGTCTGTCTGCCCATAGTGCATTAGTAAGTTTCTTATGCCAATTTTTCTTATCCTCTTCCAATAATTTTTTAATAATACTAATGAGGCTCTTGTTGGAAGACTCAGCCAGACCATTACCTTGAGGATAATAGGCTATGGAATGGCCTAAGGTGATATGGTACTTGTTACAAAAACTTATCATCTTCTTGGATTTGAAGGCAACAACATTGTCAGTTATGATTTTATCAGGGTAGCCAAATCTAGACAATATGTTGGTTTCTAGGAATCCTATGATCACTGTGTCATTGGCTTGTCTGAAAGGAATGGCTTCTATCCATTTGGTGAAATAGTCTATGGCAATGAGAATTCATTTGTGTTGGATAGAAGAGGGAGGATGGATTTCTCCAATGAACTCTAGGCCCCATTGTTGGAAGGGTTTCTCAGTGGAAATTGATCTCAGGGGTAAAGGTAATAGTTTTCTCTTGCCTTCAAAAATTTGACATTTATGGCAAGCAGTGACAAATTTCTTTAGATCAACGAACAAGGTTGGCCAATTAAATCTAGCCCTTAGGATCTTGTTTGCAATTGATATCCAGTAAAGGTGTCCACCACAGTCTCCTGCATGAAATTCTTGGAGAACCTTGTCAGCGTCTTCTTTTAATAAACAATTCAATATAATACCTTCATGATTTTTCCAAAAAAGAGCATTATCTAAAATACAAAACTTTGAAGCTTTCATCTTCAAAAACCTTTTATTTGTTCTAGATAACCCTGGAGGAGCCTGTAGGTTTAATAGTACATAAATTATATCAGTATACCAAGGTGAATCTAAGAAGGTTTGGCTAATTTGTGGAGTCATCATCTCCTGTTCATTATCCAGTTAACTAATGTCCAGGGCTTGACAATTTGTTTCAGTCATGAGCTTGGCCAATCCCTATCCTTTTATAAGATTTGTAGTTTTTATTTCTATATCATACTCTAATATAGTAGCAATCCATTTACCTCTTTTGCCCTCAATTCCATCCTCGGTTAAGATGTCTTTGACAACAACATTTGGTACATAGGCTATCACATGGGAATACAATATGTAGACTCTAAAGTCTTTGATACCTTTTACAAGTGAAAAAGCTTGTTTTTCCATGATTTTGTATTTTAATGGTGCATCCCTAAGTGCTTTACTAAAAAAGGCTATGGGTTTCTCACATCCTTGATCATCCTTTTGTAGTAAAATAGATGTTATGGTGTGTTTGATGCAAATGAAAATATTATGAAGTCTCTATCAAACTTTGGACTTGTAAGGACCGGTGTTCTAGTCAAAGCCATTCTAATTTCTTCAAATGCTTGCTTGGCTTCTACTGTCCATTTAATACTTGAATCCTTTTTCAACATATTATTAAGAAATCTAATTAATTCAGATAAGTTAAATATGAATCTTCTCAAAAAATTACTTTTTCCTAGGAAAACTTGAAGTTCTTTGACATTTCTAGGGTGGGGTATTTGCAGAATATCATTTATTCTAGCAGGATCAATTCTGATGCCATCATTGGAAATGATATGGCCCAGGAGTTTGCCTTCCTCTAGAAAAAACAAGGACTTCTTTGGATTCAAAGAAATACCACATTTTCTTCATTTTAGGAATACTTGTCTAAGATGATACAAATGGTGCTGATCTGATTTAGAAAAAACAGTTAAATCATCTAGATATATAACCGAAAAATCATGAATTTCTTTTGAAAATGCTATGTTAAATGCTCTTTGGAAGGTTTCTCTTGCATTTTTAAGTCCAAATGGCATTTTAACATATTTGAATGTGCCCCATGGTGTTTCAAAAGCAGTCTTTTCTTGGTGTTAGGAGGAACAAGAATTTGGTTATAGCTTGAGAACCCATCTAAAAGTGAAATCCTAGAAGCGCCTACTACACTTTGTAAAATATGATCCATCTTGGGTAAAGGGTAATTGTCCTTCAAAGAAACCTTATTTGCATTTCTTAAATCAACACATAATTTGATTTCTCCAGTTTTCTTCCTAGTAGGTACTAAATTAGACACCCACTCTGAAAACCTAATAGGAGCAATTATCCCTGCTTCATACATACATCTGTTCCTTTTCAATTAAGGGAAGAAGTATAGGGTTAATTCTTCTGAGCTTTTGTTTGAATGGTTTTTAATTTTCTTTCAGAGGTATTGTATGCTGAATTATAGAGGTATCATAAGATTTCAAGTCTTCATAGCTCCAAGCAAAAACATCCTAGAAGTCTCTCATTAGTTCAACATATTTGAGTTTTTGGTCCAAGGTCAAAGATTTGGATAACTTTACCATTATCGGATTTTCTTTAGTCCCCAAGTTATAGTCCTCAATATCTGCTTTTAATGGTTCCATCTTACATTTCTTTGGAATATCATTAAAATCAAAGAGATCTTCCAAATGATTTAAGCCCTTAGGCAAATGGTTGTCCTTTAAATTAATGACTTCAGATTCTCCTTCAATAATCTCATCAATATCCATTTGTTTAAGGTCCTGCATTTCTTTGATGGTGAACTTTGTTGGATGAAGCATTTGAATTGCACTTTCTACTGAAATGTCTATTTCTATCTTATTTTTTGATCAAACTCACTAACTGTATCTACATCTATGTTACTGCTAGAAAATTCCGCATCTAAAGTCAAGAAATTGTTAATCTGCTTATCACTATCAAACACTTTCCAGTTCTTCAAATTGTCAGGTATGGCTAGTTTGTGTCTAATCTCAACTGTGAACTGATGATTAGGTTCGAATGGTAGTTTTCAAGTGCTGGCAAACATTGCTAGACTATGAGCTTGCAAGTTATGTTTTCTTGGGATTTTAGCAAGCCTAGTTTCCAAAAATGTATTGAGAATCTCTATCACTATGGCTCTGTAATATCTCAATCTGGGATCATTTGTTAGATACTTCCCTTTGATCTGTTGAATTATTAAATCAGAATCTCCTAAGACAGATACCCTGATTGCCCCTAATCTTTTGACAAGTTTAAGACCTAGCAACAGAGATCCATATTCTGCCATATTATTGGTGCACCTAAAGTTTAATCTGTAGGCATGGCCTTTAGCATAATCATTTTCAAGTTTGTGCACCCAAACGCCTACTCCTACTCCTAATTTGTTAACTGAACCAACAAATTCTAAGTGCCAAAGAATTTCATGTTTGTAATTGGTATCAGGAGTCTCAGGAATCTGTTTAATAGGGAGATTTGGTTTTTTACTTCCTTCTGGTTTCTCTTGGGTATCTGCTATTTCATTGTTCTCAGAGATTTCCTTGATTTGAACACTAGACTTTCCATTTGTAATTTCTTTTGGTTTTGCCGTTAAAACTTCTAATTCATTGGAGGGATCACTTTCATCATTGTAAATAATAAAAGAATACATATTAGAGTGTACTAAGTAGAGAGGGAAATTTTAGTGTTTCTCCTGACTACTTACTACATATTTCATTAAGGTTTCTCTGCATAGTTTCTTACGTTGACCGAACACTAAAATAGTAGCATAAGACATGTCCAATTGTAGAGATCCTTGAAGCTTTGCACCCTAAGATCTGGACATTAACATTCCATACTTTGGTGGAATATCTGCCACTACTATGTCCATTAAGATTGTTTTGGCAGGATATCGAACTAGCGATACACACAAGTCTTTGATTAATCCTAAACATCTCACCTGACTCGAATCAAAAGAAAAGAGGTCTTTGTATGGCCTAGTGATGTCTAGGTATAATTTCTCCATTACAGACTTAGGCATTAGGTTATGAGATGCCCCAGAATCAAACATGGCACTATGAAGTATTTCATCATGTATGTTCAAACTTACATAGAAAGGAGGAATTCCTCCATCTACTAGTTTTCATTTCACTTCAGGGCCAAAGATTAATTCAGGTTGGTCATCAAAAAGATTTACTAAGTCTACGTTTATAGAGACTTGAGTGATCTATTGATTTGGCTTCGATAGAAATCATGTTTAGCTAATTCAAACAATGAAACAACTATTTTTAATTTGCCTACTTCAGTCTCCAGATTGAAAGGTTTTTCAGTTTGAGTTCTTGTATTTTGGATAGTTGGATTCTCTTTATTCTCTGTATTCTCTGTGTTTTTCTCCTTTTCAAGAGTGGGGTTATGGGCTGAAGTTGTTTCCAAATCAACTTCTGGAGGTTCTTCCATGTTTCCTTTGGGAGGAGGAGAAGTGGAGAGTTGTCTGTTATTAGGTTGATTATCAGATACATCTTCAATAGTTGGATTAGAAGGATTAGGATCTAATCTAGAAAGAATATGTACAAGGGTGGTGTTGGTCTTACCTTTATTGGGCTGTTTTTTAGCTTTCTATTTGTTGGTTTCATGGAAATCAATTCTTCTACTCGTCAGATTATATTACTTGTGGACTTCATAAATGGCTGTATCATATCCCTCCCTGAAGTCAAATGATTCACCTAACTGAGTTTGGAATTGTTTAAGAAAGTGAGCTTCTTGATACTCTTGGGTCGAGAAGAATTGTTGTTCATTGTTGAGTCCCATCAAATTTATTTGAGTATCTTCTGATGGTCCATGAGAAGTTGAGGCTTCAACATAATTTTCCTGGAATGGGGGCCTAATGTTTTAGTCAGGGCCAGTCTTTCCAGTGTTCTGGTTTCGATTTTTCCTTAAATTTGGATTTCTCCCAGTATTGCTTCGTTGACCATCCCAAGGGGATTTAATTTCAATTGTTTATAGTCTATCTTATAGCCTATCCATTCCTTTAATAATAGCATCCAATTTCTGTTCAAAGGCTGAGGGTTCTTCTTTCAATGGTATCCTCATTTCACTTCTGGATTTAGGTTGTTTGGATATCAGGTTGTCTTAAACATTGACAGCTATACTTTTCATATCTTCTAAAGTCCGAGGAGCTCTTTCCCTAAGCTGGTATGCCATATTAGAGTTAGATCCATCAGGGAATTTGATCAATGCCAAATCTGGAGGAGGTCTGAGGTTTTGAGGGATAGCACTGTAAACATTATTGAACCTAGTGCAGTAATCTTGCACAGTTTCTTGTGTTCCTCTCTTCAGGTTTTCATATTCTGATAAGATTTGGAGATGATATTTCTTCTTTTCCCATCTGTTTAAGAATTTTCTATAAGTAGCTTCTAGGTCATTGATACTGTTTGCAGGGAGGGCTCTAAACTAGGTTATAACTTCTCTAGTCAGGCTTTGAACAAATATTCTCATTCTGACATCATCTATATCTATTTCACATATCTCAAAGTAGTAAGACATTTTTTTGGTATGTTTTTGTGCAGTGTAAGTACTAGAGCTATCGAAAGGAGTGATTTTAATTTGATAGTCTTGGGTCATAACCCCTGGATTGGCTGGTAATACCAATGGAGTATATTTGTTTGCCATTGCAGTAGATAGTGTTGAAACAACAACTAGGGTTGGTCTTGGAGTGGTGGATGGAGGGGTGGAAGGGGTGGCTTGAGGTTGATATGTCTGAGGTACTGATGATGAACTTGGAGAGGCTGTAGTTATCACAGAAAGGTTTGGTGTTCCTTCAGAGTTAAGCTCAAATTGTATGGAATTTTGCAAATGTCTATCAAGATGTGAAGTGACAACTTCAAGTTGTAAATATTCAATAAATAGTGTGTCATGAACCATGCGAGCTAACCCAGAGTCAAAAAAGGTTACAAATAAAGAGGCCTCAAAATACTCATCAAAGGGTTCATCCTCAAGGTATATCCACTTCACACAACAAGATCTTGATCTATATAGAGGCCAAGAGCTAGCACAACTTTCTTGGCTTTCATGTCTCCTAAGAATTCTGGGGATCATATTAGGGTTTTCAAACATAGGTGGTGGATTTGGATCAGGATTAGCTCTGGTGTAATGAGTCCTTTCTGAAGCTAGGTTTCTAGGTGTACTTTGGTTTTTCTCTAAATGGGTTTGTCAATACAACTTCAACAATTTCTTTAAGAGGCTTTAGGTATGGGATTTCAGCTTTCTTAAAGACTTATTTGATAAGAGGAACTGATCAAGTATTTGAAACTAGATGTTCAATCGATAAACTACACTGAAGATAGACTGAAGCAGCATTCATTTACTTATGCAATTGCAAAGCAAGAGCAGTTCAAAGGCTACCTGGCAAACTTCAGGCTCCGTCTGTAGTTTATAAAGTAAACAATAGTAAAAAAAAAACTATTCAAGTCCCCAGTGGAGTCGCCACTATGTTATCACTCAAATTTTCCTTGAAGTTGTTGGGAAGAGGAAAGGGGTCCGAGGTAACTACAAACCAACTTTTAGGCACAAAATCTAGCCAATCTATACCCATAGAGGGCTCTCTCTTTATGATTTAGCTCGGTTTTGAATGATATTAGGCTAGTTATGAAGTTTAGGAGTTTTGGTTGAATTTGGGTAGTGAAATTCAATAGCAGTGGGGTAGGAATGAGTAGTTTAGGCCATTGGGCTAATGGAGTAAAAAAAATGGCTTAACTGGATTTGGTTTCTTAACAAAGGGTGGTTTCACAGGGCAAGATGGTCAAACAAGGAACAAATAAAGACTTGGAATAGATGGAATGGACTCAAAATGGGTGAATGGCAGTTAAGAATCCTTCAACCTATTTGAAAGAGGGAACTTGAATCATTACTAATAAAGAACAATTGAGTATTCTTTACTAAATAATCAAAGCGAATAAACTAGAAAACATGAGCAATTAAGATTTCACTGTTTATGCTAGTTCAGAAGAAAACATTGAGAATAATAATGATTGAAAATAGATTACAATCAAGCATTTTCCAAATTACTCTTTTTCATTTATCAGTCATATTTGAAACAAAGATGATATAATAAACAAGGAAAACTTTAAAACATAAGGTATAGAGGAGTTATTGATCCAGTGTTTGACTCAAGAAATCTGTGAAAAGTCCTTTGCATCAATTCTTTATCCAGCAAGCCATACAAAAGTTGGTCCAACAACACTTTATTCCAAAATAATCAGTATTACAACAATGCCTAAGAATCCACCCTCAATGCTCCAATTGAGGGAGTATTTATACAAAAATTTTACAAAAAATATATCATAACAAAGTGAGATATATTCTAGGATGACTATGAATAAGTTACAAGAAAATAGAGACAAATGGTCTCGAAGATAGGAGAAAAGATAAACTGATGTTGTGTTGTTCTGATTCTTGTGAGTGTGCTGGAGGCAAACCCTATGATTTGGCTTGCTACTGTCATATTTAGTAACTCTGTGCTGGCTGCCTTGTTTTCACTGATACTCTTTACCTCTTCTGATACACTTCAACCTGTTTGATCTCTGTTCATCTTCTTTACCTTCATTTACTGTAGAAAATAACCAAAATTTACATTTTACCAAGGATAATTTCACAAAATTTCCAATATGTCTTCCCACCATTTTGCTTCTGGCAATCTGTTTTTCTGAAATTTCCTCAGGGTCTCATCAATTGCTGTGTACCCGAAAAAGGTAGACTGAAATGGAAACAAGTGTTTTATTTCATGCTCGACATAAAACAAGTTCTCAAGGCTACCATAGAGAACTTTGTCTGTAGGCAGTGCTTTTGTTGCTGATGCACTTGTTGATGAACCCGCTTGGTTTCCTGCATACTTGTTCAATTTCTCCACATAGTCTTTACGAGTCATTAGTTTATCAAGAATAACTAGAGGACTTAGCAACCCTTTACCTTGCAAAATATCAAATCTCTTCATGAAGGCATTGATTTCTTCCTACATGTCATGGCACCTTCCTTCTAAGTTTTGCATCAGAGTTCTTTTAGTAAAAACCATTTTGATTTCAAAAATCATCCCTATTCTATCTTGAATGCCCAGCTCTTCAAGTCGGTACTTATTCCTGGTATTCAAAAACTGTATGAGCCTGTTGGCTTCCTCAGGCATATTTCCTAATTCTGCCCTTGTCTTTTGAATTTATTCTTGAGCTAGTTTCACTAAATCAATTTGCTCAAAAATTATTTGAATTGATGGCCAAGCATCATTTATTGATTGAGTGATGTTGGCCCAAAGAATTTTCTTGATTTATGACAGAGGCTTGTCAAAGGTAAGATATTTTTTCAATGATTTCACTTTGTTTTATAGCACTTTAATCTCTCTTGTCTTCTCTGTATCATTTATTTTTGAGAGATCATATCTTTTCTTTAAGTTGGCATATTGCTCTTTTACCTTATTTAGCTCTGAAACTTGTAGTTTCAGGTCCTCCATTGAATTTATTACCTCTTATGTGCTCAAATTATCAATGTCACCTTGTGCTACTCCTACTCTTCTTGTTGTTACTATACCTATAACCACCTTCGTTGTGACTGCTAGAATATTTGGTGCCAATGCTGCTCCAAGCGTTGATGGGACTCTCCCTGCTTGTCCTTCAAATCTTTTTCAAGTTCCTGCTCAGTATCATTCAATTTTTCACTAATATTTAAGAGCAAATCCATCATCGCTTCTTGATATTTTGCTTTATAACCTCAGCAGTCTATGGATGTCTGGAAGGTAGTAGCTTTAGTTGTTTCCTTAGGGCAGCAATATCTTCATCTTTCTTTTTGATCAAGGCTTCTGTAGCCTTAACATCTTTGGGAACATGACCCAATCCAATAATTATTTCTTCTAAGGACTTTATTCTGTTATCTTTGGCCTGAGAGGAGGCCTTCTCCAAGTGTATTTGAGTAGTAGTGTTATCCAAATAATTTTGCAACCTTTGGGCCATCATTGCCTTACCAGTAAAGGTTGAATAGATCATTTCTCCAGTTTGTTTATGTAACTCAATCTGATCCAAAGGATGAATATCCTTTGCCATGACTTCCAAATTTGTTCTGAGACAATCTACTGCTGATTTATGCTCCTGCACCTTTGGATTGAAATAGCTCATTATCATCTTGCCTTCTTTGATGTCATATGCTGACATCAATCTCTGTTGATTTGTTCGAGCCATCTTCAAATATTGGTCATAAACTTGAAGCCTTATTGGATCATTCCTGGCCTTTGTTTTTAATGTCTTCTTGATATCTGAGGCATTATTCTCTGGTGGCCTAATAGAGGATATCTCTGCACTTTGTTGTCTTTCTAGCTCCTGTCTCTGTGAGCTAGTGGATGTTCCTCCTACTGGAAAAAATTGTTGGCTCTCTACTCTTTCTTCGCTCTGACTATCTGTGGTTTCTTCAGCAAATTCCTCCTATGAAAGGGGATTTGGTCTTTGTCTTTCTATTCCAGGCTATCCTGAAGGTTCACTGGCAGGCGTAGTTGTTTCCCTATCTCCCTTTTTGTTTCTTTCCTCATTTAGAGGATTTTGTAGAACTAGACGCTCTCCCATATTGATCTGAGTGGGAGGAGTATGTATTTGAGCCTGTTCATTGGAAGTTTCAGGCTACTTAAACATTGAAGACTGTTTTGTTATTTGAAAGCTAGTCTCTAATTCCTTGCCACTTAATGTTCCTGTGGCTGGTGTGCTTGTTTCCTTTGAAGGTTGCTGAGAGGTTCCAGCACTGGAGGCACCAACTCCTGATCTTTGAGATAAATCAAATGGCACCTGCCCAAAAGAATCCAGGTTAAGCGTTTTCTCTACTTCTCTCCATGTTTCCCTATCATTGCAAACAGAAGGGCCTAACTGATTTTTTATTCTGAGTTGAGCTTTCTTTTTGGCTTTGCAAAAATGAACCATGTTTGTATGTATCATTTGTCTGAAATACTCCAATGCAAACTGTCTCATTAGAACGTATTTGGGTAACTTGAAAGGGCAGAGCTCACATCCATATATCTAGATCTCTGTATGGTTCTTGTATAGGTACCAATCACCTATTCTGTATTGCTTGGAGAGCTATAAAATTCTCTTAATGTCACCACTGATTCTAGAAGGAGAAACCCCTGTCAATGGAGTGGTTGCAAGATGAACAAATTGGTCAATGAAATCAATGTATGAGTAAGGAGATTCATAAGATGCATGGAATATGAGAATCCAAAATGTAACAGACCTTAGATTGCCTTTATTGTTAAGTTTCCTCATAGGGAAAGGGAAATTCTCAGACTGATAATACAACATAAGATGATAAATGAAAGTGGTCTATCTAAAGACTTCTTCATTGTCTAGTCTCAAGAATTGGCATGAATTTTATTGGCAATATAAGAGGCATAATCATACTTAACAGCAGGGGGCTGTCAAGGAGTAAAAATTGACAACAAAACTAGGGTTACATCATAAACATACTCACTGGAGTTGAATCCCATGATTAAGGATATCATATCAACAATGAGTTTTCCTATGTCTGTGAAGAAAGTTTGCAGATAGGGAGGTGGGCCTTTAGGTTGATGTTTAAGATCCATGAAAATCTGACAAATGCAAGTGAGTTCTAACTGAGACAATTGGGTAGATTTCTCAAGTAAATACCCCATATAAAGAGGAGTGAGAGCTTGTTGAGGGGAAAATTGCACATTTCATTAATGGAGGTAGTTGTTATGGGGAAAAGGACTATTTGAATTGGGGACATAACAGCTCTGAGGTTAGGGTCATAGTTTTCCTGGCATTGATGAATCAGATCAGGGAAAATATGGACTAAGGGGAGAAAATATCTGGGAAGGTTAGATTCCCATAGTCCCAGAATATCTGAGCCATTTAGGTATTGGTATTTGGCTTGGAAAAAAACTTCCAGGTGGTTTATGTCAATGGTTAAGTCTCTTATCTTAAAGTCTTTATCTGCAAGAGGTAGATAGTCTAAGTCTTTATGAGGGGCATTTATGGGTGCAATAGATAGAGCCACAAGGGTTTCCATTTCTGGTTCTGGTGGATTCAGAAAGGAATTTGGGTTTTTGGTGAAAACTAGATGAATTAACTGATCTGGGAACCTATATTGGCAAAATAAAGATTGAATTTGCAATGAATTTTGCCTTTCTCTATGGATTTTATACCGTAAAACCAAACTTGTAGGGTTTCGGCGAAAATTGGATAAATACCTGTATGTGGGGAATGAACAGTGTAATAACAGGTGTTGACGGTGACTAACAAGTTCTGGCCGTGTTGGCTGCAATTTTGTTGGCAGGGTGGTGGTTGGAAACCTTGGAAGGTTGAGTTGAACGTTGTTTGCATGGGAGCACAATTGCAGTACAAAATAACAGAGAAACCGACATTTTGTTGGTTTTATTAACAAAGTCAAAGGTGTTGGGAGTTTTATTATTCAGGCGTATGACGTAAGTGGGAAATGAAATTTTGTCGCATGTAGACGGTAGTAAGTGGTATGGGATCACACTACTTTTTGAGACAGGCGGGATTTGACTGGAAGCCAGCAATTCCATAGGTTTTGCAACGTGTGGCAGGGTATTGTGCGAAAACCACTTGCGATTGCGTGCTAACCCGTAGTCACAAAGTGGTGCGCAATATCATTACTAGCCGTTGGATGATGGGGGCGTGATTGGACGGCTAACAGGAGGTGCGATACGGCGGGGTTTAACGTGAGCAGTCCCGACTCAATTAAAGATTATTTAATCGTATCGGGAGTGATATGATTGGTTGGGGAAGGTTCTTACTTAACCATGAGGGTTAATTAATCCCATTTTGTGCAGTGGGGGATTAGGTTGTTACTGAATTATGGATTAATTCATTAATCCTATTTTAAATGCTGATTATGGTTATAATTAACCAAAGGGACGAGATATATAACAATTTGGGGATTTTAACATATAGTTAAATAATACAGGAAAGGGTAATATTGTTCGGGATTTATATAATACAAAGTTTAATAGTTAATATGACATGAAATGTAAAAGCGCTAAGCAGAACATTAGGATTGTGTATTTAACTTAGGCTTAAGTGAAAAAGGGGGTTTTATGTGATATTGTGTATTTTTCCTAAGTAAAATAGGATTTTACTTAAGAAAAGACTTATGAGAGTGAATGAATAATGATTACAAGTACTTAGGCTTTTAGATTATTGGGCTGAGAGTTTGGTCCCTCCAGAAGTCAGAGAAGTGCTCTGAGCCCCTCTAATTTTCAAATGCCTTAGTACTTATGGGGAATTAGTGAAATTTTTAGGGAAAAATGAGAAGGGGAGTTGATTATTTGACCTTGTCTTGCTTGAAATGTATCAATTGTAATGTCTGCCTTGCACTTGTGATGAAAGTGAGAATTAACACATTTAGAGACATTATCCATCACATGTAATTCGGCAACATCATCTACCTACCCTACCTACTTTAACCTAACATTTTTTCTTCTTTATTAGGGTGCACTTGGACTGGAAAACCCTTATCACACTCTCTTTCTTTTACATGTAGATATCTATCTAAGTCTAACCTTTTTACATCCAAGGGCTTAGATTAAACTGTTGAACACATTTTATTCACTCTACCTATCTACTTATCTGCCAAGATTAAACAGTTTGGTCAGATCTTTATTCTCTATCTCTAAAACATAAAATTGAAAATATGAACCAGTCAAGCTTAAGCTGTTTGACTTTTCATCAATTGTGGCATAAATTACAAGTTGCACACAATATGTTTATTACGTAAGAGTAAAAAGTAGTGGCATTTAGACTTGCACACTTTCCTTGGTCTTTCTCTTGGTGGGGTTCATTTTCTTTCTCTTTTTTGACCATTTTATTCTTTTCACCCTTTGATTTTTCTTTTAGGATATACCCTCTTTACATTTTTTAAATTTTTTGTTTTTTTGACAATATGGAAAACATTTGCAACAAGTAAAGGTATGAACATATTACATAGCCCATCAATTCAATCATGAAATATGACACCTATTGGTATAGGAGCATAATAGCATGCAACCCCCAACTACTAAAAACAGATCCCTAAAATCTAGGGACACTTTTTCCTTTTTCCTTTTTTATTTTTTGGGAAAAAATTCCCATGCATGCAAGGCAATATTGCACAATCCTAGAGGGAACTGGTCAACCTGTTAGAACATGAAAAATATAAACGATGATAAATGAAAAAACAAAAACACTTTTCATTATGGTTATTCATGCTTAGATATGGAAATTAGAAAGGTAGATCCCCAAAGCAAAACCCCCAACTAGTAATAAAAACTCATTAACTACAAAATCCATTTGAAAAACAAAGATCTACAAACATGATATTAAAGAAGTCATTTAGAGAAGGAGGGTATTCCACCACAAGGATCTTCTTAAACCCTTATCCATAATTTACAATGGTCACTAGGGATGTGTTATCACTCAGGTTGTTCCCTTTGACTCCAAAGAGAATACGGCCGAGGTAACCACTAACCAATCTTTTAGCTACTGGTCCTAGCCTACCTGCAACCAGAGAGGGCTCTCTCTTTCTGATTTAGCTTTGTTTTGATGTAATTTTAGGCTAGTTATGGTGCACAGGATTTTGTTTTGAATTTATTGGGATGATGATTTCAGTCAGAATAGGTATGTTTTTGCAGAATAATCTAGGCCATTGGGCATGGAGTTGATGATGGTGAACTGCTTGAAGTGTCCTTTTGAGGAAAAGGTTATGCTACAGAGCCAGACAAGCATCTATGGAACAAATTTTTAAATATGTAATATGATGGGATGAGATCAGGGAGTGAAAGGCAACTAAGGATCTTTCACTAAACTGATAGGGGGAATAGTGTGAACATTATTTAGGAGCATTTAAGAATTCCTTAACAACATTCATAATGATGGAATGAATACAAACATGAGCAGTTAAGAATTCATGTTTATGATTAATTCTAAAGAAAACATATTTAACAACAGAGATTGAGCATAGGGTGTATTCAAACAATTCCTGTACTATTCTTTGTCTCTATTGCAAAGCTAGTGAAACATATTTTGAGTTAAACAAACATTGAAAGACAAAACATAGTTTAGGATAACTTATTGCTCCATCAAACAACACAAGAATTCTGTAGCAGAACGCAGATCATCACTTTGACATCAAACAGTGCAAAGATCATGAACTTTTCCAGCCATTTGTATTAGATAGTCTGAAAATATACAAAACAGTGTTTCAGAGAGAAAATCACCAACCCCAAATACGTTGTGTGGGGAGGTATATATGCAAAAATTAGATACAAAATATCTAGCCGATGAGTTAATGGCTCATAAATTCTATGCCAACCCTTGAGGGATTACAGTTGATAGAGTAAATGTTGTAATAACAATTTAGTGCATTAGCTGTCCATCTTTGTCAGAAAGTTTTGACTTTTGTGACCCATTGAGTCGGTTGGAGCTGTGCTGTCCAAAATTTTCGCATTTCCTTTCTTTGGCTTGCTGTCCCAATATTTTGCTGAGTCATTACTTTCACCCGCCCTGCCTGCTGTCTTCATGCTGCATTAACTTTTGTTGACCTGAAGTTGACTAGAAGAGACCGAATTGAGATCATCGGGGCAAAATTTGAAGCATTGCTTGCCACCAATCCTCCTTAGGTAGTTGGTGTCTTCGTATTTTTATTAGAGTTTCATCTACCTCTGTGTACCTGTAAAATTTTGGTGGGACCTCAAACAGGTGATTAATTTCATGCTCAATGTAAAATAAATTTTCTAGCTTGTTATAGAGGCTCTGCTCTGATGGAGGTCCTGCTTCTTCAGAAGTGCTGGTGGATGCTGTGATCTGATTTGAAATGAAATTGGTCATCCTAGTGGCATATTGCTCACGGGTGAGCAATCTTCCAGCACCAGTCAATAAGCTGGGCAATCCTTTGTCTTGCAATGCACCCATTCTAAGCTTGTAGTCGTCTACCTTAGCCTGCATTTCCTAACATTTTCTCTCCAAAGTTTGCACAAAATTTCTTAGGGTCAGCACCTTTTTAGCTGTTATAACAGTATCTGTTTTGCTGCTGATGTCTAAGGCTACTAACTCCTCCTTGGTGTGAGTGTTGAGGAAATGTGTCATCCTGCTAGCCTACTCAGGCATATTTCCTAGTGCTGCTCTAGCCTTTTGGCTTTCAACTTGTGCTTGGCCTATTAACTCCATCTGCTCATGCACTGTTTTGATTGATTTCCACTGTTTGGTAATAGAGTGGTCAATCTAGGTCCACAATTTTTTTTTTTTTTTCAATTAGAGTCTTCTCCAAATTCAGTTCCTTCTCCAAGGCCTTTATTCTGTCTTTCAGGGCCTTAATCTCTCTGGTCTGCTCAGCTACTGTCATTTTAGATTTGTCATATTTTGTTTCCAGCTCAGCCAGTTTTTCTTTGGCTTGTTTAATCTCTGTTGCCTGAAGCTCCAGCTCTTTGATAGCTTTGGTCAAATCAGCCATGCTCATGCTAGCCTCAGGAGCTATTGTTGTTGCCACTGTAGCATCTGTAGTTGTTGTAGCCATTGGAGGGGTCACTGCTGCTTCTGTAGTTGCTGCAGTAGTTGGGGCAGTTTGAGGAGGCTGGGATGTTGACTCTCCCTGTTTGTCTTGCAGTTCCCTCTCCTATTCCCCTTCCAAATCAATTACTCTTTGGTTTAGTTTTATCATCAAATCTAATTGATCCTCAGCTTCTTTCTCTTACTGCAATTCTCCTGTTTGAGGGTGCTCAGTAGGGAGCAATCTCAATCTCTTTTTCAATGCAGCAATATCATCATACTTCTTCTTCATAAGGGTCCTCACACCCTTAGGATCCTTAGGATCATGTCCTAAGTCCACAATAATGTCCTCCAATGTTTTGATTCTGTTGTCTTTGGCCATGGAGGACATTATTTCCAAATGAAGCTGAGTATTAGTGTTCCTCAGAGATTCCTTTAACTCATGGGCCATTGTGGCCTTGTCTACCAATGTGGCATAGACCATTTCCCCTGTTTGCTTATGCAGTTCTATTTGATCCATGGGGTGAATGTCTTTTGCCATAATCTCCAACTTTGTTCTGACATAATCTGCAGCTGAGTGAGGCTGCTGTAATTTGGGTTTAAAATGGCTGAGGATCACCTTTTCCTCTTTGATGTCATATGCTGCCATCAGCCTTTCTTGTTTGGCTGGTGTTGCCTTGAGAAATTGGTCATATAACTGCACTCTTAGCAGCTCATTTTGTGCTTTAATTTCTTTAAAGGTGGCCTTGGTGCTAGATGGCTTCTTGCTTTGCTGAGTGGAGGAGGACACCTCCATGCCGTGCTGTCTTTCCTGCTCTTGTTGAAAAGAGCTTGTGGTTGTTTGTTGACTGTCTTCCTTATCTTTCATTGGGCTTCCAATGATTTCTTCACTGATTTCTTCCACAACTGGAGAATCAACCTTTTGCCTTTTGGCTTCGGGTTGCTAAGTGGATCCACTAGCAGGTGTGGACTCCTCTCGGTCTCGTTTTCTGCCTATTTCCTCACGTGCAGGAGTCTGCAAGGCAGACACTGTTGGTGCTTCTGTTTGTTGTGGAGGAGTTTGTTCTTGATGTTGCCCTATTGAAGAGGTAGGCTGCTCTGTGACCACTTATTTTTCTGCACCCATTATCCCCTTGCCCTTTGTTGTACCTGTTGTTGATGTAGATGGTCCTTGGGCGGCTGGTATGGCTGTAGTAGTGGATGTACCTTCTCCAATTTGATGTGGGAGCTTGAATGTTACCTGCTGTACAGAATCCAAGTCAAGAGTTTTTTCTAAATCCTTGACATTTTTCTCCATTATTTCCTCTTGAGTTAATTCCTCAACTAATGTACCTTGTAACCACTCATCTTGGTTGGCATACTGCTCAATTTGTGGATATTTACAGTGGTCATAACCTAGCAGCCTATATTTGACTCTTCTGGAACTGATAAAACCTTCTGGGTCATAAGGGACCCACTAGAAGCTGCGCTTTAGCTTATATTTGTCCCTGAGAATTTGATCAACATCTTGCCAACATTCTTTCTTGTTCATGATGAAGGGGCCTAGATGGTCTTTGAGTTTGAGTTGAGCCTTCTTTTTGGAACTATGAAAGTGGGTGAGGTCAGAACTAATGTGTTGCCTATAGTATTCGAAGGCAAACAATCTCATTGGTACATAGCTTGGAAGCATGTAAGGACAGAGCTCACAGCCATAAATTATAATGACAATATGGTTTTGATATAGGTACCAATCACCTATTTTATAGCTTTTGGATAGCTGCAAGGTCTTCTGAATCTCAAATGACAGTCTGGGAGGAGGGGATCTCATTAAGAGGCAAGAGACTGGGTAAACAAATTGGTCAACAAACTCACTGTAAGAATATGGAGAGTTTTGAACTTCATGAAAGACCGATGATCAGAAGATGACATACCTCTTTTCACCCCTAGAATCCAATTTCTTGATGGGGCATTGGAAGCTTTCAGACTGGTAATACATGAATAAGCGGTAGATATATGATGAATATTTAAATACTCCCTCCCAATCCACTTTCAATAGCTGGTCATGTATTTTATTGGCTATAAACTTGGCAAAGTTATACTTGTAAGCAGGGGGCTGGCCTGGACTATATGCAGCTAATAATACCAACACTATTTCATCAATGTGCTCACTGGTTTTGAATCCTAGCACATAAGAGATCATATCAACTAGGAGCTTACCTACCCCATTGAAATGGACATATAAGAAAGGAGGTGGCCTTGTAGGCTGGCGGTCTGCCCTCATGAATGTCTTGGTGATCTTTTCAATGTCAGCACTGGAGAGTTTGGAGCCTGCATCCAGCAAATAGTTCATGGAGAAGGGAAACAACAGCTGAGTCAGCTTGAAATTGAGCATTTGTTTGATGGAGTTAGGATTAATGTGGGAAAGTGTGCTCCCAGATGGCGACTTAATAGTTCTCTGAGTTGGATCATAGTTCTCAGCACATAAGCGGATGATCTCTGGAAAAATATTAACAGATGGGAGGAAATAATAAGGCAGATTGGACTCCCATATACCATATGTGTCATTGTTGCTTAGATAGCTGTTTCTCAACTCGCAGAAGGTCTGCAAGTGGTTTCTGTCACCAACAAGATCTTGGATGAGGTAATCTCTATCAGCAAGAGGCATGGCTTCGAGCTCCTTGTTTGGTGGATTCATAGGAGTGACACTAAGAGCTGATGGTATAGCCATTATAGAACTTTCAGGTGTTATCTTTAGAATGAAGATTTTGAGTATAACAGGCTGAAGATGATAGCTTATGGGGATTTGAAGAGGAGTGGCAGAATGAGTCTAGCTGAAGTCAAAGTTGTTATATTGAAAAGGACAATTTGCAGGGTTTGATTTGAAATTTGGTTTCCTCTGGTGAACTCTCAGAATTTAGAGACAGTGAGGACAAATGCAGAGGAGAAAAGGATTTCAGCTTAATGCTCTGAGAACTTGAATCAAAACACGGCAAAAGGTAACAATGCCGGGCCAGTGTAAAACTTATTTTGAAAATTCAAGCCCGAAAATGGATTCTAGTTATGAACAGTCCGTGGTTCTCTTAAACAAGGGGTGCATTAGATAATTTAGGCCAATCATTTACAGGACAACACCATTAATTTAGGAGTTTGTAGGCAATTTAGTGGAAAAAATTGCAGAGAACGGGAAGAAAATGGGCAAACAGGTTGAATTTGGCAAATACCTGGATTAGCTAACACCGAGGGTGGTCGAGTCTATTGAAGGGTGAAGATTGACATCGATTTTGTAGGTGGCGGCGTCTAAAGTGGTGAAATTTGAAATCCGGAGGCAGTTGGGAGTGACCAGCAGTACAGCGCAGCTGCAATTGTATAATGAAAATGACCGAAAACGGTCACTTTCGGCGTTTTGAACGACAAATTTGGCGCATACACGCTTTTGGAGCTTTCCCGTGATGACATCAGCGGGCCCGGGGTATGGACAGGTGACGTGATTGCTGACTGTGATGACAGCGTGGCGGGACACGGTGGCACAGCGTGGGCACGGAAGGACAACGTGGCAGGCAACGTGGGACAGCGGCGGGGGCCCGGGCGTGACGTCATGGCGACGAGAGCGCTGATGTAATGGGCAGTGGACAGTTTCTGGACGGCGGTTTCTGGTTTCCCCGCACCACCTTTGGGCAGAAGCGGTTTCGGGGGGGAGGCCTCCGAACACCCCGGGCTGTCAACACGTGGCGGGGGTACAGCGGAAAAACCGCCCATCCCCCGGACGTTAAAGCCTGGCATGTTGGCGGCTCAAAACACCCGCCCACCATTGGATCGGGCGCGGTGGGAGATCAACGGCTGGCGGGGCCTCCGACGCGGCGTGCAGGTTTCGGAGCGGGACCCACCCATTATTTTAAATAATATTTTATGGCGCGGGTTTGGAATTTTAGTTCGGGTGGGTTTTTGGGGTTCGGATAAATGCGGGTCAATGCGACACAAGGTTAAATAAAAATATTTAAACCTTTTACCATTTAAACATTGGGGTTTAACTGCGGGGGCAATTTTTTGCAAGGGTTTAGGTGGGTGAGGGTTTAGGCATAGGCTCTTAGTCTTAACCAGGGGTTAGACTAATTCCGGGGTAAGGACGCAGAAGGGTTAACTATAGCCCTAGATGGACTAATGTCTTCCATAACCATGTTAGTTAGCTATAATGCTAAAGGGGGGGAATATTTAATATGTTTTCTGGGAATTTTATATAGTTTTTTTTAGAAAATAGGGGTGGGGAAGTGACTTAAGGAGCTATATAACAAGGTTAGGAGTTAATATGGGTATGTGAGGTGAAGTGGGAAACCAGAAATGGATGAAGTATGAAGTGAGGGCTTTACACAAGAAATGTGGCTTCTTTTTGAGGAAGAAGGTGACAACTTGACATGAATTTTCTCAAGGGAGAAATGTAAGGAGGACCGTTTAGGCAGATCCTAAAGTCCTCAAGGTGATATTAGTAAGAAACCTTTTGAAGGGAATGAGGGAAGTTAGACATGGTTTGATAGTTTGCCATATGGGCCATTGTTCTCGCCCTTCTCTTATTGGTGAGATAAGATATGATTTTCAACATATCATGTGATCAAACCTTGCTTCTGCAACCTCCAACTGCCTACCCTGCCTAATAGACCTAACATTTTTTCTTCTTTTGGATGGGTGCACTTACCCTTGCAAACCCTGATAATCCTCTTTTCTTTTTGATGCCCTCCTATCTAAATCTACCCTTATGTCTTCCAAGGGCCCAGATTAAGCAGTTGGGCTCCTTTCTTTCTCTATTCAGTTATTCATCTGCCAAGTTTGAACTGTTTGAACAGGTACTCATTTTCTAGTCTAGAACAAGCAATTTAAAATATGGCATGGTCCAGTTTGAACTGTTGGGCCATCCATCAAGATAGTAGTGGCATTTTGGTTGGCCACTTTCCTGGTTTTTCTTTGGGGTTCATTTCAATTTTTTTTTTTTGACCAATTCATTTTCTTGCCTTTTGATTATTCTTTTAAGGCATACCCTCTTTACATTTTTTAACTATCTGTTTCTTTCACAAAATATGGAACCTTCGTAACACCAAAGATGAACATTTTTGGCACTTCCACTGTCAATCATGAAAAATGAAACCCTATTGGTATAGGAGACTAACAGGATGAATCTTCATTTCAAAAGATAGAAGAGCAACAAAACATCCCTAAGAGGATTCACAAGAAGAGAACCTAGAAGCTTCTTCTAGATACTTTTGTAAGGATATCAATGAGTTATGGATCACATACGATGAAGTTCAAACAAAAGAGATAGAAATTGAGGAATATCTAGAATATGTATCACAAGATCCCTCATGAATTCATGATTTTGAACACGTTCCACAAGAAGAACTTTGTGATATGATAATTAAGGGGAACCAAACAAGCAAAGATCATTTCAAATTTTGGTTTCAACTAGTCATTAGGCCAAAACACCACTCCATTTTTCAACATTCCTTAGTATCAAATATTTATGATCAACTAATTCTTCATGTCCAAGAATTCATTAAGCTATATTTTTCAAACTTCGATGTGAGTCTACTTATGATCTTGTTACGCAAATGGTTGCATTGGAAATTCTGTTATACTTGAGAGAATGACTTAATTTATTAAAGAAAGTAGGATAGAATAGAATAAGTAAATAAATAGGTAGAATGAGTTGACAATAATAATTTTGTTTCAAACTCTCATGAATAATTCTTCAAAACATTGTTCAATATTCATTTCGAAGAATTTCATGGGAAATTGGAGTAATAACAATCCTATTTTGGATAACCATATAGGACCATTTTTAAAACATGTTTTTAAACAAGGTATCTCTTGAAATATAGTTTTTAAATGCATTTTGAAATTTCCAATTTAGATGACAAATCAAAATGATACAATCAAAATAAACACTGGATCTCAAGAGAAATTTTAAGGACAAAGTTAGTAAAACATTGATTCAAGGGGTCTAATGGAATTTTTTTTACACAATATTCATAGGGAAGATAACCCTTGGAATCTAGTTTCCAAATAAATTTCAATCACCTCAATTTGACATCATATGAAAAATGTATGCTCAAAATACTAATTGCTTGTTGAGAAATCTGCATGGTGAAAATTTTACGACTCAACTGTTCATTGGCATCTATCACATATCAAATCATATTCTTTTTAAAACCTATTTATAAGGGATATATATATGTAACTCTAGCTTATGAAAAAATTTTAATCATCCCATTTGGAGGTCAAATGAAAACGCTATGCCACATTTAGTGATTGCATGCCTTAAAATCAGCGTAGTGAAACTCTGGCTCCTAGGTCTTTTCGTCAACAATTTTGTTATATCAAACCTAAGAATTTGAAGAACTTGTTTCTACTGGATAAAAAAAATGAATATAATTTAATCTCCAAGTTTAATGACATGAGTCCAATCTTTAATGAAAACATTACACTCTAAATAGTGACTGTTGGTCTAATAAAACAATTCACAAGAAGCTCTATCAAACATGGTACTTCTCATCATTTTTAGCATATCATTTTAAACCATTTTGAAAAACGATTTATACTGGAACTATCCATATGAATTCGCTTCAACTTGGCTTTTGAATCACCCTAATTGGACATAAAACAAATATTTTGTGAACAAAATACCACTAGGAGGTCTAGGTTTGCCACCATTCCTCAAGGGGTAAACAAATGAATTTTATTTGTATATCATCTTTGGACTTGTTTTTAAGATTTGATTGTAATTATTTTAAATATTTATTGGAAGAAGAAAAACAATACACCTCTCTTACTCCATAATCTAATATTGTATTGCAGGGAAATGCTATGTTTTTGCAGGTCATAAGAAGATTTAAGGAGTGAACTCCATGTATGGAGAAATTTTCAAGGTAAATTAAAAAAAAAATACATATATTAGAATATGAATACAAATGTTCAATTAAAAAAAGTGAAATTCACCTGATGTTGAGTTCATCCAATGAAACTCAAACTCTTGAAGCTTGTCTTTAGTTACTCACCAACAACACCAACAAAATTACAAGATGGATTGAAATCAAGGCAAAAGAAATGAAGGAAATCATGCAAAGAAGAAGTCAAGTTCTATACTATTACAAGTCACATCCATTGCCAAAGAATCATTTCATAAGCTATATTGTTCATGATAGCATCCATTATCAATATTGTATGTTAAGCTCCACAATCATGCATGTTGAAGTCGAGACCTATTATTATCTATCTATCCATCTACTACTAGATCGTGACTTCAACCTATCTTACATTCATAATATTTCCATACTTCCATACTCCACTATACCTCACCTTCATAAAAAAAAGGGTCAAAAATAATAAAGAGGTTTAATTCAAGGTTCCTGGCACAATACAAACTTGAATTCATATTATAAAACCAAGATAGTTGGCTAATATGAATGCAAAAAAAAAAGGTTCTAACTCATTTAATTGTTTTAGATAGACTCTCTATTTTATTTTGACAATAAACTATGTCATCTCAGTCTTTGAAAAATGAATTATTTAGTTCAAAGGCTTGAGGACAAGTCTTGGAATAAGCAAGGGGGAGAGGAAAACAAGAGAATTAGTTTCATTACTAAAATGCCTTGTTATCATTTTCATCTCAAGCATTGTTATCATTTTCATTTCAAGCATTGTTATCCTTCTTATCTCAACATGAAGACATTCAAGCATGTAGATACTCAATATGGAAGACGAGGATATTTCAACTTCAACACTCAACTTCAACTTCAACTTCAAAATTCAAATCTATAAGAGGAGACTTCATGAAAAATCACAAAGGTATTTGAGTTTATAGTATTTACAAAGGGACCTAAAATTTTAGTTTCTACAAAGGGACTTGAACATGAGAAATATTTACAGAGGGACCTGAACATAAGGAAAATTTTCCATCACAAAGGGACCTAAAGCTCAAGTTAAAAATATGTCAGAAGGGACCTATATACAAATGAGCCATTCAGAAGATCTATTCGAAGATCAGTTCATCTCAAAGGAGCTATTGGAAAGACACTTCTATTCAAGCACGAAGGAAACTAGTGGAAATATTGTAAGTTACAAATTTATTTTTAATGCCTCTTAATGTTGAAAGAAATTCTTGAATTAGGAGACTAATTTAACCTTGGTGCATAAATAATGTTACCCCTTCATCCTACACACATACCTAAATCTTTTTCTTTCCATAACACTTTTACCCTACCATCTATTGAAATCAAGATCTCTTTTCCTACCATACAAAGTCTTTTCTGCAAAACTAGTCACATTAAAAAGCATGGGTTAGTGTCACAAAAATGACAACAAAGATGTGTTTTAAATAAGGAGTTATAATTCTATGAAGAACTATGGTATCAAGATGCATTTACATGATCTAGAAATTAAAAAAATTACTCTCATTTTTTGTAGGGTCTTGAAATGACCTTGAAATGGTAATTTCAAAAGCTATTTCAAAGAGCAATTATTATGAAAAAATGCATCATGAAAGAAAGACATGAAATTTTGAAGGAGAAGGAGAAAAGATCAATAATTACAAGAAGGTCAATGAAATCACCAAAGGAAACAAGGGATGTAGTCCTAATGATAAATTAAAAGGTCCATGAATATGGAGGAAATTGAATCCATTACAAAGGAAATGAATGGAATGGTGAAAATAGGACACATATAAACCAAATCCTTATGTTTTAACCTTTGCAAAAATATATGCATGAAATGGGCAGTGCACATAAATCAAACTCCTATGTTTTGATTGAAAGACACCTTTGAAAAAGGCATATGAATGAAATGAGGGCGCATATATTGAAAACAATTATAGAAAATTTCATACACCAAAGAACATAATAAGGAAATCAATTTTTGAAATTGATGAGATTAAGGAGTGGTTATGAAAACATCAAAAAGGAATCAGACAAGTGTTAGAGGAGACAGTCAAAATTTCAAAATGCTGCACAAACACAAAATTTGGTCAAATGATCAACGTTCAGAACCTACATAGAGTAGCAATATTCAGTGCTAGTATCTTCAAGCAGAGAGCAGAAAGGGAAAAGAAAACTGAAATTCATAGCACCATGGCTCAGGTAGGAAATAGAACCCAAAAAATTAGAAATCGTTTCTAAAATGGAGACAGAGATAATATCAATTAAGGAATGAGTTATTAACAGTCTACGGTATGGACAGATTTTAGTACTGAGAAGATCTCAACAAAAGCCAGAGAAAACACTGAGTTTTCATAAACACAACTCCTCAAACTAAACGTTGAAGTCTCTAAACAAATCTCATGTATTGTGTGGAGATTAAAAGTTTGAGTTTGGTTGGGAATTAAAGACAGGAAGTCTGTTTTTTTGTGAGATCCTAAGTCCGAGTTAGCATTTAAATGATGTCATTGTAGGCTTAAAAATCAACTCCACTGGCACTGTAATTCAAGTCTGAGTTAGCAAATGTTTGGTGCCAAGTGTACTTTAAGTCCGAGTTAACAACTCTTTGGTGGAAGAATAGGCTCGAGTCCAAGATCGAGGTCTATGGTTGGTAGCACCAAGACCCCTGTTACATTAATTGACCTCAAAAACAAAGCTCAGAGTGCATGGTTCTATGAAGAAGACCTGTAGGTTGTTTTAATTACCTAGAAAATAAATTTTTGAGGAGGATACTTTCCATAATTCGATTTAAAAAATTTGAAGAGGAAGTGCATGGTAGTGATAATTAAAGTTAAAATCAGAGATTAATACATGTGTTTGAATGTAGTTGTTCAAAATTGTGATTTCGAGGATTTGATTTCTAAAGAGGGTAGTGACCAAAATATTGTTTTCTGAGTGAGTGTAAAGGTATTTTCCAGAAAAGCATTTTCAAGGTATTAAAACAGAGCCTTCTCTCCATATCAGCAGAGATAGAGGTGATATCTCAGACCAAAAGAATTTGATACTTCAAATCAAGGGTTTTCTCCTCATCATCAAAGGTGTTCAAAGAGTCAAGAGATTTCTTCATATACTCCTAAAAACATCCAAATCAAGTCCTGGTAAGTAACAATTTTGTGTTATTTAAGAGGAAATTTTGTTTTTCTTCCAAATACATCTACCAAGAACTACCTTTCTTCTCTGATAACAAACATAATTTCTCTGTTATATAAGACTGCAAACAAAATTCTCCTTTTAAAAAATAAATTTGTTATTTCTCTCCCATGAGATTATTCACTATTGAAGGTTATTGGTACAAAGACCAAAATAAAAAAGAACAGAGCCATCTAGACTAGAGTAAGGGAAGAAAAATTGAGTCAATAGGATTTCATATCGAAAATTGGAATAAGGAGACTGTGGAGAAACTCTATCAAGCAGGTTTATTAGAGTTTCTTAAAAAAATCAGTAGGTACGATAAAAGAATGACAAAGATATTTGTATCTAACTATGATAATGAGAAAACCATGGTAGGAGGAATTGTTATTCCAATATACCAAAGTACCTTTCTCAAGCCACAATTCTATGAGCGACATGGGAAAAATACAAATATGAGAAACAAAAGGTAAAGAGTGCAATCTACAAGGGAGTAGAAAAAGGACAAGAATGCATTGATATACTTTTGCAAGTAGCTCAAATAGAAGCTTCTACATCATGAGGTAGATCTATAGGTAGAACACCAAGGAGACCAACATGTAGAGGCAGAAGATACAAGAGACAAAGACAAGCATGAGGACATGCTTGTAGATCAGTAAGGGGGGATGTTGGCCTTGAATTTTGACCCTTTTTCACCATGCATATTCCAAATTTCTATCATCACTTACCACCAAATCATGATCATATTTGTCATATTTTTACCTCTTTTTTCACATTAAGATAAAATAATTATGTCTTTTAATTTTTCGAATTTTTAGTAAAAAAATGGGTATTAAAAATTATTTTTTGGCAGAAACATAATTTCCCATAATGGCTCCATTAAGGTTGGATGTGCAGGACACCTGGGTACAAAATGAACATAGATTGGAGAAATACAGGAAACAAGGATGAATATACTCCTATTGGCACACTCAAAATAAGTCAGAACATGCCCGATCAAAGTTGGTCAAACTTGACCAGTCGTTCATGAAATCCCCTCATTAAGGGGTAGTTTTGTGATTTTGTGGAAAGTTCCATATTTTGTGCAACAAAGGGATGGATTCGACCCTAGTAGGTTGAATATGATTCACATTGGTTTTCATAGCCATTATAATTGATTTAGTTATATTTTTAGCCAATTTAAGCACAACGACTAAATAATTATGGACATATATTATGATCATTGTGACTTCTCTATTTCTAAATATAATCTGAAGAATTTTCCTTCTATTTCTGGTTGTGATTGCTATGGGGTGTGATTTTTGATCTGTTATAGCTGATAGTCTTAAAGTGTACTAAGAAAAGGTGGAAGGGCCCCCAATGTAAGATAGGTACACTGCATTGTAATTGTTTTGTATAATTGTTAATATCTTAGATTTTTGAATATTTCCTTTCCAATTTCTTGTGAATATTTCCTCAGTCAATTCATTGTATGTCATAGCCATTTATATTTTGGAAGTGATTTCCTTGTAGTAATTGGTTTAAGTAAGGAATTACAACCTAGGCATCTAAGTTAGATCATCTTCCTTGTGAGCTAAGAATTGAATTGGAAATTGTGTTTATGCATTTAAATTTTATTGCTTTCTTAATTTAATTGTGTTATGCTTTATGGTGGAATTGGTTTTGTTGGAATAGGAATGATGAGGAAGGACAACCAAGACCTCTAAGTTAGAGCCTCTTCCTTGTTGACTATACTCCACATAAAATCTTTGCACATTTGCTTTTAGATCAGAATTTCAATGCTTTCTTTACAATCAATAATTTACATTTGTAATATGCATTTCCATTATTTTCATCTAAAAAACTACTTCCCACTCTAGTTTAATCTAACATTCCATAAACTTTGGTTTGCTTCTACATCTACTAATCGAGATTGAAAAGTAAAAATATATGCTCTAATTTATCCCAATAAATTGGATTGACACCCATTTCAAAGGAGATGTGGCTAGTCAAGCTATGAAGAGATTTCTTATAGCTGTGGTGCACATATGGAATAATCTCATCGCATGTTTGCATATTCTTACAGCTGCACATGAGTAGTATGTGCATAATCATCCTATTGAAGACCTCTATTTGGCCATCAATTTGGGGGTCGAAGGAAGTTGACTTGGTGAGATTGGTGGTCAAGAATGGCCAAAGGCTTGACCAAAACATGCATAGGAACCTGTTATCTCAATATGATATAATGGTCTATTGGACCCGAAAATGTACCCACACTTGCTCAAAGAAGAGTGTGACAATGACCTCTGCTGGGATATTCTTCCTGTAGGCATCCAATATTCGCATATTAGAAAATCTATAGATGACCATAAATACACAGTCATTTGCATGCTTGGTAGAAGGAAGGCCAGACATATAATCCATAGAGATGGATTCCTAGGTTAGACTAGGAGTAGGTAGTAGAGTATATGAGCCTTTCTTCTCAATAGTTGGCTTGGCAATGATGCAGGCAGTGCAGGATCTAATGTATTTTCCAACATCCCATGGGAGATTTAGCAAATAAAAATACTTATGTATTACAACCACAATTTCCTCCACACCAAAGTTTCCTATGACTTGACTAAAGTGAGCCTCCCAAATAAGCTTGGCACACTCACTTGAAGGAACCAAAAAGGTGGCCTAGGTAGCATAATAATGCATACTGGAGGTGGAATTCTGGAACTTTCTTTCCATCCACTAGCATATGGTACAACCGTCCAAAGGTCTCATGGCCACAAGAGTTGATAAAAATGGCCAGCATTACAACTGGTGGTCGATTGAGGAAATTTGCAACATGATTGGTGATTCCATTCTTATATTTGATATTCAAATGGAATTATTGTAGATATGTTGACCGCTTCTAATCGCGATCATTCTGCAACTTCCCTTGGGTCTGTATAAACTATAGGGGTTAGTGATCTGTGTGGATGATTGTCTTCTTCCCCAGAATGTAATGTTTACATTTTTGGAAAGCCTGCATGATGAAATACATATCATTATCATAGGTGGTGTATTTCTAAATTATGTATGAAAATGTCTCACTGTGATATGCCACCAGGTGCCCTTACTAGGTGAGAAATGCACCAATAGTATATTCAAAGGCGTGTGTCTCAATTTCAAATGGTTGTTGCAGGTCTGGCAATGTGAATACTGTTGCGAAGTAGAAGCAATGCTTTAGCTCAACAAACAACTTTTGTTGGGATTCAGACCAGAAAAACTTTGCTTTCGCTCCACCCTTCGTAACTTGACTCAAAGGAAAATTGATATGAGAGAATCCCAACACAAATCTCTGATAAGAATTGGTAACGCCCAAAAATATGTGAAACTTTGTTACAGTGGTTGGGGCTGGCCAATCTTGAATGACTTGGATCTTAGATGGATCAATATGCACACATTTCTCATCAATGATGTGTAGCCAAAATATTGGACCTATCTCATGCAAAATGTGGATTTCTCGAATCTCCAAGTTGGTACGTAGTTTTTTCTGCCAAAGGGTATGAAGGCCCTACCCATTGTGTTGCAAGTGCTCTCACAAACTCTTGCTAAAGATGAGGATGTCATCTAGATATACAACCACAAACAAGTTGGTAAAGGGACATAAGATGTCATCCATCAACCTCATAATTTCTCAACTCAAATGGCATGACCAACCACTCAAAAAGGACCTCCTTGGTTTTGAGGGTGGTCTTCCATACATATGTGGGTTCTATTGCAACCTTATGATAAGTAGACTTTAAATCAATCTTGCTAAAATAATTGGCCCCTTTGAGCTGGTCAAGAAGGTCATCAATCTATGGGATTGGAAACATGTTCCTGACAGTGATTTTATTTGGTGCTCAATAATCAATGTAGAGCCTCTAGGTCCCATCCTTATTTTATACACGTACGATCAGGCTCCCATAATGTGAGGAACTTAGTTAGATGTGCCCTTTTGTAGTAAATCGTGGATCTGCTGCTTAATTTCTTCATTTTCCATAATAGAGTGGTGGTATATCGACCTATTGGGTACAGGTTCCCCAAGAGTCATATCGATCGAATGCTTGACCTAATAGTGTGAAGGTACCCATGTGGGCGAGGATAAGATGTCACTGTATTCTTTCATGACCTTATCCACCTACTTCTACTGCATAGCCGAACTCTTCATAGGGGCCATGGATGTGGCCATGATCTTACCCTTACTTTGATAACGAATAAAAAAGAAAACACATTTCTTGATCTGGGATATGATCTTACTACATTTCTTAGCAGATATCAAAGAGATGGTAGTAGGCCCAAAGTAATAATAATTATGTAAGTCCTTGACTCGTACACAACATGATGGTTCCACATGTATGGTTGTCCTAACAATATATCACAAACTTCAAGAGGAGTGACATCACATAGTACCTCATTCGTGAAGGGTTTGATGTTATAGGGAAGATGACACTAATGCATGTTGCGAAGATCTCATCCTTGGTACAACCACCCAGTGGTGTATGGTTGCGAGTGTGGTGTGCCTCGTAGGCCCACTTGCTTAACGAACTCTATTGATATGAGATTCTTTTAGCTCCCATTATCGACAACGAGCTACAACATAGACCCCTCCACCCACATCTATGAGTGGAAGAGATGCTCCACTTCTTAAGATGTTCAGGCTCAATATTCTGGATCTTGGTGGTGGAAATGGTAGTGTTCTGCTCCACATCAGTAATTTTCTTCCCTTTGTCATTCCCCTTATCAAGTTTTGACTTAGAGTCAGAACATGCATTTTGACTTGAAGCCTTCATCTCAACCACTAGTGATTGCTTGGCTCTGCTCTCACTTGTGTTCTGAGTATGAATCTTATGGAACTCACACCACTTTCTCGTGTCCTTCTTTATAGTCTTGGTGTTTTTATTTTATTGCGGCTTTGGTGGGCTATCCTGGGTCACCCCACCTTAGAGTTGTCAATTTTTCTGTGGTTTTGGGGCACCTTTCCCTTAGTTCAAGTTCGTAGATCCAAAGTCTCACTTCTTCTATTTAAATTTTTGCTCAATCTTGACGACATATTTATAGGCGACGCCAAGTGAGGACATGCCCAAGAAATCCATCTCATCTTAGATGTATTTGTGTAGAAAACTATGGTACTTGAGTACTAGATCCTGCTCAGAATCCTTGATACCCAACTTCATGTGAAGGGTATGAAAAATATTTGTGAATTCTAGGACATCTTGGTCCCTTCCCTCCTACAATGTGGTCCACTTTATGTACTTATATTCATAGCTCCCCATTGGGTATTACCGTTCCTTGATGGTGTCTCAAAAAAAATCGAAGTGGCTGCAGATGAAAATAGTGAGGGTTCCCTCTCATCCCTCTGCTCACAATGGGTTTGCCACTAGTCCTTGATGGGGGGGGGGGTAGCTTTGGGAAGTGAAAAAGTAATATTTCTCGTATTGGAAAAATCATGAACTGAAAAATATCCTTCCAACATATTTAACCATTTATCTACAATATCTCCATTTATCTGGCCTTCAAATATGGGAATGTCAAAGTTGACTTCTACCTTAAAAGGAGTGGTGCCTCGAGGGTGGCGGCTAGATGAACATTGAATATGCATCACTTGTGGGTATCCGCCGAATATCTGGGCAAATTTTTCCATCAATGAGTTCCTTTGTCACTCAATGGCTTATTTGAGCATATTTTGAAAGGATATCCTGCTCGCTCATCTTTATTTCTTCCACCATGGGAGGTCGTCAGGATCAGTGAGTTCGGCCTTGCAAATGTTCAACCACTTCAAGTCCTAACTCCTTATACCCCAACCTCATTAGGGACATGCATAGAAAAATAGAGAAAGATAAGACCACTCTCATACCACTGATCCAGATTTATGTAAGAATGAAATGAAATACATATTTAAATAGAAGCAAAGATCTATAATGAAAATTTAACTTCAACTCATTGATAATAAAAGACTGAAAATTGTTTACATGTAGAATGGAAATAAACTAGCTTAGGCAATGGTAGCTTATCTTTGAGAAGAGATGTATTAGATACATGCATATGAATTGTGTTATAATGAGGCTCGTAGGAATTTTTATTATTGAGAGGCAAGGGAAAAACACAAACATAAAAAAACCTAACCCTACGAGATGAAGCGCAAAAATTTTGTGGGCTTCGTTGGGGGTTAGTTGGTATACGAAATCCTTGGGCTTGTAAATTTGGCATACGATCTCTGATTGACATGTACGATACCTCATTAGAAATATATATCGAATCTGAAGGAAACAATGTTGAGAGTCCAAGTGGAATAGGTGGGAGGCCACTAATATCCACCCGAATAAGAATTAGCCCATAGAAGAACTGCACAGACCAAAGACTAAGGAACCATTGTGTTACTAGACAGGGGAGAGAATCATCAAGAAATGGATTGCCCATATTATAAAACACATGTCCACAAATTTATAGCACACAAGAAGATCATATTGAGGGATACATGGCATAGATCTTGCCCAAAATATATTCAAGTATGGATAATCGACAGAAAGATCACCAAGAATCCATAGTCAAGATGGAAGGTAAGCTGTGCAATCAAATTGTTTTTAATTTAATCGACCCTAGTTCTAACTACAACTACATCCATCTTCAGCTCATGGAAAAATTCTAGTTGGCTAAGGAAATGCACGTAAAACCATGGTTGGTACAATTAGAAAAAGGGAAAAAGGAAAAATCAACCATAGGGTGAAATCATGTGGATTTAAGCTCAATAGTATGCCAATGAGTACACACCTAGATTTACTCCTGCTAGGTTCATATCAGTTATTGTTGGGCATGGACTGATTATGTGCATAAAACAAAATTTGGTTGATATGATAATGCAATCAAGTGCTTAAATGAGCATGGAGAAAGAAGAATATTACAGGGAGAGTGAAAGCTTACTTCCATTAGGCTAATCACAACCATGCAATCCAAACAGAGTCACCAAAAGGGATGTCTTCTATTTGCTGTGAAAATTTCCAATAATGAGAAAGTGAGAAAGAACGTTGAGGAAGAGGAAATTGAGGTGTTGAAATGATATCTTGTGTAGAAATAACATAGAGATGTGTTTGCAGTGTATTTTCTTGGATTACATCATCATATAGAGGTATATTTTTCTATTGAGAGTATGCCTAGAGTAGCACCAACATCCAAGGCACCATATAGGATGAGTACTCCTGAATTGGTTGAGTTAAAATTATAGCTTAGGGAGATGCTAGACAAGGGCTATATAAGGCCAAGTGTGTCTCCATTGGGAGCACCAGTATTATTCATGAAGAAAAAGGATGGTACATTCATACTATGCATTGATTACAAAAAAATAAATAAGGTGGCCATAAAGAAAATTTATCCATTACAACAGATTGATGACTTATTTGACTAGTTGAGAGGAGACATTTTTCTCCCAAATAGATTTGAGGTGACGGTAACATCAAGTTCACATTAAGGAAGAAGATATCCATAAGAATGCATTCCAGACAAGATACATGAATTACAAGTTTGTGGTGGTATCCTTTGGGCTTACATATTCACCTTCCACATTCATGGTTTTAATGAACATTGTGTTGCATCCTTACTTGGCCAAGCTTGTGACTATCTTCATTAATAATATATTGGTATACTTGAGAAATGAAGAAGAAGAAGTAAAGAAATTAGCTACAATGTTGTAGTTGCTAAGGGAGAAAAGAAATTATGCAAAGGTTAGTAAATGTAAATTATTCTTGTCACAAATACATTATTTGGGGCACATCATCTTCAAGGAGGGGATATTAGTTAATCCATAAAATATGAAGGCCATAATGGAGTGGCCAACATTGAAAAACATGAATGATGTTAATTCATTCATGGGGTACGCAGGCTACTACATGAGGTTTATCAAAATAGGCCACCCTATCACATCCTCCCAGATGAAAGGAAATAATTTTGAATACACAACTGAATGTGCAACAAGATTTGAATAGTTTAAAAAATTGCTTACTAAAGCACTAGTGTTGAGAATAACAGATCCAGTCAAGGATTTTCTGGTTTGTACAAATTCTTGCAAGGAGGGGCTCGGTGGACTCTTGATGCAGGAAGGACATGTAGTGTGCTATGTGTCACAAAAGCTAAATGAACATGAAGAAAAATATGTAACTCATAATTTGTTGTTAGATGCCATTATTCATGCATTGAAAATGTGGAGGCATTACCTCCTCGGTAGAAGATTCACAATTATCATAGATCATGGGGGAGTCAATTATTTGTTTGATCAACCTAAGTTGAATAAAAGACAAACTAGATGGTTGGACACACATAAGTAGTTCGACTTTGTGTTACACTAAAAAATGTCACCATGACCACTTACAGTTAGTATGGCTCAAATCAACAGTCATGCTACCCTCTTAGGCAAGTCTTATGCCTCTGTTATCCATCTCAAACTCAAAGAAGAGAGAAAGTCTTGTAAAAAATATGTTTATCTCTGGGGTCGCAGGTTCTCTCTAGCCTCACTTGCGGGGACGCTGACCATGTTCACAAAAGGTGCGTCCTTGGACGCTCTGTATGTTAAGGGACAGGTGCGTCCTTCTGTAAAAGGCAAAATGCGCGAGTTTCATCTTAAAAAAGTTACTTGTGGTTACTTCTAGAACTTTCTAGAGGTCGGTTTGATGATTTGGATGCGCCTCCAGTTGGTTCATGTATCTCTATTAAGGGGGAACTTATCCCATCAATAAGGGAGCTATCCCACCCAAAGAGGGGGATTATCCCATTGATGGTGGACCTGAATAACCTCTTTACAGCACTATAAATAAAGACATTGAGCCAGAGGGAGAAGAGGTTGGAGCTATACATTTTCTTTGGGTAAATGCTGCAGGAATTAGGACTCCCATTTAGAACCTTGTGAGGAGAGATTGTCTTTGCTTGATTCTACTTGGAAGTGGGTGAGCTTTGTCAAAGTAGAGGAAAACCCTTGATGGACCCTGGGAGGAACTTGCACAACACCAAGGCCAGGTTGTAAGAGTTTCTTTGTTTCGTTATTAATACAAACTGGTTTATTTTTCTCAATAGCTTGTGTTAATGAGTTATTTCATGTGTTCCTTGGTCTGCATGTTGAATATATGTTTTATTATATGAAATGCAAGTGCTTGGTAATTGTTTGATTGTTTGTGGTTGCAGGAATTGACTTGAAGGAGGAGCTCATCCGGATCGGCAAGGACGGACTACAACAACCGCGTTTTGGAATAAGGTAAGCCTAAAAACTTGTAGTTTTCATGTTTTAAAAGGTATATTTAGAGAAAGATCACTCGATTTTGTCTTGTTTGTCGCTAGAGAGTTTAGACTCCTAGGGAGGTCAGTTGTGTCCGCACAAACGACTTTTTCCGCCACGACAAATTGGCGACTCCACTGGGGAATCCATTAATGTGAAAGTCTTTTCCTTTGTGTGAACTTTGCTCTGAGAAAATCATTTTTATTTTCTGGTTTTTGACTGTGAGAATTAGTATTTGGGTGGCTTAGCTTTAGATTTAGTTAGATTTGGTTTTTCTTAACTTTTCCAGAAGGACGCACCCTCTGAGTACTGCACAGTGCGTCTTTGGACGCGCTGTTGCCGTTTGCACAGAGCGGGCCCGCGCCTGTTCTAACAGGTTGCCTGCGTCTTCCTGTAAAAATTTAGGAAAACTCCATTTTTGCTTTAATTGCTTTTAGATTTTGGTTTTTCTTAGTGTTTTCTGCCCAGATCCTTTAGTACCCTGTCAAAAATTTTCACCTGAACTTGTTTCATTAGCATTCCTGCTTTTAGCTTTCATCAATTGGGTGTTTTGAGTCTCTTTTTTGAGAAATTCTTAATTTGATTTCCTTTGGTCATTACTTGGAGGTTTCTCTCAGTCTTTTCACAATTTTGCATCTTTTTGCTTTTGTTTTTGCTAAATTGTGTATGAGTGTTAATCGCCTTTGAGTGTTTTTATGTTTTGATCTTTGGAACTCTCACCCAATTTTCTCGACTTGCACTTGATTGGTTCTTAGATTACATTAGAATCATCTTGTGTTTGAGAATTCTCTTGCATAGATCACATTTGCATAATTAGAATTCTCATTTTCAGAATATGAATGAAAAATGTGCATAGATTACATTTGCATACTTTTCAAGTGAATTGTGCTTAGATTACCATTGCATAGTTTACATTCTGAAAAATCAATCGTAGATTTAGATCAACTTTCTTTGATTTGAATTTACACAAAAATAAAAATAAAAATTGGTTTGGAATTGATTTGCATTAGTTTTTCTTGATGAAATTAGTGCATTAGAGAATTTGTTAAATTTTCTCTTAATGATCAATTTTTGCATTGTTGGAAGTGAATGGAAACTCTCTCCTTACTCTAGTTAGGATTCATCGAATTGAAAGGATTGCATTATCATATTCGATTGCATTCAGTTGAGTCGGGTCATAACACCATTGGTTTCATCTCCATTTACCCATTTGAGTAATAACAACCTTAATAACACAGCGCTTAATTAAAATTCATCTAGTAATTTTTACATTTCTAGGGCTCTGAAACACCAACATAGCTTAGGCTAGGGTCTTGGAGTAGGTGAGTACTTAACTCTCCAAGACTACAAAACCAAACAGATAGTTTATCTTGAGTAGAATAAATCCAATTGTTTCAATTGCACTCTTGGAAAGCTCCTCTTAAAGGAGAAGCACGAGCTCGTGTCCGAACCAGTGAGGGGATCATTCCTCCCTCGTTGGGAACGACGCCAGACAGTACGTATTACAAACGGTAAACCTTGGATTAACCATTGTCAAGGAGCCAGGGGTCACTTATCGGTAAACCTTGGATTGTTGTCAAGGAGCCGGTAAGGGGATTGAGCTTGCTACTCTGCCCTTGCGTGCTGTCGGAGTTTAGACTGTTCCCCCAAGTGTATTTGTTACTGTTGGTGACCTTAGTGACCATAATCTTTAGGGTTCTACCGAGGTGACGGTGGAGGGAAGGTCCCACTGTACCTGGAGCAGACGTCGGTTATACTCACTTGGATTTTCCGGGGGGTTCACTTCACTTCGAGACGGTTAAAGTGGAGGAACTTGTGCCGGTCTATTCATTAAGCAGGTTGCCGGGGTAACTGTTCCACCCGCCATTTCTGTACTGAATTCTGCGAGGTTGGGCTTCATCACCAACTAGTGTTTTCGGTCCAGAGAGCTTACTGTTTGTGTGTGGTTTGACTCCTAGATTTGATAGCGAGTGTTAATTTGTTTGTTTTTACTTTTAGAGACCATAGGTGTGAATTGTGAATTTTAGTTGTTAAGTGTGAATAGTGAATTGTTAATTTTAGTTTTAAATTGTTAATAAAATTCACTGAAGTTGAACATAATGGCAAATGTTCCGGAATTTATCAACCTAGGAACCCCTCCTAATGAGAATCCTAGTACTTTTCCTTACTTTGGAAATGTTTGTCCTCCTTATATGGCTACTTTGTCATTACCTGGATTTACAATAGGTTTACCGATATGGTTATTTTCAACTTCGTTGGCCCAAAATACTCCAATTGTTCCATCTCAACCGGATGCTTCACCTCAACAGAGTTCACCATCTCAACATCACCAACCTTCTGTTGACCCTTTACCTTCTTCACCTAATTTTTCTTCCTCCATTTCTTCCTCTTCGCCTGGTAAAAGCCTTGATACTAGTAACCAGGAGGCTAAGAAGAAGAAGAAAGGGAAGAAGAAGAAGAAGAAGAAGAAGCAAGATAAGAAAGAAGTCAACCAACCAACCATGGCTGTAAGTGTTAGTTGTGTTGAGGAAAATTCCGACATGCATTGTAAACCCAAATACCCTTGCAGGCTTTGTAAGGGTGACCACTTCCTTGTCAATTGTCCTGGTATTCCAAAGGTCTTGGAAGTATGGTCAGAAAAATCTCATCAACTTTCCATTGATCCATCAACCAGTGATAGTCAGGTTCCTGGGAAAAAGGGTAAAGTTAGGTTTCCTTGTAAGTTATGCAAAGGGAGTCATCAAACTCACATTTGCCCTCACATGGATGAAGCCTCAACATTGTTGGAAAACCTTACTGTTCCACAGCAAGAATTTCCAACTGGTTACCGTAAACTTTCTCCCAACCTACCGTCAACTGACGGAGTGATTGATCTAAATTCAAGTACAGTCGATCACACTCTCCCATTGGAGAGTGAAACTCATGTCACTCAGGTTGATGATCCATTAGTTGATAAAGTGGTCGATTCAATTTCACATTCGGTCGATCACACTCTCCTTTTCGAGAGTAAATTTCATACCGCTGATGTTCTTCTTGTTACATCAGATTCTTCTATGCTGGGGGGCATTTCACCTGTTTCTACAGAACCCCCTCCAAGCACTGAGGTCTTTTCCTTTGATTGGAATAGACTGACAGAACCTCGTCTTCCTTCCTCCATCCCTTCCCAAATCATTGTCAAGGCTGGTGGTAGGGACATACATCGTACTCAGGTAGATGAAGGTGCTTCTGTTAGTATTTTATCCTCAACTGTTTGGAAAGCTTTGGGTTCCCCTCAGCTTGCGCCTATTACGCAGAATCTGAAAGCTTTTAACAGAACCATTAGTGAACCTTTAGGGATCCTTCCTAAGTTTTCTATTACCTTGGAAGGTAAAACTATCTGTATTGATCTTATGGTAGTTCGAGGCCCCTTGGATTTCAATTTACTCCTTGGGCGAGACTATGTTTATGCAATAAAAGCTGTCGTATCGACACTCTTTCGCGTGATGTCTTTCCCTCACAATGGCAATATTGTGACTGTAGACCAGCTTTCGTTCCCTAGTCTTGTCTCAACTACCAATAATATGACACCCCTAAATGTTCCTGATTCTAAAGTGGTATCTACCTTGCCACAGGTTAATTATGTGGCAACTGGTCCCATGATTTCAGTTACCGATGTAAGTGAGCCTCTCACTGTTGATTTAGATCCGGTAATTGACATGGAAAACTCTATGGGATTATTTGAACACGATGTTCTTATCCCTTTTGAGTCCCTTGACATGTGTTCCTTCCAGAGAACTATTCTTCCTTCTGATGAAGACCTTTTGGAAGCCATGATCAAGGTGTGTCCATTGACATGTCTTTCTTCCAGTTGGAAGCCATGATCAGTGAGCACGAGGATAGTTTGTTCCTCTCTCAACCTCGTTAAAAAATGAAATTGGATGTCTTGAGGACAGTTCCTGTTACTGAGTCAACCTCATTAAAAAATGAATCAGGTTTGAGGATAGTTCATGTTACTGAGTCAACCTCGTTAAAAAATGAATCAGGTATGAGGATAGTTCTTTTCTTGTGTCAACCTCTTTAAAAATGAAACAACTCCCTTTTCAAGTTAAATATTGAAAGTAAACCTTCATTTCATCCAGCCGGTTGAATGCAATGAAGCCTGGGGGGCATGTACCTCGCTTTGCATCATTATGCTGGGGGCATGCGAACTTTTTGAGCATAGTTCCTTGTCTTGTGTCAAGCTCGTTAAAAAATGAAACAAGGGTAGGTTAAGTAGGTAGATTAGTCATGAGCATAGTTCCTTATCTTGTGTCAAGCTCGTTTAAAAAATGAAACAAGGGTTCCGAGGAAACTTCCTTTTGCTGTGTCAACCTCGTTAAAAAATGAATCAGTTGATGAGGACAGTTCTTTTACTGAGTCAACCTCATTAAAAAATGAATCAGCTAGACTGTAGGTTAAGTAGGTAGATTGTAGAAAGTAGGGTTTTGAGGACAGTTCCTATTACTGAGTCGACCTCGTTAAAAAATGAATCAGGTTTGAGGACAGTTCCTGTTACTGAGTCGACCTCGTTAAAAAATGAATCAGGTTTGAGGACAGTTCCTGTTACTGAGTCAACCTCATTAAAAAATGAATCCGGTATGAGGATAGTTCTTTTCTTGTGTCAACCTCCATAAAAATGAAACAACTCCCTTTTCAAGTTAAATATTGAAAGTAAACCTTCATTTCATCCAGCCGGTTGAATGCAATGAAGCCTGGGGGGCATGTACCTCGCTTTGCATCATTATGCTGGGGGCATGCGAACTTTTTGAGCATAGTTCCTTGTCTTGTGTCAAGCTCGTTAAAAAATGAAACAAGAGTAGGTTAAGTAGGTAGATTGTAGAGAGTAGTCATGAGCATAGTTCCTTGTCTTGTGTCAAGCTCATTAAAAAATGAATCAAGGATTTTAGAGCATAGTTCCTTGTCTTGTGTCAAGCTCGTTAAAAAATGAATCAAGGTTTTTAGAGTTAAGTTTTTGTTAGGTAGATTGTAGAGAGTAGTTATGAGCATAGTTCCTTGTCTTGTGTCAAGCTCACTAAAAAATGAAACAACTCCCACAATTCTTTCCAAGATCTTGAAAGTAAAGCTTCATTCCATCCACCTCATTGAATGCAATGAAGCTTGGGGGGCATATACCTTGGTTTGCATCTTTATGCTGGGGGCATGTGAACTTATAACAAGCATAGTTTTTCGTTTCAAGATTGCATAAACATGAAAATGAATCCGAGCATAGTTCTTTTCCTTTGTCAAGCTCGTTAAAAAATGAAACAAATCCTCCTCTAATTGAGTCGAGAGTTTGACTAGACCTCATAGATGTTAGGTTGTACGTTTAGGTTAGTTATTTCAGTTTTTGCATAATTTTCTTACAGTTTTAGGTCGAGTCTTTCAAATGATCTCATTCATGAACCTTCATTTCATCCAACTGGTTGAATGAAATGAAGCTGGGGGGCATGCGCTCTAGCAATCATGCTTAGGGGGCATCAAGCACAGTTTTCTCTCTGTTTCGAGCTTGTGAAAAAATGAAACTACTCTAAAGGATAGTTTTTCTTTGTTTCAAAGCTTTTGTAAAAATGAAACCTATCTCGAGTCAATTTCAGTTATTTTCAAGACTCGTTAAACTCATGAAAATACCGAGATTATTTTGCTATCTTTCATTCTCGTAAAAAAAAATGAAAAATGTCGAGTTCTTTCCGTCTTTTCCTGCTCGTAAATTAAATTGAAAGTCGGCCATATGAGTACATTTTTATCCCTTTTCGAACTCATTAAAACTTATGAAAAAGTGAAAACCATGAGTACATTTTTATCCCTTTTTCGAACTCGTTAAAACTTACGAAAAAGTGAAACCTTGGAGTTCTCTTTTAAGCCCTTTTTAGACTCTTAAAACATGAAAAGATCGCCGAGCGTTTCTTTTACACTCGTTAAAACGGAATTAAAAGACGGTCCCCTTTCAGCTCTTTTCTGACCGTAAAATCAGGAAAAGATTGCCGGGTTTTTGTCGTTTCGAACTCGATAAGGAAATAAAACGACGTGTCCTTGATCGCTTTTTACTTTTCAGGTCGACGACACTATCATGAAAGTACTCCTTGGTCGCAAGATCAAGCGGTTCCCCCAGGTATTATTTTATACTTTTTCGGGCTTGAGGGACACAAATATACGAAAAAGTTCAACGTGGAGTCTCCTTTTGTTTTTTCAGACTCTCTAAAAATGAAAAACGCCGAGTTTCTCCTATACTGGACTCGTTAAACTTTTACAGTAAAGGACCTGTTCAATTACAAACAGGAACGAACCACTCCTTCCTAGGGTTCGAATTTAAACTAGGTTGGACTCGTCCGAAGGATGAGCTTATAATCAAGCATATGTTATCCTCCTCAAGCTTGTTAAAAATAAAGAGGTACTTGCCAGAAATGGTGGGGGAAAAGAGAGAAGAATGAACCTGTTTGTTACCTTTTGTCTCAAAAGAAACTTTATTACCACTCTTGAACACGACACTTTTCATTCACCTGGGTTGGGAAATCTTTTACCTCACAGTTGATCAAACCACTTTGAAAATCTTTAACCGGGTTCCGGGGATTAACTTTGAGTTATTCGTCACCAAGCCATCTGTCGTGTCGTTATGTGTTCAAGAGGTCTGCAAGCAAAACTTTCATCTGCAAAATACTTGTCATCCATTTGACCATCCCTGAGTCAGTCCTTACAGCAACATTTCTTCAACTTGAACAATGATTTCGTGTTGCGGGCTTGCCTGCAACGGGTCGCTTTCTATCGACATCGACACATTATCTAGAGAGATGACTTAGGAATCAACAACACCTTGAAGTCTGCATGCATCAATGGCAGGTTTCTCGCCTTTGACGTCAGTTTACATCATTGACTTTCGATCAAAGGATTCCGTGAAGTGTTCGACATCAAAACATCTATTCACATTTCACGGATTGTGCTTGGTACTTTGAGAACCATTGACATTACTGGTGGTTTCTCTCACGCTTGTTAACAGTTTGCATCATCGACTGGTAATCAAGTGGTTTCTAACATGTTCGACATCGAATCATTTAAATCACATGGCTAGAATCGTACCAATTCGGGAAGTAGAAGTGAAGACCCTGGATCTAGTTTCTACCATCCAGGCTGCGAGGAGTTTTGTATTCATTATCTATGTAGACTAATCATAAACAGATGGCTGCGTCCATACTGTGTCTACAAAAGTCTATAAAAATGATGTACTGCAAGATCATTCCTGTATCAGAATAGTTAGTCCATTAGTTAAAGTTTTGAATCTGAGTATGGGAATGCCTACCTCAGTGATGATATAATCTTATACATGTATTTTGTGTTGAAAATTGCAGGTTCCAACCAGGTCATCCACAAGACAATCCTTGAAATGATAAAGCGCTTCACCCTTCCTAGAATTACAAAACCCTAAATCTATTCCAGGCTTCGCACTTTAGGGGGCAATCTATTACACTAAAAAATGTCACCATGACCACTTACAGTTAGTATGGCTCAAATCAACAGTCATGCTACCCTCTTAGGCAAGTCTTATGCCTCTGTTATCCATCTTAAACTCAAAGAAGAGAGAAAGTCTTGTAAAAAATATGTTTATCTCTGGGGTCGTAGGTTCTCTCTAGCCTCACCTGCGGGGACGCTGACCATGTTCACAAAAGGTGCTTCCTTGGACGCTCTGTATGTTAAGGGACAGGTGCGTCCTTCTGTAAAAGGCAAAATGCGCGAGTTTCATCTTAAAAAAGTTACTTGTGGTTACTTATAGAACTTTCTAGAGGTTGGTTTGATGATTTGGATGCGCCTCCAGTTGGTTCATGTATCTCTATTAAGGGGGAACTTATCCCATCAATAAGGGAGCTATCCCACCCAAAGAGGGGGATTATCCCATTGATGGTGGACCTGAATAACCTCTTTACAACACTATAAATAAAGACATTGAGCCAGAGGGAGAAGAGGTTGGAGCTATACATTTTCTTTGGGTAAATGCTGCAGGAATTAGGACTCCCATTTAGAACCTTGTGAGGAGAGATTGTCTTTGCTTGATTCTACTTGGAAGTGGGTGAGCTTTGTCAAAGTAGAGGAAAACCCTTGATGGACCCTGGGAGGAACTTGCACAACACCAAGGCCAGGTTGTAAGAGTTTCTTTGTTTCGTTATTAATACAAACTGGTTTATTTTTCTCAATAGCTTGTGTTAATGAGTTATTTCATGTGTTCCTTGGTCTGCATGTTGAATATATGTTTTATTATATGAAATGCAAGTGCTTGGTAATTGTTTGATTGTTTGTGGTTGCAGGAATTGACTTGAAGGAGGAGCTCATCCGGATCGGCAAGGACGGACTACAACAACCGCATTTTGGAATAAGGTAAGCCTAAACACTTGTAGTTTTCATGTTTTAAAAGGTATATTTAGAGAAAGATCACTCCATTTTGTCTTGTTTGTCGCTAGAGAGTTTAGACTCCTAGGGAGGTCAGTTGTGTCCGCACAAACGACTTTTTCCGCCACGACACTTTGAAATCAAAAAAATCAAGGGAAAAGAAAACAAGGTTGCTAATGCACCCAAGGATTCAGTTGAATCACCTGGAAACTATAAGTCCTTATCAATTGAGCTTAGGAGCATGGGTCAAAGTAGAGTGAAACATGATAAAACATATCAACAGATAAAGGAGAGGCTACAAGAAGATAGTGAGGGTGGAATATATGGAGAATATCATCTCATAGATGATGGTCTAATTAGATTCAAGGATAAAATCTATGTGCCAAACATTGATGAATTAAGAGCCTCACAAAGAGAGAGTTCCATGCTAATCCATATTTTGGCTACCCAAGACAGAATTTTATGGACATCAATTATTTTTTATTGTTTTCCTGTATTAAAAAGGAAAGTATCTAATTTGATTTTTAAATGCATAGAATTCCAGTAGGTGATGGCTGAGTGTAAACACCTAACAGGGTTACTACAACCCATTGACATTTTAAAGGGAAGTGTGAAGTGATATCCATGGATTTCATCACTAGTTTTCGAAGAACCTCCAAAAAACATGATGCAGTTATGGTGGTCATGGACAAGTTGAATGAAGTAGCTCATTTTGTAGCAGTCTAGTTTTCCAACTCAACTAGTGAGGTGGCTCAAATATTCATAAAGGAGATTGTGAGCCTGCATGGAGTTCCCAAGAAAATAATTTCATATAGATATTCCAAGTTCACTTAAAGGTTTTGGAAGGAGCTATTTTTAGGTTTTGGGAAATAATTGGCCTTAAGTAAAACTTATCATCCACATATGGATGGATAAATAGAGAGGATAAAAAGAATTCTCGAAGACATGTTGAGGACACATGTGATGCACTAGCCAAGGAAGTGGGGAGAGTATCTTCCACTTGTAGATTTTGCATACAATAATGGGTACTAGGAATATATAAATATGAGTCCATTCAAGGCACTTTATGGAAGGAGCTACAATACTCCTATTAGGTTTGGTGATCTAGTTAACATGGTCCTTATTGGGCCTGATATGATAGAATAGATGGAGATGTGAATGAAAATGATTAAGTAGAATTTGAAGGTGGAACAAGATAGGAAAAAAAGCTAGGCAGACCAACGTTGGGCGCATAAGGAGTTCCATGTTTGGGAACATGTTTATTTGAGAGTTAGACCTACCAAATTTTCATTGAAGATTAGGCCATGTACTAGGTTGGCACCATGGTTTTATGGGACATTTGAGACAGTTGAAAGAATTAGACCAATGGAATATAGGATAGCCATACCTCCATTAGTCAAATTCCATGATGTTATCCACATTTCTTTATTTAAAATATATGTACATGAATCTAATCATGTGATTGATTGGTCTGTGCTACGACTAGAACCAGAGGGACAGTTCTGGCTAGAGCCACTATGCATTCTAGACAAGAGGAGCCTCACACTCTGGAAACAAACAATAGATCAATTCAAAGAGAAATGGAGGAACTTTAGGCTCGAGGAAGCGACATGGGTAATGGATAACATAATACAGACATCCTACCTTTTTTTGTTTGTTGGTTGATGAAAATGTATATAAAATTATAAATAGTCTACAAAGATGTAAATATAAAGCTCCATAAATAGTATTATATTTTGATAAGTGTGTCTTTTGTGTTTTATATCGAAAAATAACTATGAGTATGGTGTTTCCCCAAGGGGGGAGGGGTTTGTGACAACCCGATTATTTTCTACTTGTAAATGAATTTATCTCGTGTGGTTTATTTACAAAAAAATAGGTTGAGTCAAGGCACATGTATTCTATAGGTCGAGGAGGGTTACTTTCACGGGATGGTTTAAGCTTTCCTTTCTACGAGAATATTTGAACTGGTTATGTCAACCATTGAAGGCTGGTTAGTGTGTTTTTAAATGGACTGGTTTCTTGACTTGTCTAAAATGGAAAAGAAGGACGAGAGCCATGTTGCCTTGGACAAATTGACAAGGCAGTGATGATGAGAAATTAATGGGAAAGGGACTACGCTAAAAATAGTGAGATAGAGGAAGTCAACCATTGTCCATAAGGAAAGAGAATTAGGAAACTAAGAAAGGAACTATTCAAATGGGAAACATAAGCAGTAGAGGAAAGAATGAAAACAAGAAAACAAAAAAAGAGAATAGACCACACATAGGCACAATCACTCAGAGAAAACCACCATGAGCAACGAAAGTGGATTAGACAATAGAGGAAACAATTGCCCATATTTCTGATCTGGAGGAAGTAGAAGAAATCAATAGGAAATGAGGAGTTTTTCACATTAACAACTCTTAGATAAACTACATATATCTTGGTTGAGAAACATGATTTCAGTAGGAATTATCTTCAGGTGAGGATAGATCTAAGGATTCCTTGGGGACTGGACGGTGTAGATGGTCTTCTTTAGATTAACTTGACAAAATAGGGTAGATATTTAGTCATTGGATTCCTAGTAAGCAAATTTCTAGAGTCTCCTTTGCTTATACATAGGGTTTTGATAAAGGGTTCTGGATTCCATATTTTTGGTGGAAAAACTATGTTTCATGTCTTCAGGGCGTAGGTGAAGTCTCTAGATACCCTAGAGTCTATGGGATGTTGAAAAAATGAAGGCTGAAGGTAGCAGGCCTCTGGACTCCTTGTACATTTTTGGTTTGGAAATTAGTTTGTGGGTGGAGGTGGGGAAACTTGTGTAGTCCTTGTTTCATCTAGCAGTTGGTGTTTAATCCCTTGAGAAAACCAAATTGAGGGTGATACCTACAAGTGAGATCTAGCTACAACTTAGCTATGGTTAGTTGGAGACTTGATGTCCCTAACTCAGTCACCACAATTCCAGTTTCAACCCAAGATAAATTTTCTACATATGTAACATGTGCTATTGAATATATGGTTAGATTGTCAAGTTTGTCTTTATTTTGATTTCTTCAATGGTGCATGGATCACCCATGAATGAAATTAATGAGGTTCTATTGATTAGTTTCATATGGCTATGTGTAACACCCCCCAGGTCCACCCAACCAATTGGCTATTTGGGGTAAACATGAGAAGAGAGAGACTACTATAAGTGGTTAAACTTCATTGGTTACCTTAAGGAAATAGAACTGGCAGAACATATCAAACAAACCGATCCACATTAGAAGCAACACCCTCAGAAAACATGTCAACCACTCAAACATCCTATCCCTGAGTCCCACGAATGATTTAAGCCTTTTAATCCTTGGCCGCTCTCATGTTATAGACAATAAAATGACGAGAAGCCAAAGTTGCTCTCATAAGCGTCTGTTCCAATGTCCCTGGAATTTTTTTGGAAGGCCGGTGACAACGTCCCTAGGATTTGAGCCTCATTTCTAGCCCATAATCCTAGCCTCTTCCCATAACCTTTTATAATATTCATAATCCATCAAAGACATGGTGAAAATATAAACAAATCAACAATAAACCTAAGGACTAGGCCTGGGCATCCCCAACCGGGACTAACATTCTGTCAAACAATTAGCATCAATGCAACCTACAAGTCTAGGATACAAGATAGAGCATAAATGAATGAAAGAAATTATGAAACATAACCAGAGGGACCACCTCCTTCTCCATTTAACTATTAAATCATAAATTAGGTCTTGCATCCATCCATTTAACAATTACAAGTAAATAAATGAAATAACCATGACATGAACCAGTCATTTAACCATGATTATAACCACAATAAAACCATATAAATATAGTAGATATGAAAACCATTAAATCCACATATACAACAATGAAAAAGTAAGAGAACTTAGCTTTTATTAATCATAGGCAAATCCGACCAGGTTCGTGACTTCCACGTACCACCCATCCATAGACATGGATGAACCAAATATTTCCTTTAGCCAGCCACCTCCATGCCATATTCCAAGCATAAATGTGGATCTCATAGTAAAAACAGTCCTTGAAAAACCAAGGGAATCCAGAGGTTAAACCACCTCTACCCTCATCAAACCACAATCACACCAAAACTGGTTCTCCGATCACAATCAAACCAAACTTGTAATGTAATTCAGAATCCATCACTATCCTTGAGGAATTTTTGTCTCCTTGTTTGTCAAGATTTACTGAAATCCAATCCCAGATCACTAGGCCCTAAACCAACACTTCTCCCTCAGGCTTTACCAAAACACACATCCAAAACTTCTCCTTAGCCAAAGCACACATCCAATGATGTCCACTAGGATATCTTTGCTCAACGTTAAGCTTGGAATAAGTGTCCCTTAACCGTGGTCTTAATTTTCCTTTATTAATTCTTGTTACATGAAATTTTCACCAGGGATGTTACCAAACCCTCCCCCTTGGGGAACACCATCCTCATTTATAAACCACACCATGACCTCAACAAAACCACTGAAAACAAAACATAGTACCCATTGAGTTTTATAGCTTAGCTCGATGCAATATTTACAATGAAAGTCATTCTCAAAAGAAAAACATCATGCCAAATTGATAAGCTAAAAACCATAATAACATGACAACCATACCACTTATTAGAGCTTTATAACTTATCTCATCGTGATATTTACATCCATATACATATACATAAATATACCAAAACATCAACAAAACATATGCCAAACATAAACCAACATCAAACCAAAACTGCTTTGCCTCAACGATATTCCATCTCCCATGTAGCTTCTTCAGGCCCAAAGTGCTTCTACTACTGTTGGCTTATTGCGGCCTGACCCAGGTTCAGAGCTTAATTAGCCAAACAAATCCGTGTACTACTAGCCCTTTCGGCAACAGTCTGCGAGGCACAGACTAAGGTCTCACCCGAAGTAGTATGGGAGGGTGCTAGAACGAGGTTTCCCCAACCTTGAGATTTCTAAGAGGTTAGACTAGTCCCACTGTTTGTCTTTTTTCCCAGGTCATTTTGCGCACTTCCCTGTTGCTCAAGGCGTGATACACTACCTTTGCATAGCCCTAACTAGGGGCTGTGGAGCTTCCACACTACTAGAGCCGCACTCTACGCTATTACTAGAGATCTTACTTATCTTCGTATACCAGTTAATTACCTCCACGTACTTTTTTGTCTTATGTTATAATTATTTATACAAAACATTCATATAAGTTCACGCAGTAAATAAATAGTATACTTGTAAATTATACCCAATCATATATTAAAGCAGGAAAATATGGTGAACCTCTCTTTATTGATTCTTCCAATGGTTACAAACTCAACCTACCCTATGCACTCAGTTGCAGGGTTCCACGCACTCAACTACAGACTACCTGGTCTCTACGCAGGTAGTTGCAGAGGCTTCCCCTACACTATGACCCAAAGACACACTTTACACTTTTACTTAATTATGCAGACTTCTTGCGTTGCTATGCACATTTCTACACTTAGAGCCTCGCTCTATTTATACAATGCCATGGTCCACAGACCATGGGTAGGTCTATTAAACTGACATTACATTAAAAAATAAGGGCAAACAACCCTGTGACTCTATCATAATTTTGTGCTCCGCCCCCACAATTCACAAAGCTTTTACAAAAAAAATTTGGTCAAAACTTGGGCTTTAAGCCCCAAAACATGCCTTGGGGGTATTCCATGCCCAATAGCCCCCCAACACAAACATCCTGACTCGTCCTCGAGTCACTTTGTTAGCGCGAGGATCTTTGCATGCAGTCCTTCTAACTTTACTCTAATTGCTGTAAGGTCGGTAGTGCACTGAGCTGCTGCCTGCAGGATCTGCTACATGCGTTGTTCCCAGACTGCGGTGTAGGAAGTGCTTCTCTGCATCTATGCTTGTATCCCCTGCATGTGTGCGAGCTTGCCTTCAATTTCTATTGTGATGGTGAAGGCCTCGTTGATCCATGCCTGAAGGTGTGCCTTCAGGACTGCTTCCTTGTGTCGTGTTGCATCCACTTGTTCTTTCAGAACCTAGGCCTATTACATCTGCATGAGCCTCTGAGTGAGGGGTACCATCTGCACAGTTCCTTTGACATTGTCATACTGCTATTGCAATTCTCTCTCCTTTGTCTCTAAGTGTTGGATGTTGGGGTCCTCCTGGAGATCTATGAGGAGCCCAAATGAGTCTTCCAACATGCTGGTGTAGTCTCACACTGCACTGCCAATCTCTTCCAGTCCCACTATAATAGTGCTAGAGCGTTGTTCTCTGAATTCTGGAGGATTGGAAGACTGTGCCTTTAAATGCAGCTCGGCGATCTAAACGTTTAGCTCCAACTGAACCTTTGTCATTTCCTCGCGCTCCCCTGCTGCTACCCTGTGGATGCGTGCCTTTGTTTGTGTGTATGCTAGGATGGCCAACTCTGGGATGCTTTGGCAAGCTTCATCTAGTACCTGTACTAGCTGTCAACTCTATGACACCACTTCATCATGATGAAAGCTCAACTGTTCCATGTTGATTTTCTACTCACTAAGGACTTGTAGTGTACGAATCCCCATAGCACATAGTTCTGCGGTTATTCCATCTTGTAGAGCGTATAAGGTCTCCCACAGGAGTGCATCCATGTTGATGCCCAGACCCTTCAGCACACTAACCGTAGGCTTGTCAGCCTCATTTGTTGTCACTAGTGCCCCTTCTGTAGCACTATGGTATTATTCACCTAAGCATGCAACATATGTTCTGCTATCATTGTTCTAACTGCGAGGCTGGTCGAAAGGGTACTAGCCAGAGGAGCGCACACTTGCAACTCGCAGCTGCATTGTGAGGGCCCCCAACACAATCTGGTTCTCCTTCATAAAATTTTGGAGGGCATCAGAGGTGACATCGCACACTTTCTCGCTGATGTCGTGCAAATCACACTTGGTTAGGGTTGGGTCAATAGACAACTTTGATGCCTTGACCTTCTTTTGTGGCCTTGTTCGCTCGGTCAGGTGCTGGCCCTTCAACTGTGTTGATGTGGTTTACGAGTCTGCACCTTCCTCTCCTTCCTCTCCTTCTTTCCTATGCAAAGGCGACGTTTGGCCCTCACGCGCCTTCGTGGCTGCCTCCTGCGCTGCTGCTACTGCGTCGTTTTCCTGTTCACTTGCTATCTATGGAGCATCCTACGCCACCCATGCTTCTACTGCCGTTGTCTCCTTCCTTCTCTATTCTGTCAACTGTGCGATGTGTATTTTGACCTCTTCTTTCTTCCTCGATGTTGCTGACTTCTCTATCTTTGTGATGTGTGGAGCGCGCCACTCCGATGGCCATGTCTCCAGTACATTAAAGATCACATCATCCATGGCTACAAAGGGTAGCTTTCTCCATTGCTTGGTTGGGTCCTTCTGCACTCTGATGTATATGATTATGGATGTCTACTTTAAATTATGCAAAACCATGCAGGCTATTTCAGACAGTGGGCGACAACCGCGCTTGTGGTTGATCCCCATTCTAAGGTTCATCTCCATGAATACCTAGAATATCTTACTTTCGCAGACCCTATTTGCATCCTTTGTGGCCCAAAGTGAAGCGTACTTCACGGCCTCTGGTAGATCCCTGTCAATTGTGGGCAATTGACTATATTCTAGAAATTCCCTACTACGAGTAATATGGATAGCAAAAGCCACAAATAGTGGAATGTTTTGCCCTATTCCTGAGCTTCATGGAAATTCTCCAAGAATTCCTTGGAGAGGAACTCAGACTAGTTAAGCTGGACCGCCTCTGTACACTACTCAACAAGTACTACTAGTGTGGGTACCTTGTTCATGCATCACTTGCACATAACCTTACTGGCTAGTATTTGGGTCAACACTCTCACTACTTTATCGTTGACGCTGGATATGGCGTAGCCTCTTTTCTTCTTCTCCAGCTTGTATTTCTTCTTCATGGCCTCTGCGATGGCCAAGTCACTGCTCTTCCCATCTGAGATGTCTACAGGGTCCTCTCCTTTGCATGGAAGCTAGGAAATGTGGTGAATCAAGTTTGTCGTGATGGGGATGGGCTCCTCCAGCTACAAACATCGGTCATGCACTAGGTAGAGCATCTGCCTCATGACGAAAATTATTATTGGGGTATGGTGGATATGTGGCACCTAGAGTAGGTTAAGCAGCCAACCTTTTCCACTCCATGCAACCACTTTCACTGCTCTAATTATATAACCCCCACCACAGTGTTATGCTTGGGCTTCATAAGGTGTGAGGTCTCAAGGAGAGGTAACTCCTCATGGTTAGCGAGGTCCCAATATTCAAATTTTAAGCTCGACATTTGTCCTAAGTGTGAGCCCTCAAAAGTAATGTTGTTTGGGAGGAGCGGGGTCTGGAGCAAGCTCTTAGTCTCGTCAAGGTCCTTGGGAACATTAGCCTTGCCTTTCCATAGGGGGACATAGGTAGGCAGCTTTGTTGGGGGGTGCGCATGCTCAGTTTCCTCCTCCATGCCTTCGCCCTCATCCTCTTCGATGATAAGGTCCTACTGGTGTTATTCTTCTTCATCAGTCTCTATGGTGACAAATTCCCCCTTCCCTTCCATCAATAGCTTGGTGCATAGCAGGTTCTGCGGTTCAAATGTATAGGAACCATCACTTGTTTTTCCTTCTTTGGTCTTGGTGTGTGCGGTGATTTCAGGATTTCTTCCACAATCTAGGCACCTTATGGAGCATCCCCCACAGTCAGGGTCTGCGGTCTCTTCGATAGTCATTTCTGTTATTTCCATAACTTCCTTAGCTGCTAGCATCGTGTCTGTCTAGAAATCTATAACTTGCAAACTCAGGGGCTCAATCAACGCTTGACACAAAAGAAATAGGGCTCTGCTCAATATCTCAATTTGTAAATGACCAAGTGTTGTTTGCTGGGAAGCCCCTTGTAATTTATAGTTCTTTTTGAATTTGAATTCAACCGTTCCCCCCAAATCTAGTTCATTAATGCTCCCTTGGCAGCACACTTTCCCAAATCTTGCCCATAAATCGTGTCTTAAATGCCTGCCACCTGCTCCATTTGGTCTCAAGTTGAGCATCCCATCATGAATAGTGACTTCAACAGTCACTTTATAGCCAACCTGCGCGGCAGTGTAGCACCCCTTGCTATGCGTGGTCATAGACCTTATGACTCTTTGCTCTACGTGCAACTCCAACATCGCGAAACTCCAAAGCAGAATAGTTTATAGTCCCATGCTTCCTTTCGACTGCCTGGAATGTTAAGATTGTACTTCCTTCGGCTAGTGAGGTGGTTGCACCACATGTGTAAAGTTTCGTCCTGTCACCCATCATATTTCCTAGAAAATACCTGTTAGAAAATTATATATTACGGAGCAATCGAACACATAAAATATTGCAGAAATATAAACACAGAAAATGGATAAAAAAAGAGAGGCATAGATATACATCGTTCACCAAATTTGGGCTACGTCCACAGAGAAACAACCAGTCCTTCCTTTTATATTATCCAGCAAATTGAGGAGATACAACCTACAACACATCTGCTGTAACACCCTCTTTTCTCTCAATCTCCTCTCTCTTTCTCACTCAGAATATAGATCTACATAGATGTAATAGAATTCCCTCATATATAGCGAGGGCTTTCCTTCTAGGGAAAAAAACCATAAATTAAACATAACTTCTATCGTCAGATCTTCGCCTAATGAATGGCCCAGATTGACTAGAAATTACTATACTTTTACAAGGCAATTTTACATCTATTCTTATCTTTAGGGGCACTACCCCCAAAACCCCTAGCCAGGGGGGGCTCCCTAAAGGTCACAGCTACCCCCCCATGGACCCCCCCTCCAGCGAATATTTTTTGGGCGGCATGCCACCCCATTTCGAACTAGGGTCCAATGTGACAATACCTTTGAATACAGAAGATAATCAGGATCTACACCCAGCAATACCCACCTTTTATTGTTACCGGTGTCATCGCGCACTTTATCATCTACAACGTGCTACCTTGGTCGATTCGCTTAGTAATGTGTGGTCTAATCCAAGGCATTAGACTGATCAATTCATGGCGATAGGCCTCAAACTTGTCAGCATGATCGTGCACATCCTATCTTATCACTCTGGTATTTTTACCGAGAAATTCTTCCTTTATCTCATCCTCTAGCTTCTTGACTTCCGTGTCTACCAGAGTGCTTTTCTTCCTTAATCATACCCTTTCTTCTTCAAGTTCTTGGAGCCTAGAATTTCCCTGTTGGATTTATTCTTCCAAGGTTCTGCGAACCATCATATCGACCGATGTTATCATGCACAGTCTATGCTTTTCATGTACTATTGGGCGTACAGCGTTCGCTTTATACTCCAGCCTTAGCAGTGCCTACATGGTCAAGTTCTTGCATGTTATCCTATAAGGCCATAGAACCACTGGTACGTGCAGGTCTTAGTCAGTCCACTTTCCATTGTGGACCTTGTTCAATGCTTCACTTACTTTGTTAAAGGCTTTTGTGTGGATATCCTTTTGCGCACTTGGTATTTCCATACTTCGCGGTCCGAACCGAAGGGTTGTTCATGCCATTGCCTTACCTGCACTTGCTTACTGATCATGTCTCCTACCATGAGGACTATGTGCATTCATGTAGTTTTCACACCATATGCCTGTATCCACTTGGATAGGTGGGTGTGTAGGTTGTTTCGCTCGAAAATATTGTCTGTTAATCGCATCAGAGGCTTCCCATACTATGTGCACATCATTCTTCTGTAGTCGTGCTAGTCCTCAAAAATTCTTTGGTGGGTACCCCACCATCTTGCGGGCATAGCCTTCAGTACCCATTTCAGAGTGTCGAAGCACTGCTATTCTGACACTTCTCTCTCAAAAATTTTCAAGAAGTCATCCACCTCGCTTAACCCATCATACGTAGGCAAATCTCTTGCCTTTGTTGCTACGCAGCGCAGCGACCTTGTCAACATGTTACAGTTGAGCATGGTTACCTCATGTAACTAGTTCTACCTTCATTCTATCTCGTCGTCAGACTCTATTGTGGAGGACCTTTCACGCTCCCATGAGATTCAACCATCCACGGTTGGACTTAACCAGTCTTTCTCTCACACAGTTATCTTGTAGATGCAGTCCAGATCATCACTGCTATCATAGTCGCACACTAGATCCGTGTAGCATGATCCCTCTACAGGGTCTAAAGGTACCACCATGTGCAAGAATTTTTCTCAAAGATCATCTTGCACTTCTTCAGATTGATCACTCCATTCATGTCAATGGCCCAATCTATTCCCAATAGTGCAGGGTAGGGATTATTGTCATCAACAATCTATATCACTTCAAAATCTGCTAGCACACTTTCTCCTTCGATATCTACTGTGATTCCCTGCAATCTCCCCATAGGTAGGATATTTTGTTCATTTGCCATTAACAGTTGGATAGGAGACCATTGTAGTGCAGGCCTGCCCATGCGCCCCGATGTCTGCTTTGGAAGGACATTCACATCCGATCCTAGATCCAGAATCACTTGGTCCATCTCATATTCCCCAATCTGCATGGTCAATATCATCTCCCTTCCTGCTTGCTTCGTGTGCTTCCTGAGCTTCCGAACTACACGTGTTTCTCCTGGCACAGTCCCAACACATCTAGTTATGAGTTCTTGCAGTCCCTTTATAGCCTTGCTATTGTGTAGCAACTTCATGCATGTCTCCAAGGACGTAGTGAGAATCGATGGGTCCCTTTCTGGCTCTAGTCTGTCTTTGCTTCCTGAAGTGGAGGCATCAGCAAAGCTCCTCGTAGCTTCCATGAAGGTCTCCTTAGCACGCTCCAAATGAAATTATGGTTCTTTCATTAGAGCCTTTCGAACCCAGGTACATTCTTTAGGTTGCTTGCCTTTGTCATCCCATGTCGTAATTCCACTCTAGAGCATGATATTTACATTAGGGTCTTCCTTGCGCATCTCAGACCTCATCATTTGTAGCTTCTGGGTCAAGGGAGGTTTGAATTCTCCTTTATCATGCAACCTTGCTATGAGTGTGGAACAATCCTTGATCTCATGATGAAGCAATGTACAATACAAGCATGATGGTCACGTTGGATTCATACAATCGCAGGCGTAATGCCTTGGCCCTTTGCAATTGTAACATATTAGCTGTCTGCCACCTATTCCTAGTCCCCCTCCACCTCGGCCTCGTCCGCACCCCTGAAATCTGGTGCACACCATTCTTGTGTTTTTATCAAGGGGTTGTGTTTCAGCCTGAACTCTATAGATAGGATTTCGATCCATCATCAGCTCATAACTTTTACAAGTGCACTGATCATGTCCCACTGACCTACAGAAATTACATAACAACTTCTGTGAATTCTGCATATGTTAGGGTCCCACCCTAACACCCTTATTTATGTAATAGGATCGAGTCATAGTTATAGTTAAGTAAAAATTCAATAGAGCCCATATTAATAATTGTAAGTGGTTAACCCTCATTTAATGAAGGTACCAGAGTTAGTTGCAAATGGGCCATGGTATTAGATAGATGGTATTAATAAGAACCATGGTATTGCCCCATGGTATTGCATGTACGAATCCTATATAAAGGATAGAGACTCCCCTCTAGGAGCATCATATCATATTTTGTAATTGAGCTATGCTCTATTGGAAGTTGCCCCCTCAAAGAGGCAAGTGAACATTGCTTTCTGAATAATAAAATACTTGCTATTATTTCTCACTATTCTATGTTCTGGGTATATTTCTTCGCATATTTGGTATTTCGGTATTGTCTTGCAGGTTAAGAGCATAAAAAGTGGTATCAGAGCTATAACAAGTGTTATCAGAGTTATAAAAAGTGGTATCAGAGCTATAAGAAGTGGTATCAGAGCGCTTTCTGGGACCAGTGGGATCTCCAATTTTTAGCAATTCTCTTTTTAGTTAGAGATGTGTTCCAGCGTCTTCAAACCACGGGATCTATCGTTGAGCACATAAACCTACGGATTTGGGGAGGCATGCATGCAGTAAATACACGAGGTGGTCACACTTGTTGGACTCCCTTGTAACCCCTGTGGGTACTCCTTCGAGTAGTAGCGCATTATACAGAATTGTGCACGGACTATCTTCCAAGTACCCTCTGGGTATATCGGAAGCCCCCTAGCTCCCTTGAAACCTGGCCATAGATAAACAATGGCCATCTTGCTGCTACAGTAAATCGAAAACAACATTCGAAGAGATTACTCATGTGTACGATAGGGTAGTCGGTTTGTACAGCTAAGGGTACGGTTGATCCTCCTTGGTTAGTGCCCTCAAAAATTGGGCCGAGTACTTCTATCAAACCCTTATGTATATTTCGATCTATAGCACCTAACACTCCTAGAGACCATAGTTCTCTTCTCTATCTCTAGATCATGCATAATCTTTTCCAAATCAGATCTTGCAAGTGGGGTTTTGTCGCAGCAACAACAATCAATTCTGTCGTTTTGATCTATCAGATCAGCCATTTAGATCTATTAGATCCATCAGATCTGCAGCAACAATTAGTTCCTTCATTCAAATCTATCAGATCAACCATTCAGATCTCTCAGATCCATCAGATCTGCCATCCATATCTAAGTAGTTGTCTAGGTTCCTATACATGGGCGTGATTTTCGCAGGACTTTTGGTAGCATTGACAATTTGAGACCCCCAGGGCGCTTATTGGTGACTTAGCCCATAAGAACCAGGATGACGAGATGATCAAGGTGATACCATTCAATTGTTAGTGCCAAAAAACTCGGGCAGTCGCAAATTTGAAGTACATCGGATCGGTGCATGGTACAAACTAGAGCTCAAGCTATGGCGAATGAGAGGATGGACAGCCTTGAATCACAATTGAAAGAGGTCAGGTCGCAGTTGCAAAAATTAAATGAAACAATCTCTAAGGTCAAGGTGGAGGCACGTGAGGAGGCATATATTAGCAATGAAAACAGTGAGGGTGAGTTAACCAGTCTCTTCACCTCTTTGGTACCCACCAATAATCCCATCCACAACCACCCAAGCTGGACATGTATAAATTTGATGGCTCTCACCTGGCCGCATGGATAGCACAAATGGAGCAATATTTCACACTGAATTACATCCTAGATAATGCAACTAAGCTTAGTTTGGGTATCATGTACTTGGACAATGAAAGATGGCAATGGTGGCAATGGCATCAACATTGCTAGGGAAGGCCCTTGACTTGGGAGACATTCAAAAAAGCTCTTATGGATCTCTTTGACCATGAATCTGACTTTTTGGGTCGTCTCACTAAGCTCCGACAGATAGGAACAATGAACGAATATATTTCTTCCTTTGAAGCCTTAGCTTTCTGCACTGGAGGTCTACACGATGAGTTCTACGTGTAATGTTTTGTCAGTGGTCACAAAGAAGCCATACAAGCCCACGTCCGACTGCACCACCCTAGCTCATGGCTACATGCTTGCAGGATATCTCGTGAAGTCGAACATGTATTAGCAGCCCAGTCCACTCACCCAAATTTCATCGCTAAGGGTCACCCCCCACAGGCTCAAAGCACTACTCAAACACTCAAGGTTCAAAAAGTGTCACGAGTAGAAATGGCGGAAAAAAGAAAGAAAGGATTATGTTACTACTATGATGAGAAATACTCCCCAGGGCATAAATCCAAGGAGCCCAAATTATTTCAAATTGATGCTACTGATCACAATTCATTGGAGGAAGCCCCACCACTTGAGGAACCAGAGGAGGAAGAATAAGACAATCAGCAGGACAATGTACCTGAAGAACCAGTTATCTCACTGCATGCTTTGGCAGGGATTTCTTCACCCCAAACTCTCAAAATGAGAGGTTTTATTAAGCATTTCCCAGTAGTAGTCTTGATTCATAGTGAAAGTACACATAATTTCATCCATCAAGGAGTCGCGGAAGGAGTGCATTGTTTTGTCCGAGCAGTTTCTAACTTCTAGGTCCAAATTGCTGATGGGGGGGCAATGAAACGTGAAGGCCACTGTGAAAATGTCAAACTTCAAATTGGGGGTTATCAGTTAAAGACCCACATGTTTACCATACACATGGGAGGGTGCGACATTTTCCTCGGTGCTGAATGGCTTCGCACACTTGGCCCAATCACAATGGATTTCTAGGAGCTATATATGAGCTTTAAGTAGAACAACCAGACACATACCCTCCGTGGACTCCAGGCAGGAGCTCCCTCTATCATCAACTAACATTGGATGGAAAAATTGTTAAAAAAGGACCACCATCGAGTTATATCTCAGTTTAGTGCCATCCAGGCCTTCGAACCGAATTCTCTTCATATTTATCCTCAGATGCAATAGATCTTAAACAACCATTTGCTAGTCTTTGACAAGCCTCATGAGCTTCCACCCTCGAGAGGGGAACATGATCATAGAATTACTTTGGTCCCAGGGGCCCAACCACCAAATGTGCGCCCATATAGATATCTATTCACCCAAAAGAATGAAATAGAAAAAATATTCAAGGAATTCTTGGAAGCAGGTGTCATTCGTCGCAACATTAGTCCTTTTTCAACACCCGTGGTCATGCTCAAGAAAGATGGGGAATGGCATATGTGTCAAGACTTCAAGGCCCTTAATAAGTTGACAGTCAAAGATAAATTTCCCATCACAGTTGTCAATGATTTGCTCAATGAACTAAATGGGGCTCAATTCTTTACTAAGCTGGACCTTCGCTTGGGCTACCACCAAATTCGCATGAAAGAAGTAGACATTCCAAAGGTTGCTTTCCAAACTCATGAAGGCCATTATGAGTTCTTGGTCATGCCATTCGGTCTTTGTAATACCGCATCCACTTCTAAGAGCCTTATGAACCACCTGCTCAAACCATATCTCATAAAATTTGTCCTTGTTTTCTTTGATGACATCCTCATCTACAGTCACACCTGGGCCACACATCTTCAGCATGTAGATCTGCTCTTGTAACTGCTCTGCAAGCATAAATTATTTGTCAAGATTTCCAAGCGCTCTTTTGGCATTGAAGAAGTTGAGTATTTGGGCCACATTGTGCGGCGTGAAGGTGCCAGGGTGGACCCTAGAAAGATCCAGGCAATGCAGGTTGGGCCTCAACCTAAGACCTTGAAGAGCCTGAGAAAATTTTTGGTCTCACAGGCTACTATCACAAATTTTTTCATAATTATGGTTGCATTGCTAGGCCCCTCACTCAACTCCTCAAAAAAAATTCATTCCTCTAGAATGATGAAGCACAATAGGCCTTTACAGCTCTCAAACATGCCATGTGTTCCACTCCAGTCTTAGCACTACCCGACTTCACCAAATCTTTTGTGATTGAATGTGATGCTTTGGGTACCAGTATTGGGGTGGTCTTAATGCAGGATGGTTGACCCTTTGCCTTCACAAGCCAACAACTAAGTGGGAATAATCCAGTACAATCTACCTATGAGAAGGAGATGATGGCCATCTTACATGCTGTAGATACCCTGGTGACCATACTTATTAGGGAAACATTTCCAAATCCACATAGACCATGAAAGCCTTAAATATTTTTTGGAGCAATTCCTATCCTCACCACAAAAAAATAAATGGCTCACCAAAATGTTGGGATATGATTGTGAGATAATTTACAAGAAGGGCACAAAAATATTGTAGCAGATGCGTTATCCCACCAATTTGAGGAGGAGAGTACCCTGCTCGCAATTTCCCTTCCCATTCCAGAATGGATTGAAGAGGTTCGCAAGGAATGGTTCTCACATCCCTGGCTCTCCCAACCCATTAATCAATTGCAGGAGGATCCAAATTCCATAGCGGGATACTCGTGGTAGGATGAGATTCTTTGCTACAAGGATAGAGCCATAATATCACTAACATCCACCCTAAAAAGCTACATTTTGGCGGAGTTACACTCATCTCCCACTGCAGGACATTCAGGCTTTCAGAAGACGTATGCTCACACTCGAAGATTATTTTTTTGGACAGGCATGAAAGAGGAAATTATTACTTTTGTAGCTGAATGCGACATCTGTCAGTGCCACAAAGGAGAAACAGTCAAATACCCAGGAAAATTATAGCCATTGCCCATCGCGACCTCAATCTAGATGGAGGATTCTATAGATTTCATTATGGGTCTTCCAAAGTCAAGAAACAAGTCAGTCATCATGGTGGTTGTGGACAGAATTTCTAATTATGCTCATTTTTACGCCCTACCCCACCCTTTTACACTGACTTTGGTCGCTCAATCTTTCATGGATCAAATCTTCAAATTGCATGGCATGGCCACTTCCATTGTGTCTGATCGTGACCCAATCTTCACCAGTAACTTTTGGTAGGAGCTCTTCCGGCTACAAGGTACCCAACTACTACTCAGTACTTCCTATCATCCATAAACTGATGGTCAAACTGAAGCAGTCAACAAATGTCTGGAGACCTACCTTAGGTGTTTCACTTGAGAAAAGCAACATTTCTGGGTATAGTGGTTACCTCTAGCCGAATGGTGGTATAACACCAACTATCATGTCGCCACCAAAATGAATCCATATGAAGTAGTTTATGGTCAACTCCCTCCTTCCCCTACTTATTATATCAAGGGATGCTCGAAGGTACAAGCAGTGGATCAACTCCTACAAAACTGCACAACCATGCTGGCCCACCTTAGAGAGAATCTTCATCAAGCTCAAAACCACATGAAGCAACATGTAGATCAACATCACTCAAAACGCCAATTTCAAGAAGGAGATTAGATATTTTTGAGGCTGTAACCATATAAGAAAACATCACTCAAAGACAAGGGTTGTCAGAAACTATCTCCAAAAATCTACGGACCATATCAAGTACTTCAGTGCATTGGAGAAGTTGCCTACAAGCTAGCTTTGCCACCCACTTCAAAAATCCATCCAGTCTTCCATGTCTCATGCCTCAAGAAGGTGATTGGGAAGAACTGTAGAATTCAAACTAGTCTACCTGAACTGGATGAAGAAGTGTCAATATGGCTCCAACCTGAGCAGGTGCTTAACACACGAGAATGGCACCTGCGTGGCCGCATGATCAAGGAAGTCCTCGTCAAGTGGAAAGACACCTCTCTGGAAGATACAACTTGGGAACTAGCCACTGTTCTTCAGCATTTTTCGTAGCTTCAGCCTTGACGACAAGGCTATTCTTATGGGGGAGGGAAGGTCAGGGTCCCACCCTAACCCCCTTATTTATATAATAGGATCGATTCATAGTTATAGTTAAGTAAAAAGTCAATAAAGCCCATATTAATAATTGTAAGTGGTTAACCCACATTTAAGGAAGGGACCATAGTTAGTTGTAAATGGGCTATGGTATTAGATAGATGGTATTAATAAGAACCATGGTATTGCCCCATGATATTGCATGTATGAATCCTATATAAAGGATAGAGACTCCCCCTTAAGGAGCATCATGTTTTATTTTGTAATTGAGCTCAAATCTATTGGAGGTTGCCTCCTTGAAGAGGCAAGTGAACATTACTTTCTGAATAATAAAATAGTTGCTGTTATTTCTCACTGTTCTATGTTCTGGGTATATTTCTTCGCATAGTTGGTATTTTGGTATCGTATTGCAGGGTAAGAGCATATGAAGTGGTATCAGAGCTATAACAAGTGGTATCAGAGTTATAACAAGTGGTATTAGAGCTATAACAATGTATACTTCTGTAATAGATGGCAATTATCTGCAACATTCTTTACTCCTATTTGACAAATTGCACACCATAGTGCAAGCACCGCGCTCGTTCCTGCTTGTGCTTCCAGTTTTACTAGCATTGGCGCTACTCCCACAGGGTAATTTAGGAACACTAGGCAGTGGTTCTTGTCGTGCCCCTGGCCCTTGCATTTTACGCACCAAACCTCATCACGCATCTCTAGGTGGGTTGTCCTGTCTTGTTTCAAAATCTACATCTCAAGGCACAAGTTTTTGAATTACGCATGAATCTACTAAAATCCTAGGTTGGGATCTTGTATTGGGGTCTTGTACAATCTCATTGTGACCTACAAGTCCTTAGCCTCAGTGCTTAGCCTCTATTACAACAGTGTGTTCCGTAGATGTGGCGTTAACGATGCTACAAACCATTGGCGGTGTTGCTCATCTGTTAACGTCATGTTCGCTTTGCGAATTGTGCACTTTAGCCTTTGATCCAACTCCCATGGGGTCTCAGTTGGTAGCATTGTGATTTCCTTGAACCGAGTGATCGACTGTGCCTCTGACTTTGACCTGCTAAATTCTTTGTTTATCACAACTTGGATATCTGTGATCCCCACATTTATATTGTGTTATAGCTCCAAACCTCACTCTTGATGTTTGTGATGTTGCACTCATGGCCTAGGGCAACCCCTCCTTCCAGACCTGGTCCAAATATTCAAAAAAAAGTGTTTTACTCCCTATACGCGACATTACCCTGAGCTAAATGCGTGTGTACATAGGTCTATATATACCCAACCTGTGTATATGTCTTAAAACACTTAAAAAAATTAAAACACCTTAATTTTGGGTGGAGATCATGGGTTTTACCTGCTAATTACCTATTAGTTCTTGTGGCCCGACTGTTCCCAACGAATTCCTAGCTAGAAAACTACTTTGGAAGAAGTATAAAAAGGCTTCAATGGGAAGGCCTAAGGGAGGAGAGAATAGAGAGAAAGATTACTCTGCTGAGATTTTCCCTGACCAGGTCTGAAGATCCTTGTGCTTCCAACACTTCTGCCATTTACAGGAAACCCTTGTTTCCTTGTGTGATGATATCTTTCTACTTGAGAGATCATGGAGTAAGTCATGGAAGGAGGTTTTTGAAAGCTTGATGTCTAGTCAATTTAACATCTTAAATTGCTCTACATAAATTATTAATCTGGGTATCGTAAACTGATAAAGTGTGGTGCACCATATGTGCTTAGTTAACCTTCTTCTTACTTCATTGTTTTATAGTTTTTGTTTTGTTTTGGGGTTTTGTTCTTGTTGATCTACTAAAGTATCTAATGCAAACGGAAATCCTATTCTAAGGTCTTAAGAATACTTTTAAAGGTCAAGTATGGATGTAGATTTCAAGACAAAGTCTATATCCCTAATGGTAACTTCCAAAACTTAGCACTCCAAAAGATCTTAAAACATGTTATTGATGGAATTAGTACTTAAACAAAAGAGTAAGTATGCAGCTACTTCAATCAAGCAAAATATGAAATACTGATCATGAAATCACTGTCTCTGCTGCTTGTCTAAGTACGGAAATAAAAGATTTATCTATTGCACTCAAATAAATAATAAATTGCAAGGAAAGTAAAACTAAAATCAAATTACACATTCATAATTTGATCCCTTGCCATTAGTCCCGCTATGGCTTTCGAAGGTAACCATCAATGATATGAGAAATTTAATATCTAATTGCAGAAAAGTAAAACTAAAATAAGATCACATCAATTCATAGTATGACCCCTCGCCATTAGTCTCGCTATGGATTTCGGAGGTAATCATCAACAACCTGAGCAATTTGATATCTAATTGCATAAAAGTAAACTTAAAATTAAATCACATCAATTCATAGTCTGATCCCTCGCAATTAGTCCCGCAATGGATTTCTTAGGTAATCATCAACAACTTGAGCAATCTGATATCTAATTGCAGAAAAGTAAACTTAAAATCAAATCACATCAATTCATAGTTTGATCTCTCGCCATTAGTCCCACTATGGCTTTTGGAGGTAATCATCAATAACTTGAGGAATCTGATATCTAAACTAACTAACAAAGCAAATGGAAAACACTGAAATCAAAGCATAATTGAAATTGAAAAGCTAAAAAAAAATAAAGTTAGCAGAGAGGTAAATCTCATGTCATTATTTGATGCAAAAACATGTAAAGAAAAAAACTAATCTATAATCAACCGGTTGAACACACTTACATGAATTAAAATTACATGAATGGAAAATCTAATCTATCAAACTTGAAAGCAATCAAATGACATAATGAAATCAAAGAAAAATTACAAAATGAAATCTAATATACCTTACATTCTAATATGCTCCATGACATCTACTTCACATCTCCTTCCATGTTGAGAACATCAAAGATTTATTCAAATTCTTCAAAATTACAAAGTACAAAAAAGCTCTCCAAAGCTTTTAAAAGCCATCAAGGAAGAAGTACAAACTCCCAAGCACACAAGCTAAGACTTAAGAACTCACATGCTCTAAGCTAACAAATGAATGAGAGAGATCTCCTATTTAAACAAAAAGATGAGAAGTCATCTCATTAATGAAAGTCCATGAATCTCTCCCTCTACCTCTAGAGTCCTAATCAAAATAGGAACTGATAAGACACATGTCTTCTTAGAGTTACAATATAATTAGTAGATGTGACACATATCCTCATGATCCCATGATTCTTTCAACTCAAATTCGAATTTGGCCTTAGAGTGCCACATAAGGGTCTTCTAGAAGTCTCCCTTCAACCTACACATGTCAACAATCTCAACCCACTTGTTAGGTATAAGAATATGCACATTATTTTCTAATTTTTAACCACAAATTCACTTAAAAGGGCTAAGAATTAATAAATATTGGAAAAACATAAATGTGGCCCAATGATAATGAGAGTGGGATGAATGTGGTGACATAGTAGTGAAATGGAGGTGAAATGGAGGTGATATAATGGACATAATAGTGAAAGTGTAATGGAAAAGTATAACATTTTCAAGACTCAACATACCCCCCAACTGAAGCTATTGCATGTCCTCATGCAATATATATTACATTAACTCTTTTGATCCTTGAGCTTTGGCTTAACTTTGCATGATATCATTTGATAACTTCATATTTTTGCAAAGTGTTTTACTTGAATTGCAACATGGTTGGTTCTTGTGTTACAACCAATTTTTTTGTTGTTGTTGCATTTTATTTCGATCTTTGAACTTTGAATAATGATATTTTGATTATTGTTGCAATGTATATCTTTATTGGATTGCATGATGATTGGTTCTTGTGTGACAACCATGATTTTGTTTGTATCCAATTTATCCTTTAGGCACTTCTTAAGAAGCCATTGTATGCTCATAATAACAATGTAATAGTTAATATATGTTGAAAGTATGTGGGCTCTTGGGTATGGTATGGACATGAAAAGATATGAATATGAATGTATTGCCCCCCCAAACTGATGGTATTGGAAATTTTACGAAATGAGGAAGAGAAATGTTTTTCCCAACAATTATCATTCTAGCTTTTTATGGAATTATATGGCCAAAAGTTAGAAAATGACGTACCTTAACTTACCCTTTGGAATGGATGAGTTGTATGTGTGGTGGCTGAAAAATTTTGACCATATTCTTCTTCAAGTGGCTGAACAAGAGGAGTCATGGATAAAGAGTTAAGATGAATTTTTATTGCTTCTACTAAAACTTGCTGAATCTGCTCCAAAATGCTGAAAATAATAGTCTTCATGTCTTCAAAACTCATTAGCACAATTCCTACTATGTGAAAAGAAGTTTTGATATCGAATATAGTAGGAAATTGTTGAATTAGTGGCCATTAATGGATGCCACTAGTCGACACGAGAACTCTCAGCATTGATGAAAATGAGAGTCAAGATGCCCAAACACATATTGCTAGGTACAAATGATTTTGCCAATGTTGAGTCACCTAGAGGATCTGACGAATAAGGGATATTAATGTATTCCCATTGTTTGTCAGCATGAGGACTTGCCATTAAGGCATGCAAGCCTCAAGGTGTTTTTACAAAGAACTTATACTCAAAGGACTATGGACTCAATAATTTGCATTGCAGCAGGGCTTATTTGCGGAATGAAAATGACAAGAAATGGAAGATGAAAATGGAAGATGGCAATGGAGAACAGAAATGGAAATGGTCAATAAGAATGTGAATGAGCCTCTTGCTTTTATTTGTGGGTTATGAATAGACAAAAAGAGATGGAAAGTGTATGTGAATGTAAATGGAAAATATGGAGTGAAATCAAGTGAAAGGTTTATTATGAAGTATGGATGTGATGGAGACAATAGTATCTGAAAGTTTTTCAAGTGTTTGGATATGATTTTGCATCAGCATATTTTCTCTTTGTTGCTGATCATCCTCTTATGAAACAAATTGGTCTCTTAGAGAGACACCATTCTCTTGTAGTCATTTTTCCTTCCTCCTGGAACCTGCAAAAAAAACTAATACTTCTTCTGCAATGGAATGTAAAGTTATCAAAGGAGATAGGTGATCAATCTCTATAATTATGATATTTACACACAAAACTAAGAATTTGTATTAATGAAACAAGTTGTCAAATGAAAAATCAAAAGAATTTATACCTGCTTTGGAATTGTAATTTAGCTGCAGAATGTCGATGGTTTCTGTAGCTAAAAATCTTGAATACAAAGTTAGCCATTCATATTACATCATCAGTCCAAAATTAATCAATACCTTGAGAAAAGTGATCAAATAACTTATTCATTTCATTGATTCAAAAATATTATTTTTTCTTGACATGCAGCGACTTAGTGTGGCGACTTAGTGATAACACACAACTTGACTTCCCTTTGACTGGGGTCTTTTTCATTGAATTGAATCACATGAATAGGACACCATCCATGTACTGACATTTCCCTAGCTACCCATGTGTCCTGTTTTACTTGATGACACCTGCAACCTACAGTTTAACAAAAATAGCTGCGGAAAGTTGAACCAACTGCGGAAAGTGGCTAAAACAGTCAACCAACAGTTTTCTGATTTAAGTTATTTTTATTATTGTCTGCATGTAGGAACTTTGTGAATGGTAGTGGCATATGGAGAAAAACAATTTTAGTGATGGAAATGGAATACCAAGTTACCTACTCTTTTGCTGCTCATATTTTTTTTTTTGAGATATACCCGAAGTGTCACTTTCCTACTGCCTTCTGAATCATAAACCTTGAAGATGAATTTAATCTTTTGGCTACTTAGCAATTAGGCACGGGAATAATTTTAGAGCACTTCGACTATCAAAAAGATGCTTATGCAAGAGTGCAAATATGCAAGAGCTAGTATGCAAAAATGATAGATTATTTTCAAGATCAAACGAAAACCAATGATTTCAAGAATACCATTATAATGCACCACACTCTGATATGATTCAGATCAACCCAAAATTAGCATGCAAACAATACCAAAATCTCACTTGAAAAACAAACAAGATAATACTTATTGAGCCTTTAAGTGTATTAGGATTATCATAACTTATTTTCAGGACTAAACTTCGAGGATTACACTGTTGTAGCAGTTATATCGGACTTCTGAAATACACAAGACTGCTAAGGAAAATGAGCAACAAAGCTTCAACTTATAGTTTGATAAACAACTGAAGGCACATCATGATAAAACCTCCACTCCTTCCAGTTTCTAAATCATAAAATAACCCATTTCCCTTTGTTGTCATGCTTCTATTTTCTATTGTCCGTGCCCTGTTCATTATAAAATATGGATGATCATCTCAATTGGCCAATTTTGTCTACCTCATTCACATTTCACTAGCGAGAATTTGAAAGTACCATCTAAATCATACGGGGCTGGAAAGAATTGCCGATAGCACAGGATTGCCATTGTCATGCTGCGAAGAGTGGATAGAAAAAAAAAATTCAGTGTTTTGAAGCGTGGCCTTCATGGTCCATTTGATCTAACTAAAGAAAGTCCAAGTCCAAGTGCGTTCAACTGATTCAGCTCTCCCAATGAGCTCCATCATTTTTATTTTCGATTACTCTTCATAATTCCCTTTACTGTCTCAGAAATGGAGTGAAAATGTATATGGAAGAAAAATACTGTGATTAAAGAAATTGTATGTACAGAGTATGTGAAGACAGAGTGAATATATGCATAGACTTACGCGAAAACAAGGTGACTGTGTATGCAAAGAGGCTGCGTTAAGAAGGGTTTACGAAGTAAGAAAATTTATATGAAAGGAAAGACTGCGTGGAGGCAAAGTATCCCTCATGAGCAGAACCACAAGACTGAGTCTGAGTGGTTTGAGCTCATGAAAAGAATTGCGGGAGTAGAAAACAAGAATTTCAGTGAGAGAGACGTATTCAATTAGGTTACGATTCACAAGAATCCAATCCTTTACTCGTGCAAAGCTTGGTTCACGTAATGGATTTAAAACAGAGCCGTATGATTTTTGGACACGTCCTTGCTGTCAGTCGTGAAACTGAAACATAGTCACGGAGGTTGCATGGAATTGTTAGTCATTAAAGACATATAATTAAGATTGAATACTAGCACATAGTTGATTCCTAATTAGAATTATTTTCCTCAGGCACGCCGAATTACATCACAGCCTGTTCATTTAATTCAAATTCCATTTTTTCCATGCGGCAGGCAAAAATGCGCTCCAAATAACTAAGGATATCTCCCAAACTGCCATGATTTTCTAAAAACCGTTTTCACGTTATCTAACTGACCCTACTAGCGAAAAAACCCATGTTTTCCTTTTTCCAAATTCACCTCCATTTGGCCAAATTGTGCTCTCAAAGTTTGACGTTTTTTCTTTGTTTACGTTTTTCTAAGTTGTTGCATTCGGCCTGTAAAATCGATTTCAGGAAAATTTGTTTTCAGATGTAATTACTTCGTACGACCCAGTGAATTTCGGTGATATAGCTTCCATGGATTGGGTAGGTTGTGCCAATTCCTGTGCCGCTCATATTTTAGCGAGTAAAGCATCGAGCATCCTACGAGAACAAAAATTGTTGAAGGAAAACTATAGATCCTTCGTTTCTTTAGCCTGGACCCATTTTTTTTTTTTTATGATAGTGATTCAACCAGGCATCCCAAGCTATTCTCAGGGAAATGGAGTTTAAAATCAGATTTTGAATACAAGTAGAATGTGCTTGGCATATTCTTTGTGGAAGACACTGTTACTCTAAAGTCTCTGATGTGGCACTTAAATCTGGATCGCTAAAGCTTACAACAATACAAGATATTTTCACAAGTTTTCTACGTATTGAATGAATCTCAACACAATCTGGAAATTTGTCAATCAGGAGGGTATTTTAGTCAAGTTTTTCAAAGAAAACGCGAAGGCTGGGAGAATTCATTGTATTTGTAACAGTTCTCTTTTTTTTTTTTAAAGAAGCAACTAGATTCTTTATTTAGGAGATGCTCAGGCTTATCCAGTGAAGCCTAGGAAACGTAGGATGAGCTTAAGTCCATTTTGGAAAGTAGCAAAGGCTTCAAGGTAAATGAATTGAAATCAGGACTTTTACTGAGGTCTTAGGCTTGTTTTTTATTGATCTGAGCTGGGTGAGTAGAATAGGATCCATGTCAGGACAATTCTAGAGATGACCCCATGTGGTCGATTTCTTCATTGGATGCCTGTAACCTGCTAAACCTTGAAATCAGCTGCGGAATTCACAACTAGCTACAGAATCAGGCTACATTCCGCAACTAAGTTGCACAACCTTATTAAAATAGGATACAATGTTTTGAGGACCACTACAAACCATAACCAGTCAATCTTGGATAGTTGAACCTATCAAAGCAGTTGGGTTTCATTTCTTTTATTTTTTTTTAACGAATTGAAATGATGAAATTTATTGTCTCCCTTTTTTTTTCTTTTTTTTTAACATAACAATTCTTTTTCTAATCCTCCAAATCACACAAAGTGCAGGAGGAGAGCATACTCAAGAATTATTAATTTTTTTTTTACATAACAATCATCTTTCTAATCCTCCATATCACACATAGTGCAGGACGAGAGCATACTCAAGAATTATTAACTTTTTAGATGTAAGAAATAAGGTCTCCTAATTAAACTTCCCCGACAACGACACTAAAATGTCTAGTCAATTTAACGTCTTAAATTGCTCTACATAAATTATCAATCCAGGTATCGTAAACCGATGAAGTGTGGGGCACCATATGTGCTTAGTTAACCTTTTTCTTACTTCGTTGTTTTATAGTTTTTGTTTTGTTTTGGGGTTTTGTTCTTTTTGATCTCCTAAAGTATCTAATGCAAATGGAAATCCTATTCTAAGGTCTTAAGAATAATTTTAAAGGTCAAGTATGGATGTAGATTTCAAGACAAAGTCTATGTCCCTAATGGTAACTTCCAAAACTTAGCACTCCAAAAGATCTTAAAACATGTTCTTGATGGAATTAGTACTTAAACAAAAGTGTAAGTATGCAGCTACTTCAATCAAGAAAAAGATGAAATACTCATCATGAAATCACTGTCTCTTCTACTTGTCTAAATACTGAAATAAAAGTTAAGCTATTGCACTCAAAGAAATAAAAAATTGCAAGGAAAGTAAAACTAAAATCAAATTACACATTCATAATTTGATCCCTCGCCATAAGTCTCGCTATGGCTTTCGAAGGTAAATGTCAATGATATGAGCAATTTAATATCTAATTACAGAAAAGTAAAACTAGAAAAGATCACATCAATTCATAGTCTGACCCCTCGCCATTAGTCCCACTATGGCTTTCAGAGGTAATCATCAACAACTTGAGCAATCTGATATCTAATTGGAGAAAAGTAAACTTAAAATCAAATCACATCAATTCATAGTCTGATCCCTCACCATTAGTACCACTATGGCTTTTGGAGGTAATCATCAACAACTTGAGCAATCTGATATCTAATTGCAGAAAAGTAAACTTAAAATCAAATCACATCAATTCATAGTCTGATCCCTCGCCATTAGTCCCACTATGGCTTTCGGAGGTAATCATCAATAACTTGAGCACTCTGATATCTAAACTAACTAACAAAGAAAATGAATAAGACTGAAATCAAAGCATAACTGAAATTGAAAATCTAAAAAAAAAACAAAGTCAGCAGACAGGTAAATCTCATGTCACTATTTGATGGAAAAACATGTAAAGAAAAGAACTAATCTATAATCAACCGGTTGAACACACTTACATGAATTAAAATTGCATGAATGGAAAATCTAATCTATCAAACTTGAAAGCAATGAAATGACATAATGAAATCAAAGCAAAATTACAAAATGAAATCTATAGTACCTTACATTCTAATATGCTCCATGCCATCTATTTCACATCTCCTTCCATGTTGAGAACATCAAAGCTTTATTCAAATTCTTCAAAATTACAAAGTACAACAAAGCTCTCCAAAGCTTTCAAAAGCCATCAAGGAAGAACTACAAACTCCCAAGCTAACAAGCTAAGACTTAAGAACTCACAAGCTCTAAGCTAACAAATGAATGAGAGGGATCTCCTATTTATACAAAAAGATGAGAAGTCATCTTATTAATGAGAGTCCATGAATCTCTCCCTCTACCTCTAGAGTCCTAATCAAAATAGGAACTGATAAGACACATATCTTCTTAGAGTTACAATATAATTAGGAGATGTGAAACATATCCTCATGATCCCATCATCCTTTCCACTCAAATTCGAATTTGGCCTTAGAGTGCCACATAAGGGTCTTCTAGAAGCCTCCCTTCAACCTACACATGTCAACAATATCAACCCACTTGTTAGGTATAATCATATGCACATTATTTTCTAATTTTTAACCAAAAATTCACTTAAAAAGGCTAAGAATTAATAAAGACTGGAAAAACATAAATGTGGCCCAATGATAATGAGAGTGGGTTGAATGTGGTGACATAGTAGTGAAATGGAGGTGATATAATGGACATAATAGTGAAAGTGTAATGGAAATGAATGACATTTTCAAGACTCAACACTTGAGACTGGACGAATCTGGAGGACGGTTCTGCTTGGAGCCTGCGAAAGGACAAATCAGGTGAAATCATTCCTTTCTGTACTTTAGTTATTTATAATAAAAGAAACACTTGTCTTGTTCCTGATATAAATCTTCTTCATGTTGATGATGTCAATGTTATAATTCATATGTGAATGGTTGTTTTTTATATAACTAACTACCTTTCCTTATGTTATGAAGATGATTTGTTTATGATGCTTGGTCCATATACTATTGTACTTTCTTGAATTGTTTTTTTTGTAGGTTGAAGGACTAAAAGGAACTCAAAGAGGGTTTGGACCCTAACTGCATCTTCTCAAACGAAGGACCCCCAGGTGAACCCCTCTTCTTATAGTTTTTTTATATTAGCATCATGGTTGTGTGGAATGTGTGTTTCTTTGTATAAATAACCTCTGATCTACTAGGGTATCAACCCAATACCCTAGGGGAATTCATCCCTTAACAGATTGTCATTAGAATTCTTAATGTACTAGGTCAGCGCATGATCCTGCAGAGCATTGATCACTATTGCCTTCTTTATATTATCATCCGTGACTCCCTGTGCTTCCCATACAGCTTTTATCACGAACCACAACCGGTTTGAATCTTCATTCCCTGCTCCCTTGAACACTTGTAGCTTTATCGCACTTGCCATACTGCTCTGCGGTGGTGGTGGAGGTGGTATGGGTGAAGACGGGGGTGAAGATGATGTAACTGGTGGTGGTGTGGGTGGGGGTTGTATGCGCAAAATTCTTTGCCTTTATCATATTGATTGCACTTCTTGGCGAGACCTTCGCGAGCTCTTCTTTTGCCCCTCGTGGAGGTGAAATCAAGGGGCTAGTTTCTAGTTTTGTGCTACCTTTTTTTGTGTAGATTCCCCCACTTCACGTAGTCCCAAACATCAATTTATTCACATAACCTGGTTTTCACATAGTAGCCTTTTAATCCAAGTGTTCAAAGATTTAATGTACTTACCTTGCGATCCTTTGAGGAAGTGTCAATCTGCCTCACTATAACTGACTAAAATATCTACTGTGAATTTGGTGATGAATCCTCCTATGATTCAGTCGATCCAGTGATTGAAGACATGCGTAATCTTATCTTCCCATACTTCCAGTTTGCGCACCAATTCTGGAGTCCACACAATAGTCCTGTCAAGTTTACACCTTCCTTAGCTATCTGCTAGCTTCGCTATGCACTCATATAAATCGGTGGGGAAGGATGTGAAGAAAATTTCGTTTATCTTTGTATATAGGTAGCATTATAACCACTCTTCCTTTGATAGTCACAGATTCCTCTTTTCCTGCATGGCGAATTCATGCATCTTCTTGTCCAACCAATCTTCAATTCCTTTATTTGTTGGATTCCAGTGATATGACATCGCACATCTCTATGTAGATCCTGATCCTGACAATGAAACCATTTATTGGCTTATTGGGTCTTGACCTAGGTTCGGAGTTTAATTAGCCAAACAAATCCCTGTACTACTGGCCCTTTCAGCAACAGTCCGTGGGGCGCAGACTGAGGTCTCACCTGAAGTAGTATGGGAGGGTTATAGAACCAATTTTCCTTACCCTTGAGATGTCTGAGAGGTTCGACTAGTCCCACTGTTTTTCCCTACGTGCAGGTCACTTCCCACACTTCCTTGTTCCTCATGGCCTGATACACTGCCTTCGTGCAACCCTAACTAGGGATTGTGGAGATTCCATGCTACTAGATCCATGCTTTGCGTTGTTACCCGAGATCTTACTTATCTTCCTATACCAATTAATTCCCTCCACGTACTTTGATGTCTTACATTATAATTATTTATACAAAACATTCATATAAGTTTGCAAAACAAATAAATAGTATACTTGCAAATTATACCCAATCATTTATTAAAATAGGAAAAGATGCACAAAAATATTGTAAACTTATCTTCATTGATTCTTCCAATGGTTAGAGGCTCGACCTACCCTGCGCACTCAGTTGCAAATCCTTCCCTTGCCATACGACCCAAAGACACACTTTACACTTTTACTTAATCACTTATACTTCTCATGCTCCTACGCCCCTTTCTAGTCTTAGATTACAATCCCATGGTCTGTGGACCGTGAGTAGGTCTATTAAGTTGACATTACATTACAAAAAAGGGCAGACAACCCTGTGACTCTTTCATAATTTCATGGTCCGCGTCCACAATTTGGAGAGTTTTTACAAAAATATTTTCTCAAAACTTGGGCTTTAAGCTCCAAAACATGCCTTGGGGGGATTCCATTCACAACAACTACACTTTAACTTTCTCTATGTCTCTATTCCTGAGCATGAAATGTTTCTGCTACAATATGTACTAAGGCTCTCATTGGAAATCTCCTTCTTGCTCCACCTGCAATATAGACCAATCAATAACATGATCAACATCCTTTATATACTTCTTAAGCAATGAAATATGGAAAACATCATGGACTTTCACTGTTGGAGGTAGTGCAATTAGATATTCCACTTGTCCAATCCTCTCAAGGATCTCAAAAGGCTCACAATACCGTGGTGCCAACTTGGCACATGAACCAATCCTCAAAGAGCTATTCTTGGGCTTGATTCACAAATACACATGCTCCCCAAGCTGAAACTCCTTGAATACACTCTGTTGATCCACATAAATCTTATACATATCCTGTGCTGCCTTTGGATTCTTCTTTATAACCTACATTTCCTGCTCCATGTCAGCCAAAATATCCGGTGAAATAGGTACCTTGGTCACTAGATCACTTAAGCTAATGGGAGTGTTACAACTCTACCCATACAATGCCTTAAAAGGACGCATCCCCAATGAGTCATGATAACTATTGTTGTATGCGAACTAAAACAATGGAAGATACTCCTCCCATTTATTCTGTCAGTGCATCACATACATCCTAAACATACCCTCCAAGATCCTGTTGACCCTCTCTATTTGTCCATATGTTTGTGGATGATAAGTTGTGCTAAAGGTCAACTCTATACCTAAGCCTACAAATAGCTCATTCCAAAACTTGGAAGTGAACTTTGCATCCCTATTTGACACAATCTTCTTCGGAACACCATGTAATCTCAGTATCTCTCTCATGGAAACTTATGCTACCTCACTGGCTGAATATGCAGTCTTTACTGGAAGGAACTGAGCTACCCTGCTCAACCTGTCAATCACGACCATAATAGAATCATGTTGCCTCACTGTCCTCGGAACACCTATGATGCAGTCCATGGAAATGACCTCCCATTTCCATTCCAGAATCACTATATGGTATATTAAACCACCAGGATGCTTACATTCCACCTTTGTTTGCTAATACTCTCAACATCTAGCCACGAATTCTGCCACTTCCTTCTTCAGATTCAACCAATAGTAAAACTTCTTCACCATTGTCAATGTCTTCTGATATACTGGGTGACCCGAGTATGGCCTGGCATGAAACTCCCTCAAGATAAGATTCTTGAGCTTACTCCAATTTGGTACATAGATCATGTCTCTAAACCTCACCAGGCCATCTATTATGAGATGATAGTCTGCATCCTGATCACCTGTACGTGTACCCGAACTTATACCTGCACCTATACATGTATCTATACCTATGCTCTACTGTAACGTTTGCATAATCTACATGTATTTGTCATCCCATTGTCCTGCCTGCAAGATCCTATCATATAGCTTTGTCCCATAAGAGCTCATAGTTGCGATATGATTTACATGTACCTTCCTACTAAGAGCATTTGCAACTCAGTTCTCCTTCCCTTTGATATATCTGATCTCGAAATTGAACTAACTAAGAGTAGCCAAACATCTAGCTTGCCTGGCATTTAGATTCATCTGATCAAGAACATGCCTCAACCCACTGAGATAGCTTATCAATGTAAACCTCCTGCCCAAAGGATAGTGTCTCCACATCTTCAATGCATTTATAATCCCTACTAGTTGAAGATCAATCGCTGGATAATTCTTCACATGCTCATTCAATTTCTATAACTCATCTCACACTACCTATTCTTCCTGCATGAGAAATCCATCATGTCCTCCCTTGCAAGCATCTGTACACACTATAAACTCCTTGTTAATATCTACAATCTTTAGGACTGGTGCATGTGTCAGCAACTACATAAGTGTCTCAAAACTAGCCTCAAACTCCTTTGCCCATTTGAGCTTCTTACCTTTCTGCTACAATGATGTGGTAGGATATGAAATGTGTGAGAATTTCCTGATGAACCTCCTATAGTAACTTGGCAATCCCATAAATGATCTCACCCCATCCACATTCTTAGGAGCTTCCCACTTCGTGATGCCCCTTATGCTTTGTAGGTTAACTGTTATGCCATCCTTGGAGACAACATGCCCCAAGTAATGTACCTCAATCTAAAAGAAACTGCACTTGCTAAGTTTAGCATACAACTGATGCTCTCTTAAAAATCTTAACATTGCTACGAAATGCTCGGCATGTTCTTCCTCATTCTTAGAATATACCAGTATGTCATCAATGAATACAATAACAAACTCGTCTTGATAAGGATGCAATAGACTATTCAACAAACACATAAATTTAGCTGGAGCATTAGTCAAACCAAATGGAAAAACAACAAACTCATAATGCCCATACCTGGTTCTAAACGTAGTCTTGAAGATATCCTCTTCCTTGATGCATACTTGATGGTATCCTGATCTCGAGTTGACGTTAGAGAACACTACCACTCCCTTCAACTCATCAATCAAATCATCAATCCTCAGCAAAGGGTACATGTTCTTGATTGTTACCTTGTTCAGATGCATGTATTCAATGCAAAATCTAAGAGTACCATCTTTCTTCTTCACGAGAAACACTATTGCACCCCTAGGCGATACACTTGGCCTAATGTACCCCTTGTCAAACATTTCCTTCAACTGCAACTTTAACTCAAAAAAATTAAGCGTGCTCATCCCGTAAGTTGCTTTTGATGCTGGAGCTGCCCCTCACACCAAATCAATAGAAAAGTCTACCTCGCTGTGAGGTGGAAACTCTGGAATGTCCTCCAGGAATATATATTGAAACTACTTCAAAACTGGGTACCTGTTGAACACATCGACATCCTCAACCTCCTTACCCTTGTCACTAGAAATGTGTACTGCAAACATCACACAACATTTTCTGCAACTGGGCTTAGCCTGCATAGTGGTAACCATCCTCACTAATGTAGACTTCTTCTTTCCCTGGAAAGTCCTCTTTTCCCTGCTATCATCCACACACTCAATGGCCTTGTCGAATCAATCCACCATGGTTCTATGAAGGTATAGCCAATACATACCCAAAATCATACTATATGACCCCAATGGAAATACATTCAAATGTGCTATTGTAGGCATACCATTTAACTTAAATGCAGAAGCTCTTACCCAATGGTGAACTCGATGCTTTGTACGTGTAGCCAACTATACCAACCAAGATTCTACATGAACTCATTTTCTAAAACTACACTTATCCACCAGGTCAGGATTAATATAGCTATAATTAGATCCAAGATAAATCAAAATAGGAACGAATTGATCACAAAGCTCACTCTCCATCTCAATGATCCATGCCTGATGGCCCACCTACTTGTTTTCCATAGCTGCATAGATTCGAGGAATGCTATGACCAACATTAATAACTGTATGCACCTCTTGAGCATTGTATATTTGTGGTTTACCACCACTCTAATACTGAGGAAAATCCCCCTTACGATGATCCTTACTACATATGCAGCAATGAAATGGTTCCCTACCACCGCCTCTAACTTGCTACTCTCCACATCCTTTCTTAGTTATATTGAACCTCTTGTAAGGAACTCCGTTTTATTTCTCACTTGCAGCTTGAGGTCTTCCTCTTTTTGGTGGCCATTTTCCTTCAACTTTTTCATTTCTTTTCAAGTGATGCTTAGGATCAACCTTTCATTTTGATAACTCATAACAATGCTTCAACTTTCAGATGGCCTCCTCCAACGATCTAGGCTCATTGAACTCAATCTGATCTCTATATACAACTGGAAATTGATTGATGAATCTTTGAACCTTGGACTTCTCCTCCTTAAGGTAAGTCACATATCTCAACAACTCCAAAAACCTATTAGTATAATCATCATCTATCATAGAGCCCATCTACAACCCATAAAACTCCTTAGCCCTGTCATCATAGTACCTCTCAGACAAGTACTTATTCTTGAAGAGGATTTCAAATGCATGCCAGTTCAAATCTTCCTCATGTATACCTTCAACATTCTTCACATATTCCCTCCAAATATCTACTTTTCCTTTTAGACTGAAAGTGGCTATCTTTGCTTTCATGTTTTCTGAATAATCTTGCAATAGGAAGAATTTATTCATACCAAGCAACCATGCCTCTACATTCTATGATTTCTTCATGTCTCCATAAAAGGTAGGTGGATTTTCCTTCTTAACCTCATCTGGAAAGTGTTCCTTATCAATCCTCCTATAGGGATGATAACGATGATGATCATGATGCCTGTTAGAACCAGAACTGGAATAGTACTTGTGTCTATCACCTCTCCTATCCGAAGTGTCCAACAACCTACCACCTTTGATCATGTCATATCTATCCAACCTGTGTCTTACAGGATACCTATTTCCATATGCCCCATTAGTTATGTCCCCATATCCATGGCTGATCCAAAGTGGTCAATGGCTGATCCAAAGTGGTCCCAGTTGCTGGAAATCTGACAAACTCTGAAGTAGTATCACATTCACCTCTGCTTGTTTCTCTTGTGCTTGCATGATTTTGTCATTTTCTACTTTGTAACTCCTTATTTCTTCCTTCAGGTTTCTCAATGTGTCTACCAAGTCAAAAGAGTGCCCCACACCATGCTACGCATCTGATGCATAAGGAGGTTCTATGTAGTATACCACCTTGCTAGCCATATGATATCTTTCCTGTAAGGAATACTATGTAAGCTAAACCAAATCACAATAAGCCAATTTACCTTAAACTAATTCGGGGAGGATACCTTTTTTGCAAGATCATCAAAGCAGCGTGATACATGTATAACGTAAACATAATAGCATATAGACATATACCGAATAAGTGCATCAACGCATAAACATCATTCTAGCTAGGGTCTAGTCATCAATGCAAGGCCATATCAATAATGCATGTTATGACTGCATGCATGACAACAACCATTACTCCAATGTACACATTTCCACATGCAACTATCAACATGCATAAGAAATGCCTAATCAACTACACATATATATGAACACATGTAATCAAAACATTCAAGAATGAGACCTAATGTACAAGGATGTATTCAAGTTGCATATAATCATATAACTAGTCATATACTTCTAACGATGCATCCCACAAAATTACATCAAGTTCCTCATGATAACCTGTTGTGCTCTACAACAACCCCCCATTTCATATCATCTTTACTTATAAATATTAATGTATGAAATGGGTCCCTTTAGAATTTAAGTTGGTATCAATGCTATTGTAATCCAAAAAAGTCCAATAAATGAATAAATGCACTTTATAAAACTTTTTGGACAAACCCTTAAAAAGAAATCATGTAATGATTTGTTATTGCGATAAAGCGATCGCAAGATCGCATATCGCAATGACATATGAATTATAATTAAGCACCCCAAAGCTTTCCACTGATGCGCATCCGGCGCATTCGGCGGTCGGCGGTATTCCATGTACATGTTATAATGCCCCATGCCAATAGTCCGGACGCGATACGCATTCGGCGAATTCGGCGATCGGCGACACACTACAACAGTTGTGATGTTCCCAAAGGCTTGTCCCGATGCGATGCGCAATCTAGAATCGGATATCGGCGGCAATCTCACCCAAGTCTTATTGCGCTCAAAGCTTTTCGCCGATGCGATATCGCATTCGGCGATCGGTGATATCCAATACACACCATTAAAGCGCACTAATTATATCCCCGATTGCGATCCGATAAAGCGCGGTTTTCAACGAAGAGCCGTTAAGTGATGGGATGGCACAATTCATTTGTAATAAAAGCTTGATCTCTCACGCAATCCTTCATCTATGCTCAACCGCCAAAACGTCCATTGCATGCTTAAGTGAATCGTTCACCCAAATAACGATATAATGGGCATTTAAGGAATGACGGATTGAAAACGGCTAATTAATAAGATCATGTCCTAAAATCTTTTTACGGATTGTATCTGCGCCCATTTTAAAAGCTAAATCCTTCAGTTACGCATCTATTCATATGTGCTGTATCACTTAAAAGTTTTTCATCGCTATCTCTGTGTATTACGCCCAATTGCCTCTTTGTGCAGAATTCATTCACAGAAGCCAGGCCTGAGAAGATGGGAAAGAAGTCCAAGAAGACTACAGGTGCTCCTGTAACACCAACTGCAGGACAAGCAGCCACAAATAAGAAGAAGGGACTAATATCTGATACTACATGCACGGGGCTCACCAGAGTGACTTGGCAAGGCACTTATAACTTAATTGAAGCTGAGCAACCAGAAAGGATAGTGACAGAAGCTAGTGTGGACTTACTCAAGAAGTCTGATGCAACTCTCAAAGATTTGGTCGTCTCTTTCCTTCACAGGATAGCGGCCAGAGAACAGATTCTTCCCTATACAGACGTTGTGCGATGGGCGATTGAAGAAATCCCCATTTTGGACAGAACTTTTAATACCAGAGATGGGAGGATTTTCAGATCATTCAAGCCAGATGACCTAAGGCAAATGTATCATTTGCCCGAGCCAGAGAAAATATATAAGAAGGCCTTCCTGAAGAAGTTTGCAAGCGAGAATGAGATCGAATCTGAGCCTATCAAGGATTGGAGGCAAAATCCCAACAAGCACAAGCACGAATCCTCCGGTAAGTACTCGGTGGATTCTTTCGCTTCTCCTTATTGTTATGCACGGATTATGATGTGTAGGCTGTGGGGATTGCATGATTCTGCCAATTTTACCATTGAAATGGTTCCTTTAATGGAGGCAGCAGTAAATAGTTGGATTATGGATTGGGCTACTATTCTTTCAGATAAATTAGCAATAGCTGTTCGTGATTTTAGATCTCAGACTATTGTTTCAGAAAGGAAAATGCCCCCGTTCTACTATAGTGCATATATTTTAGACACCCTTTGATTCAATTCTGAATTTCCTGCTCTCGGGTGGAGGTGGACTACACAGGACCCTTCACCCATTCATATATATCATTAAAAATTGTGGAAGTCTTCTTATAAAGACCACCTGTATCAAATCTGTAATGGTTTTATGGTGCCCATTTATTATTCCATTTTTGATAAACCCATTTCAAAAATTTCCTATCAAGCTTCCTTTGATTTACCAGTGGTAGCAAGTTGGTTTGGAGAAGAAAATTTCACCTATATCAGAGTTTTCGGCAGTGAAGTCGACCCACATGTGCTTCCTCTATATGTTCCAGATAAGCTGCTAGCAAGGGAAATTGCATATTAAATCATGGCTGAGAGTACTACACAGACTCTCAAAAGAGAAAAGAAGAAGGGATGGCCATCTTTTCCCTTCAGATGTGGTGTTTATACTCTGCATGATCTTAAACATGTAGAACAGGAAGCCACAAAGCTTCAGTCTTTAACTCTGGCCACGATCCCAAACAGACCATACGACCCAAAAAAGACTGCTTACACTGCATTAGAACATGCCAAATTAACAAGGTTTGAGCATCAGGCAGATATGTTTGATGACCTGTTCGTTGCCTCCGAATCAATAGGTCATGCTAAAGAACTCGCTAGGATGCGATATAATGATGAGGGATTAACTGAGTTCAATAAACTCAGAGAACAGAGGTTGCAAACTCTGCCTCTGGATTTATTGACAACAACCCCAGCGACATCATCAAGCGGACCTGTTCAGGAACAGTCCAAGGAACAGGAGGAGAGGCAGAAGAAGCAACAGGCAGAAAGACAGAGAAAAGAACAGGAGGAGAAGCAGAAGAGAGAACAAGAAGAGAAACAGGAAAAGGAACTGGCAGATACACAAAAAAGGGAACAAGAGGAACAACAGAGGAGAGAAAAGGAGGAGCAGCAGAGGAAAGAGCAGGAGAAAGAGCAGCAGAAGCAAACCACCGATGTCAGTGTAGACACTACCATAGACCCCAAATTATTACAAGAATGGCAGCAATTTCGTTCCATCATCAGTGGATTGGAATGTTCAAAAGAAGGGGATACTTCTAAGACAAATGATACACAGGATGTTACCTCTCCTCAGGTTCTAAGTGGAACCAGCGGCCCACCAAGTTCTAAAGAAGTTGAAGTTATTCCAAAAGACCCCTCTGACCAAATTATTCTACAGATAGAAGATATTTCGCCATTGGATGTTTTCTACAGTCCAAGACATAGGGTAGTTGTAAAGCGGTCAAGGAAGAGACGAAGGATTGATCAACCTTCTATCTTCCCAGAACAAACGGTCACGGGTAATGTAGTATGGAAAGAGGAATTGGATCCCTCCAATGACTTAACAAAGCTATCACAGTATGCGGGCGCTTATTCAGCGGCAACAATTGACAAAGCATCGGAGGTGAGCCTTCTATTGAAGAATAAGGACCAAGAAATCTTTGCATTACAAGAAGAATTGGTCGAAACAAGGCAAAGGGCAGCACAAGCAGAAGAACAGTTGCTAGCAACCCGTCATACCCTAGAACAATTAAGTCTTGAATCACCTGAAGTCCAGTCTCTAATCCATAAACTTCAGAGCTTCTCGATTTCAACACAGAAATCTGAGGTATCACAAAGCAGTGCGACTTCGCAATTCAATCTAACTCATCCTCTCACTAGACTTCAGAGCGAAAAACTCGGTATTGAACCCACTGATTTCCCTTTACCTAAAAGTAAAAAGGTGAAGAAAATTACTGAAGGATCTGATAGTGAAGAACTTTCATCCATGTCCTCCATTGCATCTTCGCCTCTGCGAGGTCAACCATCCACTCCCCCATTACAAATTGTCGTTCACCAGAGATTAGAAGCCTCAATATCCCAACCTGTTCACTCCTCATCTTTGATCCCTTCCCATACATCTGGAATCCCAACAGTAGTGTCAACCACTGTCACTATCATAATGGCAGACCCATGGACTAGGCCAGGCGCAGTCAACATGCCTGCACCGTTGCATGATCTACCAGATGCTCCTGAAAAATGGCTGCCTAAATTTAACCCAGATGACGGGACCCAGGCTGAAGAACACATTAATAATTCTATGTTAGCAGTTAACTTAAAAGGAGTGACAGAGCAAGATTTTGTTGTAAGACTCTTCCCTTATACCTTACAAGGATCAGCAGGATCCTGGTATTTTTCCTTACCCTCTGGTTCAATTACCAGTTGGAACACATGCCAAGAGCAGTTTCTTACCAAATATGGAGATGATAGGTCCTTAGCTACTTTGATAAACGACCTCTCCAATCTGAGAATAGAGCATAGGGAACCAATAAAGGAGTTTAATGCAAGATTTAATAAACTCCTGAATAAAATCCCTACAACTTCTAAACCAAGTGAACAAATTCGAAGCGAATGGTATATTACCGCCCTACCTGCCAACATAGCTATTTTTGTAGACAGGGCTGGGAAACTTACCTTAGCTGAAAACACGAGAGAAGCACTTGCTGTTGAAAAACGCATTAACGCTCTAGAGAAGAAAGCTGCTTTGGAAGATAGAAAAGCTAAAAAAGTTTCATTTAAAGAGGATTCCAAGAAGAAAACCCCAAAGGACCCGTACGACATGGAAGGCTTACAAAAATTCCTTAAAACGTCGTCTAACGAAATGGTTGAAATAAAGAAGCAGGTGGCCGAAACCTCAAACAAAAGACCATTTAGGACTTATAAGAAAACTGAAACTAAGCCACCCAATGTTATATCTAACGCAGATTCAGAGCAAGAAGAAGAGGAAGAGGAAACAACCTCACAAACCGATGATGAGGAAGAAGTAGCTGAATGCCACGGAATGTGGGATTTTATACTCCCAAACTCTGATACCGAGAATGAAGAAGAAGCCTTTCCGGTTACTACAAGAAGTAAAAGTACTTCTGAACCTGCCCAAGCAACTTCAAAGAAAAGGAGCGCAGGTGCAACCACGACAAAGGAAAAAGTTCCCCCAAAGAAGTCACCTGTAGTTATTTCGCAAAACCAGCCTTCAACTTCTAATTCTCCTTCAAAATCCAAAACATTAGTGGTATCCGATTCAATGGAATATAATATTGTTGATGATATGAAGAAAACTAAGGCAAACATAACTATGTTTGAGCTTAGTAAATTAAAGCATCAGCAAAAATTACTTCTTAAAGAATTGAATGCTGTTCCCTCTACTCCCCTTCCTAGTGCAAGAGCTGCCAACGATTCAGGCCAACCTCCTTCAGGTATGGTTGAAGCTACCGATTCAGTTCTAATCGGAGATAGATCGAATTCTCATACTCCACCCTTCCTGCTGACCTATGAGATTTATAATAGAAACCTGCACAACTGTTTAATTGATTCAGGGGCATCATCTAATATAATGCCAGCTTCAGTTTGTTCTAAACTGAATATTGAACCCCAGAAGTCTGCTATTCATATTGTACAGTTGGGCAGTACCAAAGTGCAGGTTGTGGGAGAAATTAATTCCGTAACCATCAGGCTGTCTTTCGATCCCAGGATTGTACAGAGGATTGATATCTTAATTGCTGATATACCTGAGTTCTATGGTTTAATTTTGAGCAGAGATTGGTCCGAAAAACTGCATGGGTATATTTCCACAGATTGGTCACATATGTGGCTTCCCTACAAGGGAAAGCCAAATCAAATAAGGATCGATCGAGAGAAGCATATGACCCACACAGTTACCGAATTTGAGCAAGAAAACCAACTTGTGGCGTTCAACAACAACATTTTGGGGAACTATTCGTCAGAGTCATTCTTTGGCAACTTTGTTGCCCAACCATCTCCTTTTTCAGTCAATCATTTTACATCTCAGATTGAAAATTTTTCACAAACTGATAAGTCCAGATGTTTTAATGATGCTGAGGAAAATGTAAATATTTTTGTTAATACTCCTTTATTTTGGTCGTTATATTTTGATGGCTCTAAGTCCAGCGAGGGCTCAGGAGCAAGTTGCATTTTGGTTAGTCCACAAGGAGAAAAGACAATGCTGTCTTGTAGGTTAGAATTTGAATGCACTAACAACACGGCCGAATATGAAGCTTTAGTCCAGGGATTATATAAAGCAATCGGCCTCGAAGTGCAATATCTAAAAGTATTCGAAGATTCGGAAATCATTGTCAAACAGGTGAGGAATGCAATTCATTGTCTTTCAAGTCACCTCAAGCATTATCAATCGCTAGTACAGGATCTTACCTCACACTTTTCGGCATTTAACATTTCTTCCATTCCTAGGTCACAAAACTCAGCAGCCGACCTACTAGCCAATGTAGCTTCTAAGCTTCTACCTTCTGAGGACTACAGCCTTGATAGATTTTCTGTAGAATTACTTTTTAGGCCTTCAATTCCTGACAATGTCACTAATTGGAGAGTATTTAACCATGACGAAGATATCTTGCAGTTTCTAACTTCCGAAAAGTCCTATGACAATCAAGTTATTGAGGAAAATGATCATGATCTACAGATGAAAGAAACACCTCAAGAAAATTCAATTCCTAAACCAGTGGTAAAGCTCGAAGACCTTTATGATATCAAAGACAGGTTTAAACCTGTAATTAATGCAAAGCTTCAAAGTTCTACCCTTAGGTTTGAATTGATAAATCTAGGTACTGACCATGCTCCTCAAAACATCAATTTAGGATTAGGACTTTCCTCGGAAGAAAAGGAAGCATTTATTAAATTGTTAAGAAAAAACAAACAAGTCTTTGCTTGGAAGTATGATGATTTAAAGACATATGATACATCTATTATCCAGCATACCATTCCTATGCTTCCTGATCAGAAACCGATTCAGCAAAAGTTAAGAAAAATACATCCAAATTTGGAGAGCTAGATAAAGTCGGAGCTTAACAAGCTCTTGAAAGCCAAGATTATTTTTCCGGTCCGACATTCAAACTGGGTCTCTAATATGATGCCAGTCAGAAAGAAAAATGGCGACATTTGAATCTGTATTGATTTAAGGAACCTGAACAAAGCAAGCTTGAAAGATAATTTCCCATTACCTACTATGGAGCAAATCCTCCAATCAGTAGCAGGCTCTGAATTGATGTCCTTTCTTGATGGATTCTCAGGATATAACCAAGTTCTGGTTCATCCTGATGACCAAGTTGAAACCACATTCAGAACAAAATGGGGAACATATACATATCAGAAAATGCCTTTTGGACTCATAAATGCAGGAGCGACATTCCAGAGAGCTATGGATATAGCCTTTAGAGGGTTGATTAATCGAACAGTAGTCGTCTATCTAGACGATATTACTGTATATTCTAAAAAGAGATATAATCATTTGCATGACTTAAATCAAATCTTCCAGCGATGCAAAAGATATGGTATCTCTCTGAACCCAAAGAAGTCTTTCTTTGCTCTTGATCAAGGAAAACTCTTAGGCTTTATTGTATCCAAGGATGGCATTTATATTGATCCTGATCAGATCAAGGAAATTTCTGAAATCCCTTTCCCACACAATAAAAATTCGATGCAGTCATTTTTAGGCCAGATTAATTTTGTTAAACGATTTGTTCCAGATTTTTCTCAAATTGTATTACCACTACAGACAATAATTAAGAAGAATTCAATCTTCAGGTGGGGATCAGAAGAAAAGCAAGCTTTTGATGTTACCAAGCAATCAATAATCAATGCCCCAGCCTTGAATACTCCAAATTTTTCTAATCATTTTACATTGTATACCATTGCATCCGATGTGTCTTATGCTGCAGTTCTCACGCAGCCAAATGCTCACAATTTAGAAGCACCCATATCATTCTTCAGTTCAAATCTTCAGGGTGCCGAATTAAATTATTCCGATGTAGAAAAACAAGCCTTTGCTGTATTTAAAGCGGTCAAACATTATAGACCCTTTCTTTTAAAAACCCATACAAAAATAATAGTTCCTTTCCCGGCAGTTAGGCAACTACTAATCCAAAAAGAGCTGGGAGAAAAAAGGGAAAATTGGGTCACAGCGCTTCAAGAGTATGACCTAGAAATTAAGCCAGCAAAGATTGTTAGGGGCCAAGCTTTTTGCAGGATATTGGTAGGAGCATCCAACATTCCAGAATCAAGCGATACGGATCAAACTCAAGAAATTAATCAGATAAGTGTTACTGATTCTGGATCTCAATATGACGATTTAATCTTTTATCTAAAGAATGGTTATGCACCTCCAAATTTGTCTTACAAAAACAAAAGGGCCATTAGATTAAAAGCGAAGAATTTTACAATCATTGATGACGTGCTTTTTAGACAGAATTACGATTCTATCTTGTTAAGATGCCTTGAAAAACCTGAAGCCCAAAAGGTTTTGCAGGAGCTACATGACGGACCAGCAGGAGGACATTTCGGAGCTGACACAACAGCTCACAAAATTATTCATGCTGGTTACTATTGGCCTACTTTGTTTAAAGATGCTCACGAGTACGTAAGGAAATGTCTAAATTGTCAAACTGCTAGCGGAAGACAACGTAAATCAGCTTTCCCCCTGCAACCAATCAACATTGAACAACCATTTGAGCAATGGGGATTGGATATCATTGGGGAGATTACTCCAGCATCTTCCAAACATCATAAGTATATCCTTACTACTACCGATTACTTTACAAAGTGGGTTGAGGCAATCCCTTTAAAGACAGCAAACTCTGAAGCAATCATTGAATTCGTAGACCAATTCATCATTACCAGGTTTGGTGTCCCAAATGCTCTTGTTTTTTATAATACATCTTACTTTTCAGGCAATGCTATGTTTGATTTCGCTATTAAAAGAGGATTTAAGTTAAAATATTCTGCTAATTATTATCCCCAAGGAAATGGTTTAGCAGAATCTACTAATAAGAATCTGATTAAAATCATTAAGCGAACTATCGAACAAAATCAGAGGAATTGGCACAAATCCTTAGTGTTTGCATTATGGGCTGATAGGATAACACAGAAAGCTTCTATTGGAACTTCTCCATTTAATCTTGTCTATGGAAAAGAAGCAATCTTACCCAGAAATCTTATTCTTCCTTCTTTAGCCCTAGTGCAATTCATTGAGGAAACTCCTTCCTCTTCTATTCAGTTTAGACATGACCAGATCCTAAAATTAGAAGAGGAAAGAGAAAAAGCCAAGGTTATCCATGCCAAACATCAGCAAGTCATCAAAGGAGCTTTTGATTCAGCCTCATCCGGTTCAAAACAGTTCCAAGTCGGTGATTTAGTTCTGAAATGGGACAAAGCCCATGAGGACAAGGGTAAACACTCTAAGTTCCAGAAGTTGTGGCTTGGACCATTTCAGATCTGTGAGAAGATAGGCCATTCAACCTTTATATTGCAAGATTTATCAGGTTTGAGAGATTCTCTCCCTGTTAATGGCCTTGTCTTAAAGAAATTCTTTCACTGAGGAGGTAACCCCTTCTCCTTTCATTTCAGTAGGATTTTAATAGTTTGTAGGATTTTAGGAAATAAGGTTGTGAGATGTCTCCCATTGACCTTTTGCTGTATTTAAAAAGTTGTCCCATAGAATGAATATGAACATTTGCTTTTAAAATGATAGAATTTTTTAACCAAAAAGGATAATTTCTAGGAAATTAGATATCTTTGTATTCTGAAATCACAATTCAAATTTTGTCAACTCCTCTCAAAGCATAGAAATATTGTAAACCATTTTCTGTTTTTCAAATTGGTCTCTAAAGGTTATCCATACTAAGATAGGAATCAATCCAATCTCAGCATCTTCAACTCTTACTCTGTCATCCATTACTCTTAAGAAGAAGATTGTTCACCCCATTCACTAAAGTTTATGATTTTTCAGAGTGTAATTCTAAAATATAAGATATTTAAGATAAGAGGTCTTATTACAAGCCTGCTTACCATGTTCATAGAGAAATAGTTTATCTGACATTACCAATACTGCAAACCAAAACAGGGTAATGGCTTGAAATTACAAGACAAGGGGTCTCATCACGAGCCAGCTTGTTCAGTTAAACTACTATCAGTGAGTGGCATTGTCAACAGCTGGCCACCAAACCAGGACAATGGCTTTTTATCTTATCAATGACAAAGAAGAAAAAGGAAATGAAATACAAAATATGAAAAAATATTTTGAATTCATTCTGTTAATCACACTCTTAATTGGATGGGACAATGGACAATCACATGGTTAAAAGGTATCCCTGTCGAAACTATAGATGTTTGCTGGCAGCAGAGGCTCTACCTATGACAAATGAGTTTACTATAAAAGGCTGATTTGGAAAGGTATTCTATTTTATCATTACAAACCAATAAAGACCTATTTCAAAGCTTAGAATGTTTTTATTTTCTTAATAAAGAGGAAGTCAACAAAATAGTTTCATTTTTCTCAGAATATATTGAAATCTAGTTATATTAGAAATTTCCCCATTGATTGAAACTCTATTTTTTTTTTTAAAATCTTAGATGTTTCTATTTTTGAAAGAGATAATTGGTTCCTCCAGCGAATCGCCAATTGTTGTGCTCTACAACAACCCCCCATTTCATATCATCTTTACTTATAAATATTAATGTATGAAATGGGTCCCTTTAGAATTTAATTTGGTATCAATGCTATTGTAATCCAAAAAAGTCTAATAAATGAATAAATGCACTTTATAAAATTTTTTGGACAAACCCTTAAAAAGAAATCATGTAATGATTTGTTATTGCGATAAAGCAATCGCAAGATCGCATATCACAATGACATATGAATTATAATTAAGCACCCCAAAGCTTTCCGCCGATGCGCATTCGGCGCATTCGGCGATCGGCGATATTCCATGTACATGTTATAATGCCCCATGCCAATAGTCCCGACGCGATACGCATTCGGCGAATTCGGCGATCGGCGACACACTACAACAGTTGTGATGTTCCCAAAGGCTTGTCCCGATGCGATGCGCAATCTAGAATCGGATATCGGCGGCATTCTCACCCAAGTCTTATTGCGCTCAAAGCTTTTCGCCGATGCGATATCGCATTCGGCGATCGGTGATATCCAATACACACCATTAAAGTGCACTAATTATATCCCCGATTGCAATCCGATAAAGCGCAGTTTTCAACGAAGAGCCGTTAAGTGATGGGATGGCACAATTCATTTGTAATAAAAGCTTGATCTCTCACGCAATCCTTCATCTATGCTCAACTGCCAAAATGTCCATTGCATGCTTAAGTGAATCGTTCACCCAAATAACGATATAATGGGCATTTAAGGAATGACAGATTGAAAACGGCTAATTAATAAGATCATGTCCTAAAATCTTTTAACGGATTGTATCCACGCCCATTTTAAAAGCTAAATCCTTCAGTTACGCATCTATTCATATGTGCTGTATCACTTAAGAGTTTTTCATCGCTATCTCTGTGTATTACGCCCAATTGCCTCTTTGTGCAGAATTCATTCACAGAAGCCAGGCCTGAGAAGATGGGAAAGAAGTCCAAGAAGACTGCAGGTGCTTCCGCAACACCAACTGCAGGACAAGCGGCCGCAAATAAGAAGAAGGGACTAATATCCGATACTACATGCACGGGGCTCACCAGAGTGACTTGGCAAGGCACTTATAACTTAATCGAAGCTGAGCAACCAGAAAGGATAGTGACAGAAGCTAGTGTGGACTTACTCAAGAAGTCTGATGCAACTCTCAAAGATTTGGCCGACTCTTTCCTTCACAGGATAGCGGCCAGAGAACAGATTCTTCCCTATACAGACGTTGTGCGATGGGCGATTGAAGAAATCCCCATTTTGGACAGAACTTTTAATACCAGAGATGGGAGGATTTTCGGATCATTCAAGCCAGATGACCTAAGGAAAATGTATCATTTTCCCGAGCCAGAGAAAATATATAACAAGGCCTTCCTGGAGAAGTTTGCAAGCGAGAATGAGATCGAATCTGAACCTATCAAGGATTGGAGGCAAAATACCAACAAGCACAAGCACGAATCCTCCGGTAAGTACTCGGTCGATTCTTTGGCTTCTCCTTATTGTTATGCGGGGATTATGATGTGTAGGCTGTGGGGATTGCATGATTCTGCCAATTTTACCATTGAAATGGTTCCTTTAATGGAGGCAGCAGCAAATAGTTGGATTATGGATTGGGCTACTATTCTTTCGGATAAATTAGTAGTAGTTGTTCGTGATTTTAGATCTCATACTGTTGTTTTAGAAAGGAAAATGCCCCCGTTCTACTATAGTGCATATATTTTAGACACCCTTTGTTTCAATTCCGAATTTCCTATTCTCGGGTGGAGGTGGACTGCACAGGACCCTTCACCCATTCATATATATCATCAAAAATTGTGGAAGTCTTCTTATAAAGACCACCTGTATCAAATCTGTAATGGTTTTATGGTGCCCATTTATTATTCCATTTTTGATAAACCCATTTCAAAAATTTCCTATCAAGTTTCCTTTGATTTACCAGCGGTAGCAAGTTGGTTTGAGGAAGAAAATTTCACCTATATCAGAGTTTTCGGCAGTGAAGCCGACCCACATGTGCTTCCTCTATATGTTCCAAATAAGCTGCTAGCAAGGGAAATTGCATATCAAATCATGGATGAGAGTACTACACAGACTCTCAAAAGAGAAAAGAAGAAGGGATGGCCATCTTTTCCCTTCAGATGTGGTGTTTATACTCTGCATGATCTTAAACATGCAGAAAAGGAAGCCACAAAGCTTCAGTCTTTAACTCTGGCCACGATCCCAAACAGACCATACGACCCAAAAAAGACTGCTTACACTGCATTAGAACAGGCCAAATTAACAAGGTTTGAGCATCAGGCAGATATGTTTGATGACCTGTTTGTTGCCTCCGAATCAATAGGTCATGCTAAAGAACTCGCTAGGATGCGATATAATGATGAGGGATTAACTGAGTTCAATAAACTCAGAGAACAGAGGTTGCAAACTCTGCCTCTGGATTTATTGACAACAACCCCAGTGACATCATCAAGCGGACCTGTTCAGGAACAGTCCAAGGAACAGGAGGAGAGGCAGAAGAAGCAACAGGCAGAAAGACAGAGAAAAGAACAGGAGGAGAAGCAGAAGAGAGAACAAGAAGAGAAACAGAAAAAAGAACTGGCAGATAGGCAGAAAAGGGAACAAGAGGAACAACAGAGGAGAGAAAAAGAGGAGCAGCAGAGGAAAGAGCAGGAGAAAGAGCAGCAGAAGCAAACCACCGATGTCAATGTAGACACTACCATAGACCCCAAATTATTACAAGAATGGCAGCAATTTCATTCCATCATCAGTGGATTGGAATGTTCAAAAGATGGGGATACTTCTAAGACAAATGATACACAGGATGTTACCTCTCCTTAGGTTCTAAGTGGAACCAGCAACCCACCAAGTTCTAAAGAAGTTGAAGTTATTCCAAAAGACCCCTCTGACCAGATTATTCTACAGATAGAAGATATTCCGCCATTGGATGTTTTCTACAGTCCAAGACATAGGGCAGTTGTAAAGCGATCAAGGAAGAGACGAAGGATTGATCAACCTTCTATCTTCCCAGAACAAACAGTCACGGGTAATGTAGTATGGAAAGAGGAATTGGATTCCTCCAATGACTTAACAAAGCTATCACAGTATGCGGGCGCTTATTCAGCGGCACCAATTGACAAAGCATCGGAGGTGAGCCTTCTATTGAAGAATAAGGACCAAGAAATCTTTGCGTTACAGGCAGAATTGGTTGAAACAAGGCAAAGGGCAGCACAAGCAGAAGAGCAGTTGCTAGCGCAACAGCAAGAGAACAATCAGTTGACTCAGCAATTGCAAGTAGAAAAGCAAAGGATCGATCAGGGTGCGATCCAGAAACAAAAAGAATTGACGGAGGCATTGGAAAATTTGAGAGCGGCGAATGAACAAATGATAAAGACCAAAGATGAGCAAATTTCTCAAATTTCCTCACAGTTGGAAAAGATGAAGGGCGCGTCACAGGTAAAAGAGTTTAAATCAGAGGCATTATTGATAAACAATGCATTGATAGCTCAGGTCAGACTCTTATGTCAACAGATCGCTCAAGCTGAGTCCCTATGTGAACTAACTACAGCAGTAAATCAGCTGGTAGAAAAGGCCAGAACTGAACTAGATCAAGCGGACGAGGCCATTACTACATATCTTGACTGGCAAGATACTGATTTGGGAAAAGCAGCAAAATTGCCTAGGATTATGGAAACACAGAAAGATATACTTTTCAGAGAATGGCACACTCAAGTGATGAAAGCAGAAAGGGCGGCTTCAAGATGTAAATCAACCTCCAACAATCTAGTGGATCTAGTCAATAACACTCTTTACCTGGCTAATATGATTTCTCAATGTACACCGGGAAAGATAACAACTACAAATACATTAGAGCAAACATGCTACCCTGAATTAGAAGAAAAAGGAAGACTAATCGCTGGAGTTAAAAGCTTATCCTTAGATGCATATTCGCTCTTTTTAATCAAGCCACATACACAGAGATCTGCCCTAAAGTGCCTTACAGACGCAATCGGGTGTATAATTCCCGATATCCAAGATGCCACCTACGCTGCACAGCTCAGTTCGCGCCTCAACGAACCTCCGGAAGTTGAGCCAATTCTTGCAATTAATCAGCTCAGATTCAAAGGAAAGCAGCCGACTTAATGAGTCACCCTCCCTCGCCAACCAAAACAGGATCAAGAGTTATTGATACCAGCTTAGTAGGATTTCTGTTTAGTAGATATTTAAATTAGATTAGTATTTATAGACCCTTTCATTGTTTTGGAAAGGGTCGTAAAATTTTGTAACAGACTTAATAGGCTGAAGTTTGCACTACTGTGCTTCAGTCACTATTCTTTTATGAAATTGGACCAGTTGTTCTGAATTTGACATCAAATTTTTTAATGCAATTGTGCACTATTGCCTTTGTTGAGGACGATTTCTGTGTTGAAGGAAGAACTGCTAATAGCGATTGATATTTGGGAATGTGCCGCAGCTCATATGGTACTTTTATCTACGTCTGAAGTCATTCCTTTTATATGAATTGTTATGCTATATATTCTTGCTATTGTTGAATACATGCATGCGCTGTAACAACAAATCTCTATCTCAGCCCACTATTGGATGTTTTGCGATTTGCATTTTCCTTTAATCATGCATGTAACAATGATATAAATGATAAAGTGTAGTAATTTTGTTGTTGTCGCTTTGTGTAACTATTTATGCACAGCAATCTTGAACAATTTAATGTCTATGTTTGAAGACATAGTCATCTATATGCCTGTCTAAAAGCTCAGATCATCAAACGCTACACTTTAGAGATCGATAAAACCCCGGGGTAGATTATAGTTATTATATTCCTGCCGATAGTTTTAGTTATTTGCTTATCACTAGCATAATCTATAAGTCGCTCATCCATCCCATTTTATCTATTTCTGGGAAACTGGTCCCATTATCCCCAGTCGGAGCCACTATTCCAAACGGAAAAGGAGCTGTACTAAGGTCCGGACCGGGTGGTTTCCCCTATGTTGTTGCAGCGATTTTCGAGGCATCAACATAACCTTACTAAAATCATGATCAACATGATGCAATGCAACAAGGACATGGAATGCAAGTGTAAGAGACACACATGCAACTGACATGCATTTATGACCAACACTTTAACCCAAGAAGAGTGCAACCTTGCTCTGATGCCAATTTGTAACACCCCCTCCTCCCAGGTCCACCCAAGTAATCAACCAACCATGGTAAACATGCGACGAGAGAGGCTACTATAAGGGATTCAAACTCCTTGGTTACCTTAAGGAAATGGAACCGACAGAATGTATCAAAAAAACCCATCGACATCAGCAACAACACCCTCAGGAAACATGCCAGCCGCTCAGACATCATGTCCCTGAATCCCACTCATGATTTAAGCCTTTTAAACCCTACCCACTCTCATGCTATAGGAAAGAAAATTACCATAAGACAAAGTCACTGTCATAGGTCTGTGTGTCAGCATCCCCGTACTTTTCCTAGCATACTTGTGCCAACGTCCTCTAGATTTTAGCCACTTTTCTAGGTCAAAATCCTGGTCTCTATCCAATAATTTTATAACCTTCAAATCCATCAAAGGCATGATGATAATATAAATGAATAAAAAATAAACCTCAAGACTAGGCTTGAGCATACCCAACTGGGACTGACATTCTATCAAACACTTGGCGTCAATGCAACCTATAGGTCTAGGATACAAGACAAACAATAAATGACTGAAACAACTTATGAAACATAACTAAAATGATCACCTTATTCTCCATTGAACTATTATATCATCAATTAGGCCTTGCATCCATCCATTTAACAATTGCAAGTAAATAAATGAAATAACCATGACATGAACCAATCATTTAACCATGCTTATAACTAGCATAAAACCATATAAATATTAGAGATATGAAAACCATTAAATCCAGATATAAACCAATGAAAATGTAAGAGAACTTAGCTTTTATTAATCATAGAAAAATCCGACCGTGTTTAGGACTTCCACGTACCCCTTGATCGTAGACATGGCTAAACCAAATATTTCATTTAGCTAGTCACTCCCGTGCCATATTCCAAGCATGAATGTGGGATCTCATAGAACAACCAATCCATGAAAAACCAAGGGAATCTAGAGGTTAAACCACCTCCACACTCATCGAAATGTGATCACGCCAAAACCTGTAGTTGGATCACAATTGATCTGACCTTTTAATGCCATCTAAAATCCATCACTATCATTGATGAATTTTCCATCTCCTTGTCTCTCAGGATTTACCGCAATCCAATATCGGATCATTAGGTCCTAAACCAAGACTAGTCTCTTAGGCTTTAACACTATCAAAAACTAGATCACTAGGCCCTAAACTGAGACCTCTCCCTCAATCTTTACCGTGTATCCCTCCAAAACTAGTGAAGGGATTCCTAGGCCTTTGGGAATGAAACTTGAGACCACCTTTGCCCCGGATTCTAAAATCCATCCGGAAAACCAAAGCTCATAAACCAAAATAAACATCCCAACACCATGAAATCGAGAAAAAGGAAAGACTAGGCTGAAAACCACTGTCATAACCCAACAAAACTATGCCACCAATAGTAAGAGAACCATACACCAACATGCAAAGCCATGCATGTACAAACGAACTAGGAAATCACACAGGAAAAAGGTTATCTACAAGTATTCTTGCTAATGTTGCTTGATCCTGCTTTCCTTTCCCTCATCCTTGCTTTCCTTCCTTTCCCTTTGCTTTCTTTTGCTTCCTTGATCCAAAGCTAGAGTGCTCCAAAAAAAATCTAAGTGACCAAGAGTGAGAGAGAGAGAAAAAATAATGAGAGAGCTCCAAACATGAACTGGCAAAAGGTTACCAACTAATCCTTAGAAACCATTTTATGAATGAGGACTCTAATTTCTTCATTTTCCATTATTTTCTTTCAATTTCATTCTCACATGCAACTTGTGACTTTTCACCTTAATTTTCTCTTAATTTACTTTATTTTCATAAATAAATGTGCCAAAAATACCTTTTTGCCTTTTAATGCCTTAGCCTTAGCCTTTTCCAATTTTCCTTAGCCAAAACACACGTTGAGTGATGCCCGCTAGGAAATATTTGCCCAACATTCAGCCCAGAATAAGTGTCCCTTAACCATGGTCTTATTTTTCCTTTATTAACTCCTATTAGATGAAATTTTTACCAGGGTGGTTACACTATGATTATGTATTAGCATTCTTTATGCAGACTATATCTATATATATCTATATCTCTCTCTCTCTCTCTCTCTCTCTCTCTCTCTCTCTCTCTCTCTTTATTTATATATATATAGATATATATATATATATATATATATATATATATATATAGATATATATTCATGTTATATGCATAGAGATCTTACAACTGTGTTGGTGGTGTGGGTGGACCCTATATGAAGGAATAAAAAATTATGACATTTCATTAAATTTTGAATTTAACCTTGAACTAAGCACATTGTTATTTAGAGCCACAATATGCCTGTATAGGGAAACCTATATATTATTCCCATAATACAATAATTTCATTAGCATGAATGGAATAATGATATGCACAAACCTCTCTAAAATAAATGTAAAAAAACATATATATATATATATATATATATATATATATATATATATATATATATATATATATCTCTATATGTATATATGTATATATATATGTACTTGTGCATTCATAATTGAGCTTAAATGTTTTTATTTTGGGCTTAATGCCACAAAAGTATAGTCATGGTTGTATGCACAATGAAACCTTTTAAGTAAAAGGTGGAGGTATAAACACCACAATTGGAGTGACCCTATAATATTTTATTGACCGTAGGCCTGTGCCAAGAGGCTTGGCTCACACATAGGAGAAATATTATAGATATGGAAGAACATTTTAAACACACACACACACACACACAATAATCACATATGACCATAAGTGCCAAGCTTTTAAGTTGGGACCAATGTTTCACACATGCTGAGTTAGGGAAAGGGATCATATGCACCGAGTGGAGGCCTCAAGCCCAGAGGGCCAGGCCATAACAACCATACAATGACATGTCATGGTTGAGGGCAGAGTCCATACCCCATCAGATAAACACTTAATCCCTGAGGGCTAGGAATTTACATAATATAACCATGTACGCATCGATTCAGAGGTTTAAGCCCAAGGATTAGGTCATAAAGTCCACAAAACCATGAATTTTGGTCGAGGTTGAAGGAAAATCTCAATGGAAAATGGTGATTGGCACATGAAATCTATGACTAAATACAATTTCACTATCCCTCTTGTGCCTTTAGCTAGAGGAGGGGGGTGGTGCTATTCAACTTCGACTATCATATGGGTTGCGTGGTAATGATATGCTAGATTACACCCCTGGAACCATGAATCAAAACCATGATTGCGCTACCCTCAGAACCCCTGTGATATTACCGGGAGGTGTGGTGGCATATTTGGGTTGTGGTCATCGATCTTGTCATGTATCACAACCCGTCGGATGGTGGGGACTATGGTGACTTTATATCCACAAGGGGGGTTTGCCATTACATACATCGAAATATATATATATATATATATATATATATATATATATATATATATATATATATATATATATATATATATATATATATATATATATATATATATCTATATCTATATCTATATCTATATCTATATATATATATCTATATATATATATATATATATATATATATCTATATATATATCTATATATATATATATATACATATATATATATATATATATATATATATATCTATATATATATATATATACACACACACACACACACACAGAGAAATATGTCTGATTATGCCAAGCTATTGTAGGGTGTCCCTCTTTTAGGTTTTCATAAAAATTTCTAGCAGAGTATCCAAGCTGATATGGGTAAAAAGCTCACCCTCATTTTTATCCATCAAACTTCTTATTGAATCCTATTGGGGTATATGATCCTGCTGTCAAAGTATTCTTTGCAATGGGGAAGTTTTATTTGATACGTCAAATATGGAAGATTACATCACAAAAGATTCTTCCATTATATTGAATTTAAGGCTACAAGGAGGGGATCCTGCATCAAATTTCTCCAAAATGTCTTCCGTCTCTTTTAAAGAAGTAGTTCAAAGGATACCCACCCACAACACCTGCAAGTTAAAATCAATATATCCTAGGACAATATATAGTTGAACAAATGGAAAATATTCCTTCAATGTAAATAAATCTTCTTGAGGTTAATTTCTTGTTCTTTGTTCTTCAAACAAAAATTGTCATATGCAGGTTTAATGGCTTTTGGCTCAAACCAAAAGCACTAATTCAATGGATTGCATCTAATGGACCCCTCATTTTGAATTTTTTTTATGCTCCGAAAGTTTTTTTATAATTTAGTTTGAAACATAGAAGGACATGGATTATGCTTTAAATGTAGGGCCCTCGTTTTGGGGAAGAGCCAACATGTTCACCAGTTGGTTCCCTGAGTTTGGTTCAAACTCTATGGTGGTGTCCAAAATGTTGATTTGTGTTAGACTCCCAAATCTTCCACTCCCATTTTGGCACCACAAAGTCCTTGAATATATTAGAAACTGACTAGGTAAATTCAAAAATGTATATATGGAAAGAACAACAAATATTATCTTCACATATTGTCCGAATATGTATGGAGATCGATTTGATCAAATCATTGCCTGATCATAGAATTTGAAGCAAAAAAGGTTTTCTAGTCACAAGTATTAGATTATGAAAATAGGACATTTAGGTGCTAAATCTCTTATCAAAAAAGTTGTTTATAGCATTCACTCCCTTAGGAAAAGAAGAATCTCAAAAATAAGAAAAATACATAATACATAACAAAAGGTTGGTAATTATATGAAGAATGCCCTTCTAAGAACGAAGAAGAAGATAAAAAAGAAAGCCACCCAAGCCAAGAATGTACTCATATAATAGTCCTATAGGATGATGTCGAAGAAGCGGGTGCCATGACATCACCGACTATAGATTTTGTGTAACAGGTGGAAAAGGATCTTGAAGACTCTATGAAACTGGATGGAGTTGGTGGATCCAAAAGAGCACATATATCAAAAAGTTTAGATTCTCACAAGGAAGCTCCTCATCAGAGACTATATTTGGCTATGGTTCTTGTTGAACCAAATTCTAATGGTTGGAAACAAGTGCATAAACGAAAAGGAAAAAGAGAAAAATAATTCAATAGTCAGCCATAACTTTTGTACATATCTTGTTATTTTCATTTTTTTCTTGACACATTGTGCTTAGTGTCCTCACATTCCATTTCTAAGCTTCTTTTCATGCTTTTTTATTGATCCTCTTGTTGGATATCAACTGCATACACACTAGTTGTGATTCCAAATTGTAATTTTTATTTTTATTAATATAAATCACTGGTTTTTTCCATGGGAAAAAGATTACATACATACATACATACCGTACAAACATACACACATACATACATATAAGTATGCATGTATGTATGTATGTGTATATATATATAGTCGTAGAGTTTGTGTTGTCAATCGATGATTGCTAGTTTGGTAGATTAGTGTAGGTCGTCGGATGGTGCGGTCCACAAGCTCATAAAAATATATATTGATGTATACATATAAATAATTCAATATATATAAATACAAATGAGTAATTGTATATGATGGGTGCATGCCATGTTATATGATTATATAAATCAATATATATATATATATATATATATATATATATATATATATATATATATATATATATATATATATATATATATATATATATATATATATATATATATATATAATTACAATTATGTCGACGGGGGAGTAAGGTAGGGCACATGGTATCAGGATATTGTTAACAATGATTTTCATCAACGTTTACCAATACAATCTCATTTATGTTTCTCACCTTACCACATTCTAAACCTTGCACCAAAATCTCACAATTCACACTTACATGCCTTAATAACACTCTCACACGATATGTCTCCTTATTCTATTTGTATGAACATGAGATAAATGACCTATAAGTTTCTATGTCTTTCTTTAAACTAACAAAGAGAACATGACTTCTATGTTGAAAAAGGTTATATCGAGTTACACTGAAAATGTCCTTGGCCCTGGTGCTCATTATTCTCAAGTAAAAAATAATCCAAGTTCTTAATACTTTGTTTCCATCCTTTATCTCATTATTCATCATTATGAGAGAATGATGTGTTTCCATGGTCCATTATTACCGCTCACGTCAAGGTCCTCATAATAAAATTTATATCCATGCTAGTTATTATAAAAGTAATCACTAAAGAGAGTATATTATCTCCATTATTCATTATTATGAAAGAATGATGTTTTTCCACACTCACATGCATTCATAACACTCTCACATGATATGTCTCCCTATTCTATTTGTATGAACATGAGATAAATGACCTATAAGTTCCTATGTTTTTCTTTAAATTAACAAAGAGAACATGACTTCTATGTTGAAAAAGGCTATATTGAGTCACACTAAAAAACCCTTGGCCCTCGTGCTTAGTATTCTAAAGTAAAAAATAATCCAAAGTTCATAATAATTTGTTTCCATCCTTTATCTCCATTATTCATTATTATGAAAGAATGATGTGTTTCCATGGCCCATTATTACCGCTCACGTCAAGGTCCTGATAATAAAATTTATATCCATGCTAGTTATTATAAAAGTAATCATTAAAGGGAGTATATTATCTCCATTATTATTTTTTATGAAAGAATTATGTGTTTCCATGGTCCATTATTACCGCTGACGTCAAGGTCCTCCTAATAAAATTTATATCAATGTTAGTTATTATAAAAGTAATCATTAAAGGGAGTATATAAGTGGGTTCTTGGGCATTTTGAAATCTATTATTATATGTCCATTATATGCATAGAAGGTGCCACTATTGTGTGTTTAAGGAACACCCTTTCTGTATCCCTAAAACTTTACACTTTTTGGTGAACATTATTACGAAAGTCAAAGCCTTTTTTACCTTTTAAAACGAGTTCTTTTGGGCCTTTCCATGTCCTAATTATTATTGTACAAGCATACACATTATATTCCTATTGTCGCTCGACCTTCATATCACCATTGGGTTATATTCCTATTTTCTCTCGACCTTCCTATCACCATTGGGTTATATTCCTATTGCCTCTCGACCTTCCTATGACCATTGAAACCCAACACATTTCATTCAATATATATATCAATAATCAAAGGAGGCCAGAATCACAGATTCTAAGGCCGATCGATAAGCCAAAGTGACCCATTATCATTAGAATAAATGGAATATGAAGGCAATATACATGCAATACAATACACTTTCCCACAATGCGTGTGCAACATTCAATTCTTGTTTTGTAAAAATCAAGGGTTATAGGCATATGCAATGAGCTAAAGGCATGAGTCCTATATGCCATACGAAGGTCCAAGTCAAGGTTCCAAGACTGCCAAGTGGACTTGTCAATATTAAACACATAAGCAACCATGTTGGAATATACGTAAAATATTACCTTTATCCACATTGCATGTGGGGTATATAATATTAAAAAAAAAAAAAATTGACATTGTTATCATATATCAAACAATCACAAATTTTTTATTGTGTTTGAACCACATTAGAGAGAGTCATTATCCGAAGCAGAGGGAATCATTCATTTCAAGTCTTATGCCCCAAACCATGCAATGATGGGTCATTAGCCAATAATAGAAGTTGACATGTTATACCTTATAACTATGTGTTAACCATTGCATGCCATAATTCAATAGATAAGCGTGGCACCATATATTAGCTTGTTCAAATCATTTAATATTAATAAAGAAACCGATGAACAAGAAGAAAACTTGGCAAAAATTAGGATTGTGGTTCGAAAAATGAGTTGGCATGAAAACAAAGAATCAATAGGCTATGAAGAGGACCAAGTTTTAACCTAAGACTAATGCAGATCTCTAAGCATTGTTGGGGCATGCAGATATGGAATATAATACAGTTGTTATGTTAAGATTGACTTTGAGAAGCCCAAATACAAGCAGAGACAGTGTGCTGATTCTCAAGCTCTTGGCTATTGATGTGATTTTATGAAGGATATTCCAATGCGTCTATAGAAGGACAATCTATCTTTAGGAGCAGTTCATGGCACATAAATGAAATATGACATTGGTTTCTATGTATATTTTCTCTCATCTTGGGATAATATTTATCATGAATTATGTGGTGGAAAATCTCCCAATTATCAAAAGCATTGTAAAAATCCTCGTGAAAAGTAGGCGATTTTGAATTTGAAAGATCATTATTTGTGAAGACAAATGGATGGAGAAGCAATGAGAAATTGAACGAATTTCTGGAAACAGTATGTAAATGTCGTTCATTAGCTCAAAAATACAAATGATCATGTTATTTCAATTGTTGTGTACTTGAGGCAATGATATACATACTAAGAAATTTTAAGGACTCCATGGCATTGAGCTATTCCAGTCCCTTTGGCGGTTGGAGTTTTGAGTTCTATGGATCCAAGTGTTTCTATCACATTGGATACAAGTCAATAGATTGGAGAGATCAGTAATAATTAAAGTAGAAGAACTTGTTCAATATGAGGCAATCAAAGTTAATATATAACAAATTTGACAGAATATGCAGTGCTTTACTCAACATTTGTTTGTACTTCTTGATGCAAGGATGAATTTCTTCATGGAAATCTCAAATGAATTTTAGGAGCAAATTATTCCAGCACATGAAGAGAAAATTAACAAATCACAAGAGGAGATACATTTACTTCACAAAATCGACACGTTAAATGAAGATATAAGTTATCATTCTCATGGTTCTCCTTATTTCCTTCATGTTGTATAGATGGAATCTAAGTGTTAGTATACAAGGGTTACAATACTTAATCACATGCAAAATTGTAACTCCTAATGATCTTCCAACCTTACACATTTGCATGCATTATGGATCTGATATATTGAAGGTGGAAAGAGCATATGTAACCCAAAATTATCTATTGAGATATGGACATTAGATACTTTTAATTGTCCTATGAAAATTAAATAAATAGGGATAGAAATTCTGCAAAACTAGCAGGTTTATATTTTACTTTTTTATTGTGTTTTTCTTGTATTTCTCATTTTTCGTGTAACATGTTCCATCGAAAGTATGCAACATGGGTAATCCTTGTAAGATGAATTAAATTATGCATTCAATGAGTGCTCCCTCTCAAAATTTGAGCGAAACCATAGGAAAATAAGTTGAAAATACAAGTTAAATTTATAGTTTTTCTTCTTTCCATTGACGTTATAATCTAATGTTATGTTATTATTTCTTATATTATTTTACAATATTCGTTAAAGAGCCCATTAAAAAATTGAAGCAATGAAATAAACTCCCTTCTCTAGTATAAACACTCTTTGCCAAGATTTTTTTACGTCTTGATTTTATACTTCTTTTATAGTTCTTTTATACTTCTGGTTTACAATTCCATGCACTTGAATTTACATTTTCTTGTCCTATCATATATTGTTAATTTTTGTATTAATAGACTTACATTTCAGCCTACATATATATACATTGATTTCTTCTTTTTAATTTGTTTATTTTATTTTACAGTTAATTGTATATACAATAAGGCTTTAATGCTATATCTAATAACCTTTAATGCACTTTTTATTTTTTATTCTAACCTTATATGTAATTTGTTAACGTCTACATAATAATTTTAGGTTTTAGTTTTAGGTTTGTTCTTTCACTATTTACTTTCCTTTGGTTTTGCAATGTTTAATCTTTTTGTTTTATTTTTATTATTTTAAATAAAAAATTATGAAAATGATATAATATAAAATTTAAAAAAAATACAATTCTTATGCATTAATGTGGCATCTTTTTTCCATTAATTAATTTTATTATATATTCACTTATATGAATAAGTGCATTATCTAAATCTATTTTTTTTTTTTAGTATAAACTTTTGTACGTAATTAGTTATTATTTTTTTGGACAGGGGAATCGACAACTGGGGCAGCCTCGCAACTCGCATAACACGAGGTTGATTCTGGCCGCTACCACTATAACCCCTGGGAGACTGCGCCCGCCCTCTCCACAGCTCCGGGTTAGTCTGGGGGATTTGAACTCGTGACCTTAAGTACGGAGCCCGCCTTTCTAACGAACTTCAACGCGATGTGATTACCAACTCGCCTACCACTATGGGGCTTTGTACGTAGTTAGTTATATTTTAATTAGAAATTTTTAATAGATTATATTTTTCTTTTATATAATTGTTGTTAAATAAAATATTATATAAAAGTTTATTTCGTATTTTTTATGTGATTAATATTCAATTTCATATTCAAAAATATAATGAATGAAAAAAAACTATTTAAATTTAACAACAATTAGAACATGGAAGAGTTAATAAATGAACAAATGCCCTCCTATTTTAGTTTTATGAACTAAAACATTTAAACAATTTTTTTCTCAAAAATGTTTATTTTAAATCTATTCGGGTATTATAGTGTAATCTTCCTCAAATTGTTAGGGTTAGAGTAGGTAGTTTTATTTTGTTTTATTTTCTTGTTTCGTTAGAGTTGCTAGTTCTAGGATTATTCTTTGAGAGCCACAACTTTTGATAAAGACGAGATCATGTACTCCATGAATTTTCCTAGAGGGCCATGATTCTCTTAATGAAGGTTATAAGTTAGAGTTCCAGCAGCCTTGGTGTGGACTCTAACCTAGTTATGTGGCTATAAACAACATGGAAAGTTCTCCTGACACTTTTCAGTGAAAAAAGTATTAACATCCTCCTGGAGACCATATTAGGGAGTAAGATTAGTTTTTTCTCCTTTGTTTGTCATTTCATAGAACATGTATAATTATTTTCAAATTTTGATTGAAAAATTTTCTGGGCATCTTTGTCCCACTTTTGTTAGCTATCCTATAGAGCCTTCCTAGGATAAATTCAATAATTTCATAAACTTTTTCCAATTTGCAAGGGTCCATGAAACTCTTTCTACCTCCCACCTACCTATTCCCTCTCACTATTTTTGGGGAGGCAGAAGATTGGTACCCTAATATCATGGTGTCAGCCCTCTTTAATAAGTTTCTTCGTGAGTTCCCCCCTTTACCCTCGCCTTCATAATCCCAATTTTAGTGTAATGTCTGTGAGAATTCACATAATTGTTTGACTTGGAAAATATTCTAATGTGCTAAGAGGTAATACATGTTTGAAAGGAAGAATCCTATTGTTTCTTATCGGCGGGAGATTAAAAATCTTGATCCTGCATCTCCTACACCATAGAAAGAGGTCGGTCTTGATTTGTGGTTGGTTAACTCATCATTCCCATGTCATGTCTTCCCATTTGATGATTCATTCATTCAATAAGAGACCAGGTTTCATGCATACCATGACACCATTAACATCAAGATAAACTTGAGTCTCTTTTTCCTTCAAATTATGATAGTCATGATGTGTATGATAAAGAAGAGTTGAATCTAAGAGATAAGGATACTCTCCCTAATTTGTAGGAACAATTTTTTTTTTTTGGATATTGATAAAGAGGTTTCCACTTTCGATCTTGAGAAGACTTCACACTTCTTAGATATCAATGATGACACAATCTCTAATAAATCACTAAAAGGAATGCTTACTTATAAAGAGTCAAACCTTGATTATTAAAACCCCTATCATGACTTGAATGATGATGAGTCATTCTTCAACGAACTTGGAATCTTGCTTTCATATCAACATGATTTTGAATTTTGTCTCTTTGATTTATCTTTTGTTGACGATATGTTTATGATTTTCCATTTTGTGTATTTCATTTCATGATTCAATCATCAATCAACTCTGAAATATTTCATCTTACTCACTTTAATGTCATGAATTGAAGGAACTCTGGTCATGTTTACATGGATTAATGGACTAGAAGGAATAAAATCAAGCATTATTCATCACCAATGCATTGGTTTTTAGTGAGAACTATTGAATCAAGAAACAAGTTAATACCTCTCATGCCCACCCTTGAAGAACCCGCTTGATCAAAATTTGGTTCATTTATGTGGAGGTCCTGCCTAAACGAAATCCGCGTCATTCTCTTATATATTTTGCCCCCCCCCCCCTGGCCCCTTATTTCTTTTCTTTTGAGTTCACTGGTCTACCCATGTGTGGCCCCATGAAGACTCATATTCTATTGATGACCTATCGTTCCCATTCCTCACATTCCATTATTTTTCCCACTTCCTTCATCCCTTTTGCTTTCTTGATTTCACACTCCTTCAGTTTCTTGAAGCCTCCACTTGTACACCCCGGGAACCAATGCACACTTGTCTGTTGGAAGATGTTGATGATGATTTTCAACATTTTCTAATACAGGCTCAATTATGTTTCTCCTCACTGCATTCTAAATCCTGCACCAGAATCTCATAATCCACACTTACATGCCTTCATAGTGCTCTCACACGATATGTCTCCCTATTCTGTTTATATGTAAATGACATAATTGACCTATAAGTTTCTATGTCTTTCTCAGAACCAACAAAGCGAACTTAACTTCTATCTTGAAAAAGGCTATATCAAGTCACAGTGCAGAGCCCTTGACCCTTGTGCTCATTATTCTCAAGTCATAATTAGTCCAAATTCTTAATCCTTTGGCTCCATCCTTTATCTCGATTTTTCATTGTTATGAAAGAATGATATGTAACCATGGTCCATTATTACCGCTCAAGTCAAGGTCCTCTCTATAAAATTTATATTCATGCTAGTGATTATCAAAATAATCATTAAAGGAAGTATATAAATGGGTTCTCGTGCCTTCAAAAATCCATTCTTACAGGTTCATTATATGCATAGAAGGTGCCACTATTGTGAGTTTGAGGAACACCCGTTATGTATCCCTAAACCTTCATAGTCTTTAGTGAACATTATTACGATATAGAAAGCTCTTTTACCTTTTAAAATGTGTGGTCTTGGGCCTTTCCATGTCCTAATTATTATTATACAAGTCTAAAAAATATGTTCATATCCCCTCTCGGCCTTCCTATCACAATTGAAACACAACACATGCCATTCAATATATATATCAATAATTAAAGGAGGCCAAAATCATAGATTCCAAGGCCAAATCACACGCCAATGACACCCATTATCATTAGAACAAATGGAATATGAAGGTAATATATATGCAATACAACACACTTTCTGATAGTGCGTGTCAGAAATTCAATTTTTGTTTCATAAAAATCAAGTGTTATATGCATATGCAACGAGCCAAAGCCACAAGTCCTATATGCCATATGAAGGCCCGCGTCATGGTTCCAAGTTTTCCAAATCAAACACATATATAGTGATGTTGGTATATACAGAAAATATTACATTCTTCAACGTTGCATGTTGGTTATATAATAGTTTGCTTCAAAATCCAATTTGACATGGCTATGATATAGTGAAATGTGATAATTTTTTTATGGTGTTTGACCCACATTAAATATGAGAAAGTCATTATTTGAACCAACAAGCATCATTCATTTTAAGGCCTATATCGCAAACTATGCAATTATGGGTCCTCATCCAACAATAGAAGCTTGCTTGTAATACCTTCTAACTAAATGTTGATTGTTGCAGGCCATAGTTCAACAATGAGAGATGGGACTAGATATTGGCATGTTCAACTCATCTAAGATTGATAAGGAAACCACTGAATAGGAAGGACTCTTATGGTTCGAAAGAGGAGTTGGCACAAAAGGAAAAGAGTAAATCGACTATGAAGACGATCATGTTTTAATCTCCAATGTAGATATCTAAGAATCATTGGGGCATGTAATCCTGGAATACAATGTAGTTGTTATATCAAGCTTCACTTTGAGAAGCCCAATTCTAAGCACAGATAGTAAGTTGATTCTCAGCCTCTTGGCTACATATGTGATTTTATGAAATATGTTCTGATGCATCTATAGAAGGCAGATTTGTTTTTAGGAAGTCCGTGGCACATAAATGAAATGTGGCATTGGCTACTATGTATATCATCTCTCCTCTTGGAGTACTATTTATCATCAATTCTGTGGTGGTAAATCTCCAAATTATCACAAGCATTATAAAAATACTGATGAAAAGCGATTGATTTTGAATGTGAAAGATCATTATTTTGCGAGTGCAAGTGGATAGAGAGGCAATGAGAAATTCAAATAACTTTTGGAAACAGTCATCAGCTCAAGTATACAAATGATCAAGTTAATTAAGCTCTTGTGAATCTGACGCAGCTAAATACATACCAAGAAAACTCAATGCCTCCATGGCATTGAGAGATTCCACTGCCTCTGGCCATTAGAGGTTCGATTTCTATGGATCCAAGTGTTTTTGTCACATTGGATACAAGCCCATAGATTGGGGAGTTCATTAATAATAGGGAGAATAAACTGTTGCATCTAAGGAAACAAAAGTTAAGGCACAACCAATACGAGAGAAGATGGAGTTATTTAGTCAACAAGTTGCAAGAATAATTATTTCATTGTATGTTGTAGCCGCCTCACTACACACCGCCATAGTTCTTAAAACTCCAAACAGTCACCACCACCTGATCACACTGCCTCAACTCATCAGATTTGAAAGGCCAACATATATTTGAATGTGAAGGGTAGCACTGCCTAGAAAATCAATTGTTTAATTGATTTAAGAGACTTCATTTTTTCTATAAATAGAAAGGATCAACTAAAGGCTAAGATCATGCACTTATTAGAAAATCAGAGAGAAACATAATAATGAAATCAAATCTCATTGATCAAACTGCTTGGACAACTAGTACATTATATAGGCACACATAAATAACTTCTAGGACAATATAGACCTAAGTAATTTGGATCACCAACTCACAACACAAACTACAAAGACACAACTCATGACAGATAGACTCAAAAACTAAATACGACAATACAACTCATCAACTCTATCTAGACATATCATTTCTACATTATTTGAACATTCCCCCTTAATGGAGAAATGGATTTTCAACAATACCTAGTTGTTGTCTACATATTTCAAAGTTCATCTTTCGAAGAGGCTTGGTAAAGATGTCAACAACATTCTCACTTGTATTAAAATACACTAAATGAATCTCATTTGATTGTATCTTTTCTCTTACAAAATGATGCTAGACTTAAATATGTTTTGTTCTTGCAAGATAAATTGGATTATTTGCCAACATCATGAAACTCTGGTTGTCACATTTGATGATTGTTGTTCCTCTTTTCTTTTCTCCAACATCTTCAAGAATTCTCCTTAACCAAATAGCTTCACAAGTTGCATTGGTCAACGCTTTATATTTAGCTCTCGTGGATGACTAACAAACAATTGGTTGTTTCTTACTGCTCCATGATACGACCCCTGATCCTAAGTTGAATGAATATCCAAAGGTTGATCTTCTATCATCAACATTTTCAGCCCAATCTAAATAAGAAAAACCTACCAACTTAGCATCAGATTCATCAATATAGAAAATACCAAAGTAAAGTGTTCCCTTCAGATATCAAAGGACTTTATTTGCTTCTTTCCAATGGCTTTCACAAGTCTTGGCCATAAAATGACTCAGGATGCTGACAAAATATGCTATGTCTAGCCTAGTAGTGGTGAGGTAATTCAAACTTCCTACCAATTGAAGATACAAAGCTCCATTTACTTCTTTAGATCCACCATGACTGTACACCTTGACATTCTATTCCAGAGGAGCAGACATTGATTTTCATTCAAACATATGAAATATTTCAAGGATTGTCTTCACATATTTGCTTTGTGTGATGATTTTCTGTTGGGGGGAAAAATGCCTATGCAGGACGATCCTATCCACCTAAGGTGTGACAGTGCCTTAGCAACAAATGAGTACAGCTACACTGGTTTCTTCCTTTTATGAAATGTGAAAGAAGAGAGATCAATAGACTTACCGGTGTCTTTCGTTTGTCCCTCGATCCAATCTCCCTTCTCTTTGGGTGTTCACAGCTACTTGCCTCCTTGCTTATCCAGCTACAACTTCCTACAAGATCACAAGAGAACAACTACTTGCAACAAGAGAACATATACTTGAGACAAGAGAAGAACACTACACAAAGACAGATGTTCACATTCATAACTAGTTTAGGATTAGAAATAAACCAAATACACTAATACATTCATACATCAAAATACATCAGCATATAGGAGAAACCAAGATAGCTTTATTGATGAATAACAAGGTTCAGGAAGAGATACAACCCAGAGGGCTCCAATCTAGCATCTCCTTCCCAGCAAATGGAATTCCTATCTTCAACCCCTTCAAAGCATTAAGCACCCAATGTTTCCAGTCTCAAACCAACATCAATTCTTTGCAATAATAAAATTCCAGCCTATAGATCTCATGGAGGAGAGATCCATATATAGATGTTTGGAGAGAGGATGAGTCAGCTTGAGATCTGACTAGTGTCCTCTCCCTCTATCAGTTCTTGAGTCCACTTGGAGGTTCTTGCTTCCACTTGGAGATTTGGAACCTCTTACTCATCACCAGTCGAATTCCCTGAGGAAAGTGTCATTTTGGAAGCTTCCTGGGTCTTGACACCTTGAGAAATGAGTCTGCCACTTGTCCACTCTCGTTCAGCGCAGGTAGCCTTTGTTCCAGTTGACATTCAACACAGGTAGCCAGTGTTGGCTTTGACAGTCAGTGCAGACAGCTAGTGTAGCCACTGAAATGATCCTGAATTGACTTGTTTCTGAGCCGTTTCAGCTGGAGAACTTTAGTGAATTGTTGTGGTTTGTTAGCCTTGTTCCTCTAGGGGTAGGAACAACATGTTTAGGGACTTTGGATCCCTTAGATTATGGACATTTCATGCTCAATGCTGTAAGGCACAAAAATGTCTATAACATTGTCTTACTAGATTCCCTCCAAATTTCAAGACCCAAACAATAATGAAATTCACCAAGATCTTGTAGGGTTTTCACAGGTGCGCAGGTCTGACAGAGGACTACGGTGACAGAGGTTGGTTCCTTCGACGGGGGAGGGAATCCGTGGACAGGGTCTGCGGCCCTATCGACTGTAACGACTTTTTCAGCCCAGTTATTTTTTTCAAGAAAACTAGGGTTTAAACCTAGCCGATAATACTGAACGAGATGGACGAGACAGGGGGGGGGGCTGCAAACCCCTCCTTCAAAAATATAGTGATGGGAGAAACCAGTTCAGAAGGAAGTCCAAACGGAAACAAGGAAAACCTAGCCCCGGTAATGGGCAACATATGGCAGAAGAGAATGAAAGGAAAATGCCTTCCACGAGCTCAGAAAAAACCCAGGTATGTCATACCCTTCAATAAACTGGAGGAATATAATAGCTATATGAAGGATCATGCATTAATCTGCAAATTTATCGGCTATTGGCCTTCAGAAAAGGAGCTGAATAGGTGGATAGATCAGCGATGGAAACCCCGGGGTCATATAGATCTTAAACTGGGAGCGCAGGGTTTCTTCACGGCTGTATTTACGAACCTGGAAGATAAGAACAGAATTTTTGAGGAAGGGCCGTACTTCCTGAATAATGCAGGCCTGTTTATGAAGCACTGGGAGGAGCGGTATAACCCTGAAAAAGAAAAACTAATGGATGCTCCGGTGTGGGTTAGGTTGTTTGGGTTACCTGATGAGTTTTGGGACCCGGAAATCTTGGAAGGAATAGGCAACTCAATAGGTAGTTTTGTGAAGACTGCAGAGGCCACCAGAAGAGGAAAGTATAATGCCTTTGCTAGAATTTGTGTTTTCATGAACTTAGCTGAACCACTCCCGGAAAATATTGAGTTGGAATACCATGATGAAGTCTGGACGCAGGCGCTTGATTATGAACACATTCCCTTCCGCTGTCGGAAATGTCATGAGTATGGCCACTTATACAGGAACTGCCCATTGAATAAAGAGGAAGGGGAGAAGCCAGGAAAAGATAGGGCAGCAGACAAAGAGGACGGCTTCCAGCAAGTCTATAGGAAGAAACGGCCAAACAAGGAAAACCTGAAACCCAAAACGCAAGAAACACCCAGCACAATAAAAAGCCAAAATAAGTTCCAGGTGTTGCAAGATAATGCGGAAGGGTATGAAGTAAATTTGAATGACGATGAAGACCCAGAGAACTCGCCCATGGAGGTTTCCCGAGAAGAGAAAGAGAAAGCAAAAAGCCCATACAAACCAAACAAGGAACAAACAGAGGAAAAAGAGACGGACGAAACAATGGAATCACATATGGAAGTTGAAAACCAAATGGAAAATGAGGCCGAAGAGGAAAAGCTAATGAAGAGACTGCTACAGGAGTGGAAGTATTTGGATAGCAGATTTATACCAGAAAAACAGAAACAGTTATTCAAGGAGGCCTTCCAGAAATACAAGGAACGGAAAGGGGAAAACCTGGAAAAACAAATAACAGAGGTTGAGGAAAAGCAGAAAGAAGTGATGGAAATGGACAATGCTGGCAAAAGCAGCAGGAAAAGAGGACGGAGAACGCTAAATGAAACTATCCAATCGGTGGGTGAAACACTGATCAACTCTGGTAAAGTGATACCTCTGTCAGAGGTATTTTTCCCCTCCCTCCAAAAGTTTTAAATGATTATTGTTAGCTGGAATATTAGGGGCCTACATAGTAAGGGGAAGCAAAGATATTTGCGAGATAAACTCAAAAAAGAAAAACCTAGCATTTTAATACTGCAGGAGACTAAAATTGAGGTACACCAGTTAGAAGAAATAGTTGAAAGAAATAGATTGAATTACAAAGTTATGGGACAGGATGCCATAGGAGTTGCTGGAGGAATAGCAATATTGTGGAACCCAAATGAAATACTTCTAGACAAGTGGACTAGCATGCATGGAATCTTGACCGGGCTGGGCAGGATAGTGGGGACCAAGGAAAAAGTGGTCATCACAGGTGTATATGGACCCACAAACCCTGGAGAAAAAGAAAACTTTATCAGAAGTTTGAGAATGACCCGACAACTTTTTTCTGGACAACCTTGGATCATTGGAGGAGACTTTAACCTAATCAGATCCCTGGAAGAGAAAAAAGGGGGAGTTCGAAGGCTGGATCAATTCATGGACAAGTTCAATGAGATGATAGAGGACCTAAGAGTAGTAGATATGAAAACCATCAATGGAGTCTATACATGGAACAACCGAAGAGGAGGCAAGAACCAAATTGCCTCAAAACTAGATAGATTTCTAATATCTGAAGACATCTTGAACAGAGATATCTTTGTCGAAGCCAAGATCATCCCCTCCTTGGGCTCAGATCATTGGCCAATCCGATTGGAAGTCGACATTAAAAAGATCCAGGGCAAGAAGCCGTTTCGGTTTGAAGCATTCTGGTTACGGGATCCGAACTTCATAAAAAAAGCAGAAGAATGGTGGAACCAAAGTCGAGTGCAAGGTAGAGGAAAGATGCACACGTTTCATTTAAAACTAAAAGAACTGAAGATGAAGATTAAGAAATGGAACAAAGAAGAATTTGGCAACATCGTAGAAGACAAGCAAAAGTTAGAAAAGGAAATGGAGGACATCCAACAGAAAATAATTCTGGAAGGCAGGACTGAGGAGAGCATCGCCAAAGAAGGGATTCTGCTGGGAAGAATGGAAGAAAGAAGAAAGCAAGAGGAAATCCTATGGCGGCAAAAATCTAGAGTTAAATGGCTTCGGGAAGGGGAAAGAAATACAAAGTTTTTTCATCAGGCAATGGTTAAGCATAGACAGGGAAATAGAATTCTTTCCATTAAAGGGAATAATGGTACAAGGCTGGTGGAACAAAAGGAAATTGAGCAAACTCTAGTCGATCATCATAGAGGAATTCTCTCCGAACCCCAAGTAGATAGAGAGAGAGCTATCCAGGAAATATGCACTGCTATTCCCAGACTAGTTACGGAGGACCAGAACAAAGCCTTAATGAGGATGGTTACCTTAGAAGAGCTGGAAGAGACAGTGAAAGCAATGAGGAAGGGCACAGCACCGGGCCCGGACGGCTTTACAGTAGATTTCTACCAGGCTGGCTGGCATTTTCTTGGAAAAGAAATACTAGATTTGGTAGAAGAATCAAGGGTGCAACAGAAGGTATGGCCGGCTCTCAACTCAACCTTCTTTACTTTAATCCCTAAAGGTGAAAATATGGAGGATGCTAATGGCTTTAGACCGATAGCTCTTTGTAATGTAGTATATAAGATCATAACTTCTCTTATTGCTAGAAGATTAAAACCCTTGCTGGAAAGTTTAATATCGGCGGAGCAAACTGGTTTTGTGGAGGGGAGACAGATCTTGGATGGCTTAGTTGTCTCTCAAGAAGTTATCCACTCCCTCAAAGATAAAAAACGGAAAGGAATGATGATTAAGCTTGATTTATCCAAAGCCTACGATAGGCTCAACTGGAGATATCTGGAAAGAGTTCTTGCATGCTTCGGCTTTCACAAGAGATGGATTACATGGATCCACAATCTCATTTCTTCTCCTAACTTTTCAATCTTAGTCAATGGAAACCCTTCGAACACGTTTAATGCCTCCAGAGGTATTCGTCAAGGAGATCCACTGTCTCCTTTCCTGTTCATCGTGGCAGCAGAGGGTCTAGGAAGGTATATTACTCAGGAAAAAGCAGCTCAAAGATTAAAAGGACTTCGCTTATGGGGAGACAGACTCCCCCTTACGCATCAACAATTTGTTGACGATATAATGCTCTTTGGGGAGCCAACTGTTAAGGAAGTCAAACATCTAAAGAAAATCCTTGACCTGTTTGCTGAAGCTTCGGGACTTGAAATTAATCGGGATAAGTCATGTGTTTTTATCTTCAACACGGTGGATCAAGTGAAGACTCACCTTATTAGAATTCTGGGCTTCAAAAAGGGTGAACTGCCTACCAAGTATTTGGGTAACATGCTGGACTTCACGTCAAAAAGATTAAAGAATTGGCAGGGAATCTTAGATAGAATGAGGAAAAAAGTCTCGAGCTGGGCCTTTAGGGTCCTGAATATTGCTGGCAGAATTGTTTTAGCCAAATCGGTTTTGCAGGCTATACCTATTTATCCACTCTCAATAATGGCGGCCCCGAAAGGAGTTTATGGGAAGATTAGAGAAATTATCAGAAATTTCATTTGGCGAGGGTCGGAGGAAAAGAAGAAATGGGCCTTGGTGGCCTGGAATCAGCTTACAGAGAGGAAAGAGAAAGGTGGGTTGGGATTAAAAGACCCAGAACTGCTCAATCAAACCCTGGGAGCTAAACTTTGGTGGAGGTGGGTGCAAGGGGGAAATGACCTCTGGAAATCAATATGGAGAACAAAATATCGAATGCCAGACTCACAGGTAGACATTCTAAGACAAGAAGAAATGCCTCGCGGATCCGCGGTATGGGAACTGGCCAGCCAGAATAGAGACATTGTCAAGCAACATGCGTTCTGGGAAATCAGAGGAGGTAATGAGGCTCACTTCTGGGACGACAAATGGCAGCAAAGAGAAAGACTGACTAATATGCAGAGCCTTCATCCAATCAGAGGAAGAATTGAGGAGAATAGAACAAATGTCAAGGATTATTGGAATCCTGTCAACATGAATGATTGCTGGAGATCCTGGAAGGACCCATTAGAGTGGGATCAGAGTCTCAATCCAGACCTGCAGACGGCTTTCAATAAGGAAATGAATTCAAGGAAAATCAAGGTAAGGGACGGAAAAGATATCCTACGATGGGGTAATACCATGAGAGGACTTTTCTCAGTTAAGGAAGCATATTATCTGGCAAATCCCCACAATATCAATGATGGCCAACAGGACTGGAGGAAAATTTGGGATCTAAATTGGTGGCCCAAAGTAACCACTTTCGCTTGGATAGCTTTGAAAAACAAAATTCTTACTTGGGACCGCATCCAGAAACGGGGTTTCTCGGGACCTTCGAGCTGTTACCTGTGTAAAAATCATGAAGAAAGCAGAGATCATATCATGATCCATTGCCCGTATATTAAACAACTATGGTCTCATACAAAGCATACCTTTAATAAACCTGAGGTGGAGATTAGAGATTTCAACGAAATGGTTTTCCATTGGAGGGAGGAAACCTTCAAATGCAGAGTCATACAGAGAGCCTGGAACCTTGCCTCAGGTTTTGTAATATGGCTGGTATGGAAGGAACGTAATGCTAGAATTTTTAAAAGTGTTAATAAGGAGCCTGAGGCAATTTGGGAGCGGGTGGTAGAGGCGCTGAGAGAAACCATTCTGGTAGAGAGATGGCAGGACGAAGATTGGAAAGCAGATCCAGGGGAACACGAAATTTTGCGCAGACTAAACCTGAAATTTGAGATGGTGCAGTATCAATTCAGGAAAGATCAGGACATGAGGGTTAAAAGTCCAGACACGTTTACCTATCCCAGGGATCAATTTGTAAAACTAAATTTTGACGGGGCTTCTAAGGGCAACCCTGGGGATGCAGGGTTCGGGGGTATATTCCGTGACAGCAACAAACAAGTAAGATGGATATATGCTGACTGGGGAGGGAATATGACTAACAATGAGGCCGAGTTCTGGGCTCTCCACACTGGATTGCGAATAGCTATCAGAAATGGATATTCAAACTTGGAAATTTCGGGCGATTCCCAAATAGCCATTGAAATGGTTAAGAAACTCAGGAATGGCAAGGGGTGGGAAAAGGTGACTAAGAGCTGGCGCACAGCAGGTATCGTTCAGGAGATAGCGGATATGATTAAAAGAATAGACTACTGTATCTTCAATCATGTTCGAAGAAATGGCAATAAACCTGCGGACTGGCTGGCCAATTGGGGCAGCAGAGGACAGCAGAGCAGGATTGATAGTCAGTGGAGGAATCCGGAGGCAAACGGGGAATGGAAAGATCTACACACGCTCATTAAGGCTGATCATGATGGTGTCATCGGGGATCACACTTAGATTAATGAAAGACAGTAGTAAATGGCAGAGGTACGATCGAACTATGACCAAAGTTCGATTGCTTAAGGTGACGGTGTTATCGGGGAACACACTTCAATTAATGAAAGAGATGATCAAATGGCAAAGACACGATCGAACCATGACCAAAGTTCGATCACCTCAGGTGCTAAGTGGCATGCCAATTCATACAATGATGAAGCAGGAATTGAAAGGAGGTATAGTGGCGGCAGAGGGGATGAGTACCAAGGATTACGCATTCGATGCGATAATTAAGACGCATCAGCTGAGAGGGGAGATTAACGAGGTGTCAGGATACACCGTAGTAGATGTGATTATGGATGGAACGGTCGACGGTAGTGGGGTACCGGATCTAGATAGGAAGAGGCCGGGAACTCAAATTCGGGCATCATTATATATGCAATATACTAGAAACCGTCGAGTTCAAGAGAAACAAAATTCGATAAACAACTATCTTTGCGGGATAATTTGGAATCACTTTCAGAGTCTCCAGCGGAAGCAGTCGAAGCGGGGAAATAATCCGAGAAGGAAGAGCGGCAGGGCTGCAGGAGGCATGGAGACCCGTCAGAGAGGCCGAGGCGCAGGGGAGCGGGGTGTAATTGAGGAAGAATGGGAGCAAGGGAAGGGCAAAAGCCCCCTAAACCGGGAACCCCCAATCACAATTTGGGATACAGAGGACGACTCAGACGAGAAAGAAGAGGGAGGCTCTGGGAAAAGATCCAAGGAAATGCAAAAGAGGAGCTTTAAGGGCAGCACGCCCCAAGCGGAAACAAATTCGTCCATGCAGCAGGTTTCTGAAGATAGGCGCTCGGGGCTCCGCAAGAGAGGTCGTCCACTGAGCAGTGGGCAAAGCAAAACGCAGAAGGGGGATAAAGACCACGGAAAGACAGAGTATGAGGAAGGGGAAAATTCTGGCAGGCGTCAGCAGAGACAAACGAAGCCGAAAAGGACCGTCATGCATCAAATTCGAGCGGCGGAAAAAGCCTTTCAAAACAACGCTGACCCCGATATTCGCAGGATTATGCAATATCTTGAAGAGGAGGCCAAACAGGAGCAATCGGCAGACGAGATGGAGGAATGGGCTACAATCCTCCACGACCCGGGCCACACTCGTGGCCGCAGGACCCTTTTCAAGCAATCCCTTCACATGTATTGGGTAATGAAAGGCCTGATGGCGAAGGCCCTGGAACAGGTTGCCAAAGAAATGGCGGATTTGCTCCAGAAGAAACCTGAGATGAGCAGGGAGCTAAGCTATATCCGCACAACCTTGTCAAAGCAGGAGGATAAACTGGATGAGATCCTCTGCCTGTTGAAGGGTGAACGTCAGGATCCTGTTCAAGAAGACAGACAGCCGAATCCCGCGCAAGGAGCCCGCCGACCGGTGGATGAGGAAAATGCATGAAGGCAGATATGTTTAGCTATGCTACTGTTGGTCCTGATTTTGCTTGCGTCTTTTTAAATGAATAGTAGAAATAATAATGTAGTTATGAATAGGATTTACTGTAAGTTTCAAAACTGCTATGCTGTGTTAGCTACTTTGGTTAGACGGAGAGCCTATTACTTTTGGGCTGGACTGAAAAATTACAGATGGTTTTTGACCCGGTTTCCCCTTGAGGGCGGGCATCTATGGTTGGATCGATGTATCTTTTTGAAAAATTTTCAGTAATAGAATGAGTACTACCTGAGCTTACAAAAAAAAAAAAATTCACCAAGATCTTTCATTTCAAATACCTGTGACAACTGAATTTTAATTTCTTCAATAAATCTGAGTGCGCTGCATGTTATGATAAGATCATCAACATACAAAGATATCAAGGCAATGTTGCCATCCTCATCTCTCTTGATGTACAAGTTAGGATCACTTTTTCTTCTCACAAAACCTTTGTCATAAGAGAATGAATCAATTTTCACATGCCAAGATCTCGGTGCTTGTTTCAAACCATACAAATATTTCCTTAACCTGTAAACAAGATGCCCTTGTCCCTACTTTACAAACCCTTCAGGCTGAACCAAATAAAATTCTTCTTTTAATTCACCATTCAAGAAAGCAGATTTGACATCTAACTGATGCATTTTACAATTTTGTTTTGTAGCTAATGCAATCATGATTCTAATTGTATTCAGTTTAGCTATAGGTGCAAAAGTATCTTCATAATCAATGCCTTCTTTTAGTGAATAGCCTTTTCCACCAATCTAGCTTTATACTTATCAATACTACCATCAACGTTAAACTTTGGTTTGAACAACCATTTTCATCCTATGCGAACTTTATCTTTGGGCATTTGTGTTAATTCCCATGTGTCATTCTTCATTATAGCGTTGTATTCCTCATTCATTACATCTCTCCATTCTTTATATTCTTTATCTTCTTCATAACTTGAGGGTTCTACAAAATTCATTACATGAGACATTAATTCATAATCTTTATACCTTATAGGTGGCTGAATTTGAGGTGATGGCCTCCTTAGAGTTTTATTGTTTTCATCCTTCTTCCTGATTTGTGGAGTCTCTTGTTCTCTTCTTGGAGTGTCATGATTGCTAGATGCATCCTGAGCTTGAACTTGTACCTATTCCTGTACCTATTGTTGTAGCCATTCATGTTCTTGTTCAAAACATGCTTCTATTCTGACATAATCATCAATATCATGTCATACACCTATGTTATTCATTTTATCACCTTCATCTACATTTTCATGGAACACCACATCCCTACTTGCAAGCAATCTATGTGAAGTAAGATCAAACAAATAGTATGCCTTTTGATCATCACAATAACCAATGAATGTGCACTTAATTGATTTTACATCAAGTTTTCTTCTTTCATCTTTTGGAATATGAGCAAATGCCTTGGATCCAAAAACTCTTAAATGGTTCACTATTGGTTTATATCCATAAAATTCTTCAAAAGGTGCTTTTAGATCTAAAATTTTGGTCGAACTCCTATTTTTCAAATAAACAACAGTGTTAATGGCTTCAACCCAAAATCCATTAGACATATTTTTACCTTGAAGCATGCTTTGTGCATGTTCCACTAGTGTTCTATTTTTCCTCTTAGCAACTCCATTTTGCTGAGGTGTATGAGGAACTGTAAGTTGTTGTAGAATCCCATGAATTTTGCAATATTGATTAAATGTTCTTGATTTGTATTCTCCCCCTTGATTAGATCTGATAATTTTGATGTATTTCCCAGTTCGTTTTTCCACCATGTTTTTGAATTCCTTAAAGTATTCAAAAACATCACTTTTCTTTCTTATGAAATAGACCCAATTGTATCTAGATCTATCATCAACAAAAATAATAAAGTACAATGCTCCTCCAAGATATATAGTTTGCATAGGTCCACATACATTAGTATGAATTAATTCAAGTACTTCTATTTGCCTTTTTCCTTCATGTATAGGAAATTCCTCTCTATGTTGCTTGCCAAGTGCACATGCCTCACATTCAACATGATTATTCTTCACAACAGGAAGACCTTCAAGCATTGTTTTAATTCTTTGAAGTAACATTAAATCATTGTGATTTAAATGACTATGCCTTTTATGCCATAACTTTTCCATTGACGTTGTTGTAGATGCCAATGCTTGATGCCCTATCCTAGTCACATTCAGCTTATACAAGCCTCCAACTCTGGTACTTGTGGCAATAACCTTCTAGCGATCCTCGATATCTTTAACAACACACTATGATTTGACAAATTTGACCTTTAGATCTTGATCAACAAGAATAGAAACATAAATTAAATTCTTTTTTATACCAAGAACATATATCACATTATGGATCTATCTCTCTTTTCCATCAGGTAACATCACACCTATTACTCCATATCATTGAACTTGAAGAGATCTATTATCTCCTAGATAAACACATGTTCCATCAATGTTCTCATGATATTCATCAAACCAATCATTATTACAAGACATATGGAGTGATGCACCAGAATCAATGAACAATGCATTCACATCATCAGCCTTAGTAGACAATGCAGCATCAGAAACAAACGATTTGAGATTTTTAAATCCATCATTGATTAATGTGTCTTTCTCCACAAAAATCCCATTATGCCTTATGTTTCTCTGTTTAGACTCATTATATTTCCTTTTATAGCAATCTTTATCATGATGTCCAGGTTTTCCACAATAGTAACAATCATCACTACTTTTATCATGAATTGGAAACTTACATTGTACCATACCTTTATGCATTTCTTGAAACGTTCCTCCTTTGCTTTTGTCGCATGGCTTGCCTTCGTATGGCTGCTTACCCTTGGCTACCAATGCCAAATTTGAATTTCTTAAGCCCAAATTGAAGTTCTTCATCCTCTCTTCCTCTTGTAGAAGAATACCTCCGTGGACAGAATATGAGTTGAATAAAAGATCCAACTGCTTCTCACACCCTCTACTACATACGCAAAAAATAACTTCACAAACTTCACGCCACCGTCATTCAGTGAAGAGATCAAAGTGTCCGCAATTTTATGCCACAAATCAAACTTCTGCATCCAACAACCTTGTTCTTTTAGAATTTCTGCAAATTATTGATTCACAACATTTAATATAACTGGAAGCAATGAACCACAACCAATAAGATCTCACTGCCCTCGATCTGACAGTGCTCACAGACCTAGGCCCTCTTGGTCTTAGATCTGAAGCCTCACTATTCTGGCTCTAATACCATATTATAAAATCAGAGAGAAACACACGAATGAAATCAAATCTCATTGATCAAATTTCTTGGACAACTAGTACATTATATAGGCACACCTGGACAACTTCTAGGACAATTGTGATCCAAATAATTCGGATCACCAACTCACAACACAAACTACAAAGACACAACTCATGATAGATAGAATCAAACACTAACTACGAGAATACAACTCATCAACTCTATCTTGACATATCATTTATACATTATTCCAACACCACTGTGGGCTTTCTTGTTTCAGTCTGTTTTGTATTTCTCATCTAGTATTAAAGCTTGGTATAGTGTGGAGACTAGATTTATTATCATGTATAAGCTTCCCAATTTAGTGTGTCCTAAGTGAGAGGCACACTCTCTTTATTTTGGGGAATTTGTGTGCTGATTTTTTGGGTCTCACATTGATTTAAAATTTTGTTATGCCAATGGGGATATTGAACCGATGCTAGAATAAATTTACATAAAACGTTGATTTCGAGAGTTTAGGATGTCGCTTTTAATTGGGTTGTCGCAGAAGGATGTCACAGATTTTTCCTATTGGGAGGTATGCTTACCTCACTACTCTCACTTAACAAATGGATTGAAAGCTTTAGTGGGTTTTAGATTCCCAAGCAGGATTGAGAGAGCTGGTAAATTTCTCTGAGAGCCGCATTCACTGTTTGCCAGTGAAAGACAACCACTCACTGAAGGTTCTCTGCCATGGACTATGTTTCTATTTGAGCTGAGGTCAAGCTACGTGATCTGAAGAGATACAGAACATCAACTCGTAGAGCCATAGTGGATGAGCAAAGCTTGCAAACATTTCTGAGATATTAAGTGGGTCACTTCCTAGTTCTTAAAAGTTTTTTATATTTAAGAGAAAAAGGTGAATGGTACAAGTACATGGTCTTTTTGGGGCTCAGCTTATTAAAGAAAGCCTATAAAAGTTTAATAAGGATTATTGAAGATTTTTAAGGTTGGACATTATAAAGGTTCAAAGAGTTTTTTTTTTTTGTTTTGTTAAAAGAGACACACTAAAGTGGAAAATTGATTCATTTTAAGATTTCAGTTATTTGTGAAAAATGGCTTGAAATTCTAATAATTTTTACTCAACTCCTATTTTTATTGAGAAAGATTATGATTCTTAACTTATTTGAATGAAAATAATATTGTGTTTTCATGATTTTTTAGGGCTTGTTATTGATTGGTATCTAGAGCTTGTTGATTAGGGAGTAAAGATGGCTCGTACAAATGTTGAATGAAGATTGTTGAGAGAACATAAAAAAAAACAATAAATCTCTAGGCCTTATTCAACAAGGCTTAGATGATGTAATATTTTTAAAAGTCTCAAGTGTAGAATCTTCAAAGAAGGCATGGGACACTCTTGAATCCTGTTATCAAGGTGTCTCAAAATTAAAGAATGTTAAGTTGTAGAATTTGAGAAGAGATTTCAAGAATCTGAAAATTAAAGGTAGTGAAACCATTGATGCTTCTATGACTCAAGTCATGAGTGTTTTTAATCAATTGAGATAGCGTGGAGAAGACATCTCAAACAAGAGAGTGATCGAGGAAGTCGTTCGAAGTTTGCTAAAGAAATTTGAAGCAGTTGTTGTATCCATAGAAGAGTTCAAGGAAACAAGTCAAATGCAAATTGAAGAGTTAATTGGTTCATTGATTACACATGAATTTAGGATGTCAGGATATGATGATAGCACGTTGGATAATGCCTTCAAAACTCAGCTGCAATTTCATATAGGAAGAGGGAAAGGAAGATCGAGTAATAGATGAAGAGGCAATAGAGTAGCTGATCAAAGACGTTCGCGAGGTAATTATGATTATGAATAGAAATCTCAACAATATCCTTATATTTTAAAGCGGAGTAGCAATAAAACCTGACATTGAGGAAATCAAAGGTATGATATATCTAAAATTTAGTGTTATTATTGCAAAATATATGGCTATTTTTCTACCAAGTGTTTTAAGAAGCAGGCATCTACTAGTAAACAATCTCCACACATCTTAGAAGAATTTTAATATAACTAGAAGCTAGTTTTTATGACTTTTAATGTGACTCAAGAATGTTCTGATAATATTTGGTTTTTAAATAGAGGCTGTAGCAATCACATGATTGGAAACAAAGATTTGTTTTCCAATCTAGACGCACTTGTTGAGTTTGAAGTCAAGTTGGGTAACAATATTAAGGTATGCGTTAAAGCTAAATGAGTGATTGTTGTTTATACTAGAAATGGTTAGAGATGAATAATTGATGATGTGTATTATGTACCTAGCTTATAATTCAATTTGTTCAGAATTGGACAACTAATAGAGAAAAGGTAGAGTGTTTTTCAGGAATAATGTGTGTACTATTATTGACAAATATCGAAGCAAGCAGCCAATAGAAAGACTAGAAATGATAAATAATAGGATGTTTCCACTTATAATGAGAAATGAATTGTCTCCCTCATTGAATGCTTATAAAACTAAGAATTTGGACGAATCGTGGCTATGGCATTTAAGATAAGGTAATTTATATTTTGGTGGTATAGATTTGCTGCAGGAAAAACATATGGTGAAAGGGTTATCGAGTATTCAGAAATCAATGAGATCATGTGAAATTTGTATAATTGCAAAGCATCATAGGCAGAAATTTGTATATGGAGTTTCATATAGGGTGAAATCTCCATTGGAGATTGTTCACACAAATTTGTGTGGACCAATGCAAACACCTTCTTCCACTGGTAGTGTTTACTTTTTAACCTTTATTGATGATTACAATAAAAAGACATGGGTTTATCTTATGAAACAAAAACCTAAAGAATTTTTTGTATTTAAAAGATTTAAAGCTATGGTTAAAAAGGAAAGTGGAAAGCATATTAAAATTTTGAGATTAGATAGAGGTGGCGAATATATGATAACAAATTTCATTAAGTTTTGTCAACCGCATGGAATCAAGAGACCGTTTACTGCATGTTATACTTCGCAACAAAATGGAATAGATGAAAGAAAAAACCGAACTATTATGATATGGCTCAAAGTATGTTGAAGGAAAAACATGTACCAAATGAATACTGGGGAGAAGCAGTATCTTGTGCTATTTATATTCTTAGCAAAATTCTGACAAACATCATGAAGGATCAAGTTCCCAAAGAAGCCTGGAGTGGTAAGAGTTGTCATATATCTCATTTAAGAATTTTAGGATGTGTTTCTCATGCACATGTACCTAAATAATTAGGAAAGAAGTTAGATGACATAAGTGATAAATGTATCTTTATTGGATATAGTGAGGAATCTAAAGCATATAGACTCTATAATCCCATCACCAAGAAATATGAGATGTTCAATTCAAGGAAGAAGAAGCTTTGAATGGAAGCATACATAAGTATGTTGCAGAAGGAGTTGTATTATCTCATGGAGATGATAATGAAGATGAGAAATAAGTACAAGGTGGACAACAAGCCAATCACTAAGAGTCAGTCCATTACAATTTAAAATTCCGAGAAATCGGGAACATGGTGAACCATCAGGTTACGGTGGACAACAAACAACACCCTCAAAGGTGAGTAATGAATCTGATATTGCAATAGCTACATTGAAGAATAGAATTGAAGGTTAGAAGAGTAGAAGTTTAAAGGAATTGTATGAGAAGAATGATGAAATAGATCAAGTTTCAAATTTTGCATTACTTGCATATGATACAATAAATTTTGATGAAGTTGTGAAAGAAAAGGTTTGGATAAAAGTCATTGATGAAGGTAAAAATACTATAGGTGTTAAATGGATTTACAAAACCAAAGTGAATGTTGAAGGTAAAATTGAAAAGCATAAAGCAAGACTTGTAGATCAGGGGGTTCAGTCAACAGCTTGGTAGTGATTATAATGAAACTTTTGCAACTATAGCTTGATTTGACACAATAAGGATGGTACAACTATTGTTGCACAAAATAAATGGAAAATATGTCATATGGATGTTAAGTGTGCATTTTTAAATGGTTTTATGGAAGAAGAGGCTTATGTGAAACAACCTCATGGATATGAAATTGATGGTCAAGAAGATAAAGTTTACAAATTAAATAAAGCATTATATGGATTGAAACAAGCACTCCAAGTATTGTATAGTAGAATTGATAAATATATGAATAACAATGGATTCCAAGTGAGCCAACTTTGTATACAACACTAAGCGAAGAAAGTAAAGTTTTGATTTTGTGCCTATATTTTGATAATTTGATTTTCACTAGAGATCTCTCAATATATTATTTTAAGGCGAACATGAAAACAAAGTTTGATATCACTCCTTTACGCCTAATGTAATATTTTCTTTGTACTGAAGTAACTCGATCTGAAAATACTATTTTCATTTTTCAATATATGTATGCAAAGGATATATTGAGAAGGTTCACGATGGAAAATTGTAAGCCTGCTATAACCCCAATTGAAATTGGTACAAAAATATCATGTAAGAATGATCAAGGATTGATCCGTACTGAAGTAACTCGATCTGAAAATACTATTTTCATTTTTCAATCTATGTATGCAAAGGATATATTGAGAAGGTTCACGATCGAAAATTGTAACCCTGCTATAACTCCAATTGAAATTGGTACAAAAATATCATGTAAGAATGATCAAGGATTGATCCAACCTTGTATAAGAAATTGGTTGGAAGTCTTATGTATTTGATTGCGGCAAGGCCCCATATAATGTTTGTTGTAAATTTAATTTCCACATTCATGGAGTCTCTCAAGAGTACCCATTGACTAGTTGGAAAAAGGATTTGAAGATATGTTGTTGGAACAAGAAATTATGGTATTCTGTATATATCTAATTCGGATTTTAAACTAACTCAATATAGACATAGTGATTTGGCAAGCAATATTGATGACAAGAAGAGCACATCTAGGTATGCATTTAGTTTTGGTTTAGGTGTATTTCCATGGGCATAAGTGAAGCAATCCATTTTGACTCTATCATCAACTGAAGTAGAGTATGTTGATGTTGCAACAACAACAACATCATGTCAAACTATGTGCTATTGAAGATAATGGAGAATATCGTAGAATAGGTATAGTTGGTTCATGTAACCTCGGGATAGGAATTAGTTTCTATTTCTTAGGATGTTGTTCTAACATCCCTAAAACCATGTATTCTATTTAATGTGTAATGTGCATGAACAATGTAGAGCATTCTGCAGAGCTAGACTCTCCTCGTTTAGACTCTCTTTCATAGAGCTGACCAGTGGGTTTTATTTTCTTTAATACAAATATTACCATTTTTTATCATGGTATGAGAGCGTCAAGGCTGAGGAACTTGTATGCTCGCTAGTGGATGGTTCTTTGAATCAAGATCATCGCAGTTATAAGGCGAATAACTGCGATGATTCTGAAATTGTCACTGGTTATGAGTGTACCTCTCTGATGAGTCCACTGTAGCACCTTCGTGCATATTTTCAAACTTTTCCATTGCAGTTCATCGCAGGAAAGACATGTACAGCTACGACGACATCGCAGAAACAATGGGAACTTCTGCGATGATCGTGGAAGCCAATAATAAGGCTGTGGCAGCAAAGGGAAGCCAAGAACAAGGCTGTAGCTATCAAAGAAGTTGTGTGGGGAAGCCAAGAATAAGGTTGTAGCTATTAGAAAAGTTGCATGGGGAAGCCAATAACAAGGCTGTAGCTGACAACAGAAGGTTGTTTGGAGGCTGAGAAGAAATCCACAGTGATCTGCGCGTGTACTGCGAGATCAAACAACATTGAAAAGTAGTGATCTATCTCTATCATAGATCTGGGGTAAATTTAACATCTTTTACCTATCGAAATTTATTTTTCTAAATTGCCAAGATGGATATAAATATATTTGAAACATGCATGAATGAGCATAACAAGCTTGATAGTTCCAATTATGTGAATTGGAAATTCAAGATGTAGACTCTGCTAGAAGTGTAGAGTGCTTGGTCGATTGAGAACGGGGATAAGCCGAGGCCCGCGACTAGATCAACATCAGTCCCAGATTGGGAGAAATGAGAAAGTAGAGCAAGGACAATGTCAAAGATGTCAGTGAAACACTACATTATACTGCACATGACAGAAGGTAATTTAGCTAACGAGATCTAGGGAACTCTAAAGGAATTGTATGAGATCAGGAATTCAAATCATCTTCTGTTCCTCAAGAGTAAGATCCTATCCATGAAGATGGAGGAGAATGAAACAATTGCTTCATTCGTAGCAAGGATTAAGGATCTGAAAACCAAATTATTAGATATTGGTCATATAATGGATGATACAGATCTTGTAACCATTACAATGAATGGTGTCACTAATGATTATCAAATGTTCATCACTGGGATAAATGCCAGAGAGAAGATCTCGCATTTTGAAGAGCTGATAGGTATACTAATGCAGGAAGCCCTAAAGTGCCGATATTGCATTGATGGTAAAGGGGAAATTATACAAAGGGAAAGGATGTCCACAACAGCAAAATGGAGCAAGTTCATATAAATGGCCAAATCTGACTCAAGGTATGCATCCCAATAAAAGCTACTCTGAAACTAAATGTTTTATTGCGGAAAATTGGGTCGCATTGCCAGGGAGTGTAGGAAAAAGAAGTATCATGAAGAATAACATAAGCAGAAAAGACATGTAGGTCATCTCGCGAATGGTGATCAAGTGCAGAATTTAAGATTGTTCATGGCAGATCGTGATGAAAATGTTGATGCAGACATTTGTAATGTAGACTAAGGAGCGTCAACACACATGACAGGGAATAAGCACTGGCTGGAGGATTTTAAAGAGATCAATGAAGGTGCAGAGATCTACTTAGGTGATGACAGAAGCCATCAAATCAAAGGGTGTGGGAAAGTTTCTGTTATTATACCTGATGGTAATATCAAACAAATTTATAATGTAATGTATGTGCCTGGTATAACAAAGAACTTGATTTCTGTATCTATGATTACAGATCAAGATTTGAAAGTTGAATTTTTTAAATCTAACTGCTACATTAATGATCTTCTAAATGGCATGAAGACAATTGCTACAGGAATCTGAACAGGAGGACTGTACAAGTTGGATGTGAGACCTGCACTAGTTCAAGCATTGACAACAGCGAGCCTGATTAAGGAAGAGCTTTGGCATCAGAGATTTGGCCACATCAACTACAATGATTTGTTGTTATTAAAAAAGAAAGAAATGGTATGAGATCTTCCTATGCTAAAACAAGTACATAATGACTGTGATGCCTGTACTTTAGGAAAAATGCATAGAGAATAATTTCATGTTAGAGTTGAAAAGAAAGAGAGGGATATACTAGAGTTAGTGCACACAGACCTTTGTAGTCCCATGCAAACAAAATCTTCAGGAGGTGCACTGTATTTTCTACTATTTATTGATGATTGTATGAATTTTTCTTTGGTGTATTTCTTAAGTAAGAAGAGTCATACATTCAAATACTTTAAGCAGTTTAAAAATATGATTGAAAGACAAACAGGGAAATAGATAAAAATTCTCTGCTCTGATCAAGGGCGAGAATACAGGAAGGATGAACTCATAAGATATTGTGAAGATCATGGAATTTTATAGCAGTTTACAGTACCCCATACTCCACAGGAGAATGGAGTAACAAAAGAAAGAAAAGAAAATTGGTGGAATGTACCAAAAGTATTCTTAAAGGTAAGAATCTTTCAAATGGTTTTTGGGTTGAAATAGTGAATATTGTAGTTTATTTAAAAAATAGGAGCCCTACAAGAAGTCTTGAGTCTAAAACTCCTTTTGAGGCACTATATGGATATAAGCTTGCAGTAAAACACTTAAGGATACTTGGATGTAAAGCATTTTCCCACATAGCAAAGGAAGATAGAAGAAAATTAGACTCGAAAGCCATCACATGCACTTTTATAGGGTATTGTTCATCATATAAAGCATATAGATTATTTAATCCCTCTACTCACAAGATCTTTGTTAGTAGAGATGTTAAATTCCATGAGCAAGCTAATGAAGAACCTGATGAGCATTATGATGGATGGGACATTCCGTACTTTGAGGAAGAAGAAGCAGAGAACAATCAGGGTCAACAACAAACAAAGGCAGTTTGGTTGCGGAGAGTTCTCCGGGATGTTGGGGAAGAACAGACAGTCGCAAAAACAATGAGATGAGACAATCAGAGTTCAATCAAGTTGGCCAATAATCTGCCGTTTCACAAAAACACTAAACATATTGATACTCAATTTCACTTTGTCAGGGAGAAAGTGCAATCCAAAGAAATTCATCTGAAATATTGTAATACATGTGATAATGTTGCGGTTATTTTCACTAAACCTCTTGGAAAAGTTAAGTTTCAAATGTTTAGGGAGATTTTAGGCATATTTGTGAACCCATTCTCCATTAAGGGGGAGTGTTAAGATAATGGAGAATATCCTATAATAGGTAGAGTTGGTTCATGTAACCTCAGGATAGGAATTAGTTTCTTAGGATGTTGTTCTAACTTCCCTAAAACCATGTATTCTATTTAATGTGTAATGTGCACAAACAATGTAGAGTGTTCTACAAAGTGAGACTCTCCTCGTTCAGGCTCTCTTTTGTAGAGCTCACTAGTGGGTTTTATTTTCTTTAATACAAACATATTACCTTTTTTTATCATGTCGATGAGAGGAATTTTGAAAAAATTGTTGCATGAACAGAAAAAATCAAGTTAGATTTTCTGTCACAACAAATATTCCATTACGTTATCAAAAATCATATGTTCCATAAGAAAAATAAACATTTTGATACTAGGTATCATTTCATCGGAGAATTAGTAAGCAATAGATCAAAAGACTAATTTAAAGAGATATTTACAAAACCTTCCGGAAAAGAATTGTCACACGGAAAGCATAGGAGTATGTATGATGTAACTACAATTTGATGTAATAGCAATCTTTTTGTTATTTTGTTTTTGTTAAATAATTAATGGGGAGAACGTAAAAATAATTATTTCTTTGTACGTAGTTTTCCGCTGTGGCCACCTCACCGCACACCACTGTAGCACAATCCCCACTGCCTTATCACTCCCGCCAATCCCCCCTGCCTTCAAACTCCAAACAATCCCCACGGCCTTATCACACCGCCACAGCTCCTTAAATTGGAAAGGACGACACAGATTCGCATATGAAGGGCAACCTGCCTAGAAAATTGATTGTTTAATTGATATAACAGAATTCATTTTTGCTATAAATAGAAAGGATCAACGAAAGGCAAGATCATCCACTCTCGACATTCTTGTTTGTTTGTTGAACATAGCAGCGTTAATTGAGTTTTACTTTGTGTTGTGTTTCTCACAAGCTTTTGGAGTTCTAAAGGCAGGGAGGAATTTCTTCGTGTAAATATCAAATAAATTTGAGGAGCCCATTATCCTAATACATCAATAGCAAATTGACAAATCGCAAGAAGATATATAGTTACTTCACACAATAACCACATCGAACGAAGATATAAGTGCTAATCCCTTCATGCTGTATAGATTGACCCTTAGTGTCAATATACAAGGGTTACGATACTCAATAGGTGTAAAACTGTCACTCCTAATGATCTTCCAACCTTAGAAAATTGCATGCATCATGGATATGATATACTAAAGGTTGAATGAGCAAATTCAGCCCAGAATTCTGCATTGAGATATGGGCACTAGATACCTTAAATTGTCCTACGAAAATTGGACGAATAGCGATAGAAATTCTGCGGAAGTAGCTAGTTTATACTCTACCTTTTTATCACAATAAGATGCAGGTAGAATTTATGGCCTACAATTCATTTAAGGACATAGATTGCACAAAGAAAGAGAATATAACGTGGAGAAAGGATTTGAATGTTGGGAACACCTTTTAGCCACGAATCTAGAGGAAAATTAAACAACGAGAGGCCTCCATAGGAAATGCATCTAATGGGAAGCTTTTACCTGCATTCATTTCACTTGCAAATGGACAAGTACACAAAATAACAGTTCGCAAAGGGAATGAACCTGTCCTCAAACTACATATGAGCCTACAAAGTTCTTTTAATTAGTTGGATACAAGGAAAGAAGCATAGAGGTTGAACATGAGTCTATCAAAAGTTATCAACAAGGAATAAAAACATAATACATTAAAACAAAGGTTGACTGGACGTAATAATCATGCATCTAATAAAGGAGTTTATAACCAAAGTTTTAATATTGTTTTTTTGAGACAATTTCGAAGACAGTTGAACCTCCATAACCACTTGCTCCACCATTCTTCTTTCTCACATAGAAAGATTTCCATGGATTTGGGTGTACTGAAGATATAATCTCAATTCTCAACTTTTTGTGTAATTTACACGTATTCTTATCATACACTGGTACTGAATTCTTGATAGTTGCGCAGTGTTATGGCTCTCCTTTAGGCCATTCATCCATTTAAGTATGAATTTGTCTGCTTCCTTCATATGTTTATACCATATTCTGGAGAGTTTTGTAATTAAAAGATTAAAGCAATGAGATAAACTGCTTTTGCTGGTCCAAATACCCTTTGTCAACATTTTTCAGCAGGTTGGTTTTATACTACTGGTTTCAGCATTGTACATTTTCTGGTTCTCACATATCACTAATTGTTTTTATTGATACACTTACATTTAGGTCCACATGTATATACAACACTTTCATCTTTTTAATTGGTTTATTTTACAATTAATTGTATATACAATAAGGCTGTAATGTTATAACCTTAATGCACTTTTGTTTTGTTTTTTTTTTTTTTAAATTCTGACCTTGTATGTAATTTGTCAGGTTTACCTATTAACTTTAGTTTTAAATTTGAGGTTTGTTCTATTAACTGTAGTTTTAGATTTTAGGTTTGTTCTTTTACTATTTATTTGGGGTTTGTTCTGTTAACCTTAGTTATAAATTTCGGGTTTGTTCTTTTACTATTTACTCTTTTTTTTTTTATTATTTAAACATTTTACTTTATTTTAAGTAAAATTTTATAAAAAAAATATAATATAAGAATTAGAAAAAATACAATTCTTATGTGTTAATGTTAATGTCTTTTCTTTTTCATTTAATTTCATGGTATAGTCACTTATATGTATTAAGTGGGTTATGCAAATGCAATTTTTGTTTTCATTTATTTCTTCATATAAACCCTTTGTATGATGGTTAGTTATATATTAACTATAAACCCTTTGTAGGATGGTTAGTTATATATTAACTAGAAACCCTTTGTATGATGATTATTTATATATTAATTAGAAACCTTTTGTATGATCATTAGTTATATATTAATTAGAAGTTTTTGATAGATTACACATTTCTTTTTATAATATTATTGTTAAATGAATTATTATATATAACAATTTTTTTTTTTAATGTTATTAATATTCAATTTTATATTGATAGATATAAAAATTGTAAAGTAAAATTTTAAATTTAAAAACAATTAAAACAATAATTAATAAAAAAACAAATGTGGGAAGGAGAGAAGAATGGCGCTCGCTCCTGCTAGGGTTTCACGCTCTTTCATCCGGCAGTTCGGCTCCAGCGCCTGGGATCCATCCTCTGTCGCGGCCTATGGCGGCCGGGGATGCCGGGGCTCCGAAATCTCTGAAAAGATCTTCTGCCTAAGCGGTCTCAGAACGAACTCTCTGACGGAAACATCTTCGGAAATATGGCATACGGGTTCGAGCTTTTCTCATGAAGCAGGGGAGCGTATGGATGAACCTTGCCCTGTGGCCAGTCAAAAAACCGAGAAGGGCATTCTTGCTGTTGCTCAAAGATACGAGCCCATCGCTGAGAAGGGCGTTTTCCATCTGCTGTTGGGGGCGACGAATGTTGAAGCCGTTGGTGCGTGGGTAACTTTCTCTACGCGTTTTTCCCTTTGCCAATGTCTATTATTTAGGTTTCCCCGATTGTGTCTGCTCTTAGCAGTGGGGAAATACGATTTCTTTCTGCAGCATATCCGTGATGGGAATTTTTCTCACATGAATGCCGTTTCAAGATTTTTTCTGGGGAGGGAAATCTTGTGTTCTGTTGCCCCCCTGTTCTCATCCAATCAAATGCGAGAGAAAGATCCCCAGGCGGAGAAGACTTCAAGGATGCCCCTGTTACGCACAGGACCTGTGGATATTTTTCTTGAGCATAGGAGAAACAGCCTTGGAGAACCTGCCCCCCTTTACGCCTCTGTGACCCAAATAGCAGTAGGTTCAGGGGGTAAAAAATCTAAGCTAGACCTCAAGGATCCAGAACAGGATCGAACTCAAATTTTCATCAGAACCCTGTCAGGGAAAACTATCTGCAAGCAAATCTGGACAGGATCATTGATAAAAAATATAAAGGATGAAATACACGCAGATATAGGCATCCCATCAAACCTGCTAAGCTTGATACATGCAGGTAAAATCCTGCAGGAAAATTCTACAGTACAGCACTATGGCATTGGTCGAGACTCAACTATCATTGTAAGCACAAGGCTGAGAGGAGGAAGCTCTGGTCCAGGCCCTAAGGGCATAGGTTCTTTTAAAGATGCTGTCAAAGGGAAGGGGGACGTCAAAAACAAGCCATCACCAACTCCAAATCTTCCTGGTCCCTACATTGTGGAGCAAAGATCACAGAATCCTGTTCTGCAAATCGACTTGCCTGAGGTAAAAAAAATTCATTCAGATCTTTCTTCAATGGCTGTCATATGCAGATTCAACGGGTTTTGGCCTAAAACAGATGCTTTAAGACAATGGATCTTCTCCACATGGACCCCAAACTGTGACATCCACTTGTGCGCCAAGGGTTTTTTTATTGTGAAATTCGACTCGGTTAAGGAAAAAGATTTCGCCCTCCATGAGGGGCCATGGTTCTGGGGCAATGCTGGTCTCTTCATGACCCCCTGGTTCCCGGGTTTTGACCCCTCCACTATGGTGGTTTCCAAAATGCCGGTTTGGGTCAGGCTCCACAACCTACCATTACATTTCTGGTTTCCTAATGTTTTTGCAGCAATAGGGAATGCCATAGGTTCATTCATCAAGCAAGATGTGGAAAGAATAGAAAGAGGAATTCATACTTTCGCCAGAATCTTCGTGGAGGTTGATCTTAGTCAAGGGCTTCTTGACAATATAATTCTGATCCATAAAAACTCTCAATGGATACAGCCTCTTATGAAAACACAGCCTTCAGATGTCGAGGCTGTCAACAAACAGGACATCTACATAATAACTGTCCGCAAAACAAAAGAGAAAACAGAAGGAACAAGAAACAAGTTCACAAACCAAGAGGCTGGCAATGCACAGTGAATCCAGAAGAAGAAATAGAGGATGAAGGGGAGTTTAACTCCCCACCTGAACAACATGATGATCCTATTGGGGAGAATGCCGCGGCTGCCACCCCCACGGCAAACAATCAGGAACATCTGTCCTCAGATTCAGGAAAATTTACTTCATCAGCAAACAAGAACACAAAGATTCAGCAAAATCAGGCAGAGATGACAAGCGTGGATCCAAACATGGGAGGCATCAAACGTCACCACCACTCAGATACTTCAGACTCAGACAAAGAAACAGGCCCACAGAATGCAGAAACACAGTTAGTCATTGCTTCGATCGAGCCCACTCAAGGAGAGTGGCGCAAGGTTGAAAAGAAAAAGGGGAGAAAAACTTGAAGCGTGAGTTTCACTCACTGCCGGAATTCAGTTTTTTCTTGCCCTTTCCTCTCTCTCCTCTCTTTCTCTTTTTCTTATTCTTTGTGCACGTTAGTCCTCTAACGTTGCGTGGGGTGCGAAAGCACTCGAGCCCATGTGGCAGCTTACGGAATGCTTCAATGCATCTGCTTGTGTAACTTTTCATTAATTCTTTAATAAAAGGTTACCGCTTTTTTCCTTCGGAAAAATAAAATAAAAAAACAAATGCCTTTTTATTTTAGTTTTATGAACTAAAACTTTTAAATATTTTTTTCCTCAAAAGAGTGTGTTTATTTTAAATATATTCTCTTGTATTAAATGGCCTATTATAATATAAGCATCCTCAAAGTGTTAGGGAAAGTGTTAGGGTTAGGGTAGATATTTTATTTATTTATTTATTTTTTGTTAGAGTTGTTAGCTCTAGGATTGCTCTTTTAAAGATGCAACTTTTGACAAAGACAAGATCATGTGCTCTAGGAGTTTCCCTTGAGGGTCCCGATTCTTTTGATGAAGGTGATAAGTTCAAGTTGTGCCAGTATTAGCATGAACTCGAACCTAATCACGCAACTATAAACAATAGGGAAAGTGCTCCCAACTCTTTTTACAAGCTGATGAGAACTATAAAGGTGTTGGTGCCTAGAGAAAAACATGAACAAATACCCCGTAGAAGATTGGTGACATGCCAAGTGGTCACCACATGGTAGAAAAATAGGAATGAAACATTTAAATTAATAAACTTTAAAGGAGTATAACTTTTGATCTAAGAGTCCAAATTGGGAAAAAAATTATATCAGTGGAAGGGTCTCGCCGAGTGAGTGTAATGGTGGATCTGTTTTTGGTTTTGAAAACATGGAGAAAAGACAATTTTTTTTTTACTCCATTTCTTTGAGTGTACCAGGAAATTTGGGTTAGTGAGCAAATCCCTCAAGTTAAGGATGTTTTTTTACACTATGTCACACATAAATAGTTGTTGTTTTCATCATTATAAAGTGCATATGATTGGTTCTCTCATTACTTTCTATTCCTTTCGATAACTTATCTCTATTTTTGTTTTCATAATATTATGTATTTTGTTGCATACTACTTTGTTAAAATATTATTGGTAATTTTTACTCACAAGACCCTAGATTATAACATTGGTTATGTTTCTAGTAGTTCCTAAAGCCAATCCTATTCAATCAAAGAACAAAAATATGTTGAGTTTGAAAGAGATACCCAAATGGTGGAAGCATAATATTAAAAATTATCTTAAAAATTAAACAAGATAAAAGTATGAGACAATTCTTCATGAAAAACCATGAGAAATTTTAGAAGCAATTTTTGATGAAATAAGTAAATACTTTAATCAACCTACTAATGAATAAACATAATATCAATTCTGCACAATTGATGTTAAAAATAATAAATGAAGGTCAAACAAATTTACGTGAATGGGTTGAGAAAATTGCTCCAGATTATTGTGGAAAACGAGTAGTTGAAGATATACTATCAATTGATATAGTTAAATAAAAATTTTACAGTAGCTTTCAAGATGGTTCATTTTGTACTATACCTTCCTTATTATATAAATTTCTATTAAATGCAGGAATAAACCATGTTGTTGAATACAAAATTCCTTTACATGTTCCACCAACTACTAATTGGAGGAACATTTAAATGAGTGGGGATTATTCCTTTATGTCAATTGCAAGAACACATGTGAAACCAATGGTTTCTTCTTATGAAAATGAGCATGGCAACCTTGTTCATGCTCATTGAGTTAAAGTAATTCAAGTTATCACTAGTGAGCACAACCAACTGCATGGACGCTGGCAACTTGGGAATTGCAATAATTCAATATCCTATCAGATATGCTACTCCTCACATTAGAGATTTCCTCGATCAAATGATTCACATAGGTCATCAACCCTCTGATATGTAGCACAAAATGGATGATCATGGAAACATACATGACAAACTATTGATTGAAATCCTAGAGATATATCAAAGTATACCAAGGAGTTAAGGAGAGGAAAATACACTCTCGCATATTAAATATCTCATAGACATGCCCCTCTCCAAAGCTACTTATTGAAGAGGAAGAAGAATCTAAATTACTTAGTGGATAATACAAACCAACATGTTCTTTTGAAAGTAAATACATTGATTATATAGATAAATGTTGTCATAATAATGAGACAATATTATCAAACAAAGAAATAGAAACATCTACTAAGCATAGTTCAATAGAATTGGAAGAACTGGATGAGTCTACCTAGTCGACCATCCAAATTTGAACTAAGATCTACTCCACCATCAACCCTATGAACTAGTTGAAAAACTCAAACTCCACTTGCAAATATAAATTCAAACCTTCAATTAATGTTAAAATGGTTCTAAACCACATACCCATCTATAAGGGAGATAAGGATCCCAAATGACACTAGTTCATATGTGAATATTTTTAGGTTTCTATGAAATCACAAATGAAGATAGATAGATGACTTAGTTTGGCATATCCTTACTAAAAACTCATTTGTTTTATCAACTACACCCAATTTTAAAAGTGGTCAAAGTGAAAATAAAAAGTAGTTCCATTACCATTTCTAAAGTTCATGATTGAAATCACCTTGAAGCTTAGAAGGTTAAAGAAATAAAAAAAGGAGTTAGGACAAATAATTGAGGAACATGATAAAGGATTCAAGAATCCTTTTAACTAGAATTCTTATGGCATCGATGAAAAGTCTAGGCACAATGATACATATTAGGGTAACTTTATTAAAAAAATTGAAAGGACCATTGTGAATGCATGATATATAGTCATGCAAAGAGGTCTTAAAGAAGGAATAACACATATAAATAGATGGTGATTGCATATTGAATTCTATATTGGCAAAGAGAGGACTAGAAGAAAATCTAGAAGTATTACAAAAATCTATAAAGAGTATGAATATCATATGAAATGAGCTGTAGTGCACCATATATTCAAAAAAAGGACATACGATAGACTTGTAACACCCTCTTCCTACACTCGCCCAAGTTCACCGGTCCACCAGGGTAAATATGTGATGAGGAGTTACTATGATATGACTTAACCTCCTAGGTATAATTAAGGAAGTGGAATCGACAACTTGAAACTTTATTTACCTCCCTTAAGAGCTACATGACCCCCAAGAGCTAGACAATCACCCCAGGTGCCCAAACCCTTAGTTAACCTTGTTTTGTTGAGAAATATAGGGCATAAATATTAGATGATTTCTATTATAATGATAACTTCTTGTGAGGAATTTTTAGTTTTCTTAACTAGGCTCTTCTTGTACTTGATTATTATTATGTGTTCTTTCTTCATCAAACAACTACCAAGACATAAAGAACAATAAAACAAAGGATGCTAGATGTAGGTGATCAACGAGGGAAAAAGCCTCTCCGAGCTTGAGAGGAAAGCCCAACCATTTCTTCTTCTTATAGAATCTTCAATTGACGAATTTCAAGACCTAGACCCTTGACAAAGAACGCTTCCAAGACCAAGTCAATTCTCTTTCTTTGAGTAGCTAGTCTTTTCAACAACTTCGACCTATCCCACAACTTCACCTTCAACTTGGCTAGAAACTTCAACTTCGATTTTCCCCAAAAATACAAATTTGACTTGCCAAAAAACTGTAAGTTCGACTAGAACTACTACTGCAACTTCTACTGGAGTTTTGACTGCAACTTCGCTTCTGTGCTTAGGTAGATTATTTCTATTGGAGAAATCATCTTTTAAAACAACTCTTTTTGCTGACCTAACTTCTCTTCCATAGCTTGGCTTTACAACAAAAATATGTGACATAGTTCCTTCACACGTGTGGAGAGAAGTAGCCCAAAAGAAAACCCAAAACCTTCAATTCTTCTCCTTCCTTTGACCTCCTCTTCTTCACACTTCTTTTCTTTTTATAATCAAACTTGTGTGAGGGTGTTCTCCAAATGAGGGTTAGTGCCCTACATATAGGCTTCCTTCATCCTCCTATTAGGATGACTTGACATGTCCTTAGGCCGACTTGTTGCTCCGTTAGGTCGACTTGATGCTTACATGATTGCCTTGGCCTTGTAGGGTCTTTTGACTCTAAATTGACTCAAATAATTTTCTTTACAATATGTAACCTGCCCAAAATGGTCATTAATACATGAAAATGACTCAATGAATTTATAACAAACCTAGAAGCACTCAATGGGTTCTTTGACCTATAAAAATAAATTCTCATGAGTATGAAACCCATGCCTTAAGACTGACAATAATAAATTTAATTTTCTCTTTTCATTAAATACATAAAATCATGATTACATATGTCATTATGAATACCAAACCTAGTTACATATTTCAACAATTCCTATTAATTAGGGATGTATTCATAATTCATACAAGGTTCTTGGAGGTTCTTGGTCTGAAGAATTCTCATAAGAAGAGTGGAATTGGTAACCCTTCTATTTAACATCATATCCTCCAGTATTGTCACATATCAAGCCCTTGAATAATAGCTCTATATCCCCACAAGATCATAAAATAATGATGATGAGATCAATGACTTATAGATTCCCTCATCATTGTCTCTCTCAGAACATACCCCACCCAGGTTCCCTCAAAATATGTTCGACCATGATTATTCTTATCTAGGATTCCGAGTTCTCAAATAATATTGGTCCTCTATGACTATTATTATCTTAGATTCCCTATCACATCCTCATAGAGTATCAAATTCCATATTCTTACCTAATCCTCTATTATGTCTTCCTAGATGAAGACGAGAATGACATGTCTCTCTCTCCTCATGGCCTTCACTAAGACTTAGGACTGTTATTCTTGGTCTAGTGTGTTGTTACTTACTGCAAAATGTGTTTCCAGTTGTCCAAAGTAAATGAGAAGAGAAGTTTGCAATCATTTTCCAAGTAGTAGAAAGACTCGAAGCCTAAATCGAACCCTATCCGTTGGAAAGTGCTCTGAGCAAGCTTTCCAACGATATATGGTAATCCAAAAATGGACTCATGGATCAAATGATATGGTTTGCTGAAGTTCAGGGATTGAAGCCTTAGGAAGGAATATCAAAGGTAAAATATATCGAAGATCACATATCGGAGTTTGTTGGCTTATATGTGCCTGACCCAGGTTCAGAAGAATTATTTGGCCCAACAAATCCCGTAACTACTGGCCCTTTCAGCAACAGCCTACAGAGCACGGACTGAGGTCTCACTCGAGGTAGTAGGGGAGGGTGCTGGAACTAGGTTTCCGCACCCTAGGGATGTCTAGGTGTGGTCTGGAGGTTTCGCGCACTAGTTTTATAGCTCTGCGCTACTCAGTTTTCACATAGATCCAGCTCGATTATCTCTTTATTATTAGCACACTTCTCTTATTAGATGAAGTAGTTACCAATTACCAAGGTCTTTAAGAAAACATTTAATCAACACAGCTGATTTGCACATAAAAGTGAACCCAGATTTACATTCATTTGAGCCATAAATATATTTAATCAAACATATATTATGACTGCTCAAAAGAAACACAGAATTTTAGAAGAAACTTATCCTTATTTCCACTTTATCTTTAATACATCTAGATCTGCCCTGTGCACTCAGCTGCAGGGGTCTGCGCACACAGTTGCGGACTTTCCAGGCCTCTGCACACACAACTGCAAAGCCTCTACCTACTACCCTTATCCCTCGACTCGGACTTATAGACGCTTTCAATTTCTCTACTTCAAGAACCCATTACATTCCATAATCTCAAGAACTACCTTTCCCTCATAGAGGTGCACTCTATTTATACCCTTCCTTGGCCCGCGACCCCTGCGCTGGCTGACCCTATTTACATTTATTTATATTATTTTCAGGCGGACTACCCTTTGACTCAACCTATTACAATTTGCACTCTGCATATTATGGAGTTTTTACAATAATTTAATCCTACTTTTTGGGCTTTCTACCCCAAAACCATTACGCGAGACCTCTGCTACCCAACAGTCCCCCAACACAATCATTAGGACTCATCCCGAGTCACTCGCTGGTGTGACTAGATGCTCTGCCTTGGCTTCACGGTTCGCCTCCCTTTGAGTGGCACTTGTCGTCCTACTGCTCCTTCATTGTCTTCTACAAATGCTTCATCCGGCTCCTGCTTCATTGTGTCTACCCCATTTCGCAACCGATGATGCTCATTCTTCTCTGCTCGGTTAACACAGAGCAAGTCTCCCCCATAGGATTTTAGTATGAGCAGGGAAGCGATATACAGAACCTCCTAGTACCACCACAGCTACTTCTGACCTTTGTATCTTCTCTTTGCACTGTCTGTCACAGCTTGTGTTGCAATTTTGCAAGACCCTGGCTACTATTCGTAAGATCCCAATCCTCGAGGGACAATAGAAACGACTTAGTAACTACATTTCTACCCATGGTCACCGTTTGTCCATCCTTTTGTTGTTCTGTTGTAGTGCGTCGGCCTGCCCCTCGACAAGGCAATGACCTCCGGACCAATTCTGCTTCGTGTTCCCTCTTTGCTGGGTCATCGCCTACTGGTGAGGCCACAGGCTACGGAATGCCCGCAGCGGTCACCCCCATACTCCTTAGAGAGCCCTCCCTTCCCATTGGCCAGCTTACTATCTTCGAGTGCATGCCTTCTGCAGTGGTAATGATCAGTTCCATCTATGTTTCCATAGCGTAGGTTACGTAGGAGAGTCCCTTTAGTGATTTATAAGATAGGAGAATTTCAAATGCACTGGTTGCTGCCTATTTCAGTTCGTGTAACCTACTCGTGTAAAAGCTATGGCAGCTTGTTCCATAACTTGTTCGTACTGTTGCTCGTAATTGTCTGCCGCCCATTCCCTTTTGCCATAATGCAGACATCATGTCATGAATAGTGATATCAACGGTCATTATTCCTTTGATTAGCATGTCGGTGGGATTCCCTTTGCGCAACTATGATCCTTGTGTTTGGTCAAATGTACGCGCACGGTAGTACGCACGCATCTGTCCTCCAGGCTGCTTTATCGTCCCACACTCTCTTTCAACTGAGTGAAGCGATAAGACTAACTTCTGAATGGCCAGTCAGGTGGTCAACCAGCTTGTGTAGAGCTTTAGGTTACTGCCATTCACTCTTCCTGGGAAGGGGTTTCCATTGAGTTTAGCTAGCTAAACCGCGCCCCCATTGGTAACCTCTTCGACGACATAGGGTCCCAACCAATGCATGTGGAGTTTACTTGGGAATTTTTCGAACTTACTGTCATAAAGCAATACTAGATCGTTCTCCTTGAAGGTGAGGAGCTTGATATGCCAATCGTGCCATGCTTTCTCACGTTGTTTCTATACTTGCTGATGGAAGCCAGCCAAAAATCGATCTTCCTCTAATTCTTTGAGCTATGCAAGCCTCTCTTTCAATGCCCCGTGGTCTGCCATACCACTGATTGCCATGATCCATAGACTAGGCACAATATGTTCCAAAGGCATAATGGCCTCCTTGCCATAGACTAAGTGAAACGGTGTCTGGCCGGTTAGCTTCTTACATGTCATTCGGTATTCCTGTAGCACAATAGGGATGTGCAAATCCTAGTGGTTACATCACACATTACAGACCTTAGTCAACGCGTTTTCCAAAATTTTGTTGAAGGCCTCAACGGTCCCATTTACTTGCGGATGGTAGGGCATGCTCTGCTGGTGATATATCTGAAATTCCTTAGTGAGTCTGCTAATTGTTTCATTTAGAAAATGTGTTCCCCTATCACTCATGAGAATTTTGGGGCAGACAAACCTAGTCAGGATGTTCTCGAATAGAAATTTTGTTGTTGTCACAGCCGTGCAATCCTTAACTGGCTGTGCCTCGGCCCAGCGGGTCAAATATTCGGTTGCAGTGATGATATAATGCATGCCTATATTTCCTCGTAGTTCAATAGGCCCAACGATGTTGATCACCAATTTCTCAAATGGTTGTGCTGTTATGTGTGGCTGAAGTGGCATTTCATCTCTCCGAAACGGTTTGCCTGTCCATTCACATACATCGCAGGCCTGACAGTATGCTTTTGAATCTTGATGTAGGGTGGGCCACCATAATCCAGCGCGAAGAATCTTCTTGGCTATGGCGCGGTCCACATAATGTCCGCCAGCAACCCCTCCATGTGCTTCGGCCAAGGCTTGTCCGCGCTCGAATTCTAGTGCATATCAACCCAATATCTCGCCATTACGCATCTTGTAGAGGTGGTCTGCAATTACGGTAAAGTCTGCTGCGCATATCACAAATTACTTCTTTTGCTGGAAAAAATACCCCTGCGGTGCAGTGCCTGTGGTTAAAAAGTGGATGATGTCTTCAAAGTGGCCATCTGCAATGCGCATGACATATAACTGGGTGTTCGGGAGCCCTTCCTCTAGGGTTGTTTGTTCTTCGCCAATTTCAATTAGGGACAGGTGATCTGGTCCTACATTCAGACATCTTGCATTTACAACAACCTCAAACTCATATTCTTGGAATAGTAGCAACCATCGGCAGATGCGCCCCCCAACACAGGTTTATTCACTAGGTATTTGTACATCTTAAAATTTCCTCTGAGCAGATACTGACATAACTTTTAGAGCACGTATACCATCACCAACCCCTCTCGCTCAATAGTAGCATAATTATTTTTTGCTTTGGACAACCTATGACTTGCAAATCCAATTGGGTGATCAATTCCTTCCACACCTTCTTGAGTGAGTATCGCACCCAACGCAATACACGATCCGTCGACATGTACATGAAATTCAATGTCCCACATTGGAAAAACCAAGACAGGGGCAGATGCCATCTTTTCCTTTAGCGTTTGTAGGTTTTTGTTGCATTCCTCATTACAACAATATGTAGCATCCTTCTTCAATAATTGGTCCATTGGAGCCGTGATCTGGGTGTAATTTCTTATAAACTTTTGGTCGTAGCCCACGTGTCCCAATGTAGCGCATAGCTACTTTACATTTAGCGGTGCTGGCAGATTGAGTATGACAACGATCTTTGCTGGATCCACCATTAGTCCCTGCTTACAAACCACATGACCTACCAAGTTCCCAAAAGGGATCAGAAAAGTACACTTCTTTAGGTTGAGCGCAATCTGGTACCGACGGCAGGTATCGAGCATCAAGCGTAATCTCACGACATGTTTCTTAACCAATCCAATTACAGTCGAGTCATCTAGGTAGACTTCTAAGAACTTGTGGATAAATTCTTTGAATGCGGCTACCACAATACGAGAAAATATTGCTGGCACATTCTTCATCCCAAAGGGCATTATTGTATACTAAAAACAGCCCCATTCAGTAGAAAACATTGTCTTGCTTCGATCCTCTAGTGCAATCTTGACCTGATGGTACCCGGAGAACCCATCCGTGAAGGAGTATGCTTCCTGCCCACCCACATTTTCTACCTCATCCGTAAAAGGTGTTGGAAAAGGATCATTAACACAAGAATCATTGAGTTTCCGCAGATCTACGTAGATGTAGATCTCACCCTTCCACTACTTCTCCTACACAACCATAGGACTTACCCAATATGACTCCTCAACTGGTTCAATTATTCCTGCTGCTAGCATCTTGTCCAGTTCTTCGCGGACCTTGGCTTTGTATTTTGGATTCAGTCAGTAGGGTCGTTGTTTCACTAGCTTTGCATCTGGCTTCAAAGTTATTTTCATCATTCCTAAGTCTCCTAAAATACTTTTTAGCTCCATAACCTTTGTATGTAATAAATCTCGGTATTCACAGAGAAATTCGATGACTTTTTCCACCGTGGCATCATCCCAATAGTCCCCAAGTATAGAATATTGGATCTCTTCCTATGTTTTGATATTTGCCTGCTTTGTTTTCAAGGGCGCAGTGATGTCTGGATCTTCTACCTCGGGACAACACACCTCTCGACTCCCTTTGGATTCTGGTATATTGATGTTACGTGGGTCATCCTCCTCATCTTCTATTTGTACACAGTAACATGGTAAGGCCTGGCATTGCTGTCATGACCAGTCGGACGGCACGACTTCTTCTGGTTCCAGTGGTGCTCTGAAGATGGCGGCTTTTACCAACTGTAATGCGTCATCGTCCATAGTATCCATCCATTGATCTTCAAAGAGAAATTTCATTAGAAACCCTTCATGCAGGATATCCCACTCGTCGGTGCCATGTCGGAGCTCTGTTCCCATATACTAGTTCCTTGGAATGACATCCAAGGTATGATAAAATAAATGCACCAATTCTGGTTAAGGCTTCGCACCATAAGCTTTGGTCCATTTGCTTAGGTGTATGCATGGATTCTCTTGTCCATCATATTTCTCCTTTATTCGAAGTGTTGGCTTCCTAAATCTTATCTGCATCATGCACTTACAACTTTGCCAATCTTCAAATGTTCCTTCATGGGTACCCCATCGTCGCGCCGGTGTCGCGTACAATGCCCATGTGAGCACATCAAACTGTTGCTACTATGGTACCGTGCTTTCGAATTCAACCAAGAATTCATCCATTCTGTCAAGCCATCATACATTGGAAGTTCGTGATTCTGAGCTTTAATGCAATACAGGGATTTCATCATCATATTACAGTGTAACGTGGTAACCCCGTTCACCCTATTTCACCATTGCTCGTCTTCCTCGTCTGAGTCGCTGGTGCATGAGCTGGCGTAATCCCACGAGGGTATCCTCTCCTTCTTTTGCCCCTGTATAGCAACTTTGTAGATACAATCCAATGCATTGTACCTCTCATTGTTGCACACAGGTTATATGTAGCGTGGTCAAAAGTGGGATCTAGCAGAATGACTACCTGGAGCAACTTCTTCTCAAATATCATCTTCCTCTATTTGAGGTCAATAACCCCATTCATGTTAGTGGCCCAGTCTATCCATAGCAACACAGGATATAGGCTACTTTCGTCCATGATTTCAATAACTTCGAAATCCATCCAGGTACTTGTGCCATCAATATATACTGTAATTCCTTGTAGCCTTCCCATGCACAAGATTTTTTGTTGATTGGCCATCCACAATTGAGTAGGTGACAATTGTAGTGTAGGCTTACCCATGCACTCCCATGTCTATTTAGGTAATACATTTGCATCTAAACCTATGTCCAGAATCACCTGATCCATCTCATAGTCGCTAATCTGCACCATTAATTGCATCTACCATCCCATTCGCGATGCATGTCTTCCTAGTTTCCACATCGTGTGAGGTTCACCCCACCCTGTGCACCTATTAATCACTTGATGTAACCCTCTAAGTGCCCTATTGTTGTGAAGCAGTTTTATGCATGTCTCTAAGAAGGTTGTTGGCATTGAGGAATCCCTATCCGGCTTAGGCCGATCCCTAATACCTTGAGTAGAGACACTCGTGAACCTTTCCCTAGCTTCGATATTGGTCACCCCATCGACCTCTCCTATGGCTTCACTAGTCTGGAATACCATGTTTACCTTGGGTTCGTTGTCGCTGTTATAGACATTTTTGGGCCCTACAACCCCAAGCATGAAATGTCCATAAACCAAGGGCTCCTAAGTCCCTAAAAGTGTTGTTCTAACCCCTAAAGGAACAAGGTCAACAGATTCCAGCTTCTCCCAGAAGTTCTCCATGAGAAACTACTCAGAATTGGTCAAAACAAGATCATTGCAGCTGCTCCACTGGCTAGGTGCGTTGCATCTCACCCAAATACACTGTGAGGGTGCGTTGCATTTCAAAAGTCCCTTCTGTGGGGTGCGATGGGCGAGAAATGACAAATGGCAGTGTCATTCCGCGAGGTGGAGAGGCAATGGAAGCTTCTAGAATCTTCTCCTGTGACACTTGCCTCACTGAATTCGACCAAGGATGAGTAAGAGGCCCTCAGTCTCCAAGTGGAAGCAAGAACTATCAGAGAGAAGACACTAATCAAATCACAAGCTGACTCATCCCCCTTACAGATATCTATATATGGATCCCTCATCCTAGAGATCCAGAGGCTGGAATTTTGCAAATTGTAAGGAATTGCTGTTGGTTTCTTGAGACAAACATCAGATTGTTGGGTGATCTAAGCTTTGTTTGAGGTGAAGAGGGGCTTCTTTTCTGGGAGGTTGATGCTGGGTCGGAACAACTGGTTGTAACTCCTCTTGGCTCTTTTCTTGGTTATCAATAAAAGCTATTTGAGTTTTTCCTCCATGCTTTTGTATCATTGATGCTTGTTACATTTGTATGGTCAAGTTACACCTGATCCTAGATTGTTTATGATTATAGATCCATGTCTTTGTATAGTGCTATGCTTTTGTGATCTTACAGGTACTTTGTGAAGTTGGGCGTGCAAGGGAGCAGGTAGCTGAGGACTATCAAAGAAGAGAGGGATCGAATCGAAGGATTAGCGCAAGATAGAGGTTTGTCTTTCTGTTCCTCTCTATCTATAATTCATAAAGGAAAAACAAAAGTAGCTTTTCTCTGTTTGTTTCTAAGGCAGCTGTCACACCTTAGTGGGATAGAGCAGTTCTAAATAGACACTTTTCCCTATAAGAAAATGGCGACTCCACTGGGGAACTAATTAGTTTGTTTGTTTATCATCCTTTGTTGATTGTTTCATAAACTTACAAGTAGCATTCGAACTTCATTTGCCATAACAAATGCAAAGTAGACAACTGCTACTTCAATCCGTCTACTGGATCTATTTACAATTTAAACGACTGATTCACAAACTATCTGATTTCCCTTGTGATAGCTCTTAGATCCTCCTTAGATCTACCCCTGATTGTTGCATTACTGATTGCTTTTTACTCGGCCAAAACCCAAGAACTGAACTGCAAACTGTGACCCGGAACCCGAACAGAGTCTCGTTTCTGGCCCAGCACAGGTACTGTTCAGAGATTCTAAATTTCAGCACACTTCCCGAGTGGACAACCTGCGCTCCATTTCAGATTCTCTGTGTTACAGGTGCCCTGATCAGACTAGCTTTGTGCAGCTGTGGCTTCTGTGATTCATTCTTTCCAGTTCTATTCCTGAATTTTGCTGCCTATGATCAGTATATGTCTATTTGAAACCCCTTTTCCTTGCTGTTATTCTGCCTCCTTTGTACAAAAGAGCTGTAGATGTTTTTTTGTGTTTGTTGAGTCATTTACAGTTCTCCTTTGCAAAAGTAACATAATCGTACTGTCGCCCTTTGATTTGAAACTGTCGCAAGTGTCGATTTCAATCCTAGGAAAGAGTTTGATTGCTGTTGATGGTTGATTATCTTGTTACTATTGCTTTTGGTCTGAATTTGCAATTTTCTAGTGTCAGGAACAAGTATTCATTTCAAAATCGTAAGGTGTTGTAATCGTCTCCATTTTTTGATTTCGAAAAGAAACTTGTTTATATTTGTCGCTTGAAAAGAAATTCAGATTTGTGCATCAACTTTCTTTTTAGCATTCATAAACTAAGAAAGTCGAAAAACAAATACATGCATGTGCATTTGCATATAGACAGTCTGATTGGCTTGATTTAGGAAAGTGCATTTAGAGTGTGCCCTTTGCTCTTTGTGAAAAGATTTTGTCTTTCTTTTCCCTAGTAGCTAGGATTTTCATTGCATAAAGGAGATAAAAAGTTTGTTTATCATCTTAGATTTCATTTTAGGAAGTACATCTACATCTCGTGGTGAACTCAAAAGGCAAACTTCATAAACAAGATCAACTTAAAATGAATTCAATGAATCTAACAACGCTTTGGAACTTAACGCACAACATTTAGAAGTCTAGGCTAGAGACGTATTCCGGCGTCGTAAAGCCTGGTAACTATTGTTCTCACTGATGGTTGGGTGATTCCTCCACTTTGAGACGATAAGTGCCAGTATGGACTTGTGCTCCCACGTACCGTCGAGTATATTTTGGGAGACCCCAATAGGCTTAATCCTTTATCCATAGGAAGCTGTGTCTGCCGCCCTATCGATTGCAATGCACTGAACACAGCATTCTGGAAGATTGACTTCCGTACCGTAAAAAGTATTTTGCAGTTTTGCGATTGGTTTGGTACTCGCTCTATCTAGATTTCCAGAGCAGTCCCTTTCATTCCTTTTTAGACTCCTTAACGGAAAAGGTCCATCTGAGCACTTGTCACTTCAGGATCATTAAAAATCAAAGGAGACTAGAGTCATCTTTTGTTTTTTCTCGACTCTTAAAAATTTAAAAAACAAGTTGTGTCAAATCTTCTAAAATTTATTTTAAACGAAATATTCATTACCCCTTTCCTACGTTGATCTTGGGTTGAGAAAATGCAATCCACCAACCAAGGAATTCCCCTTGGAGGAAATCCTAGTCCCTTCTCCTCTTGGGGAGAAGTTGGTGCGCCCCATATGGCCACATTGTCGCTTCCAGGACTGACAATTGGTTTGCCTGTATGGCTCTTCTCAACCTCTGTCATTCAGAACACCACAATTCCTGAACAATCGAATCAGCAATTAGACGAGTCCAGAGTTACCCACCAACCTTCTACTTCCTCTAATTCTTCCTATCCTCCTTCCTCTTCACTTGATGGGGCTGGTAAAGCCAAAAATCAAGTACCTAAGGAGAAGAAGGAAAAGAAAAAGAAAGAGAAGAAGAAGAAGGAGCCAAAAGCGAATGGGGGTAAACGAGTGTCTTCTAGCGAAAATCCACACACTGCCCCGACCAGGCCTAAATCGCCATGTGTCATTTGAAAGGGAGACCACTATCACAAAGATTGTTCTTGTATCCCTCGGATCTTAAGGGACTGGTCTCCTCGTTTGCACAACCCGGTGTCGTCAACCTCTGATGATCATGTTGAAAACACACCATCAACTAGTGAAAGTGAAGCCCCAGGACAAAAAGGAAAATATAGATTTCCTTGTAAACTGTGCGAAGGCGATCATGCCGTCCACCATTGTCCCTTCTTAGATGAAGCTAAAAGAGTTTTGGATAATCGTTCGGTTTCACCGTTACGACTTCCTCCTGGATATAAAAAAATCTTGTCGAGTCCGTCACTAGTTGAAAATCTGGCTGGCCCGCTCAGGTGGTCAGCCGAAGCATCTATCATTGAAGATAAACCATCTGAATCCATACCAGACGAAAGTCAAAAGGTCGAGGTGGCAATTGACCTGGTCTTGCCTTCAGAGGTTCCAGCTTCAGATGATACAGTCACTGAAGAGAAGAAGGATGACACCGTCCAAATTCTTTTCATAAGCACAGACTCCAACGAACATGGGGGCAATTTACCTGTTCCTTTACCGTAGGAAGGAAGTTCGTCAAAGTCATACTTGGCCGTCTATTCGGTCCCACCTCCAAGCAACCTAGTTGTCTCCTTCGACTGAAATCAACTAGGCAGACCCCGTTTACTAGCTAGTATACCATTCCGAATTATTGTTCAAATATCTAGAATGGTTATTGCTGGTACCATCATAGATGAAGGGGATTCTGTGAGTATCCTTTCCTCAACTACTTGGAAAGTGCTTGGTTCGCCATCGCTTTTGCCTGATATGAGAAATCTAGCAGGCTTTGATAAAGGAACTAGTCAACCGTTAGGGATCCTTCCCAATGTGCCCATAACATTGAGAGGGAAATCCGTTCACATGAACGTGATGGTAGTTCAAGGACCCCTGGATTACAATCTACTCCTTGGACGAGACTATATTTATTGCATGAGAGCCATTGTCTCATCACTCTTTAGAGTGATGTGTTTTCCGCACGAAGGAAGAGTGGTCAAGCTCGTAGACCAGCTTTCATTTCCCGGATCACGCATAGAAAATAGTCATATACCATCCCTAAATGGTCTTTTCACGCAAGAAATGTCTCAATTTCTAGTTTGTCCACCCGATGAGCGCGAGTGATTCGAGAGGACATGACTGAAACCCAGGGGGCATGCACCCTGGTCTGCTTTGGAAGGAAAACTTCGGGTATAGGGTAGGTTTCTGCGAGAGAATATGAACTCCGTATTCCCGTCCGTGATCGGAAGAGGGAGTTGGACTGGAATAAGATCCTCTTGTCAAAGTTATGTGGGTTGGCAGGCATCGCTGCTCACCTTTGTTTATTTCGGTAGACATCGCCGGAGAAGTGTTTTGTTTACGCGCTAAATAGGACAATATTTGGGTAGCCTGAAAGAGGTATACCTTTCCTGATAAAACAAATGTTTTGTCAGCTCGAATAGAAGGTGACCTTGAAACTCTGTTTTATACCTGGGGGCATGCAAGCCTTTTGTCGTGCAAGCGAAGAGCAACTATTTATTTTTTTAAATTTGTAGGACCTCTAACCCTTTAAACTCGTAGGATTAGTCATTTCCTAACTTGCATAAAGAAAGGATGTGGGGCAAAACTTTAAAAGTTGTCGTTTTATATGAGACATTCTTATCACATGACTGGATTAATCGAGCAGTTTTAGCACATAGTTCAATCTCGTTAAAAAATAAACATAAGGCATGAGCAAATGTTTCCACCCGCATTTAAGCTCATTAAAAAATGAACTATTCTCCGGTAAATAACCATCGTGAATGTAGTACTTCAGCCATTAAAGCCTTGGTTGTGTTTGCATCGTCACCTCCACTTTTTCATTGGCCGATCATTCACATCCATTTGATTGTTTACCCATTTTGAGGAATAGCTGCGAAGAGTGATTTCACTAGTCATCCTCGTGACACTGCCATGATTGGAAAATTCCAAACCTTACCTGGAATCAGCTGCTACCCGTTTTATCACTCGTTCCTCAAAAGATGAGTCTCCTTTAAGCTCTTTTCAACTGACTCGTAAAATATGAAAAGATTGCCGAGCCATTGGCCTCTCCAGCTCGTTAAAGGGACAGGAAGTGTTATCCCTCCTCTAGATTTTAATATTTTTGGACCTGAGGGATTATTACACAAAAATATCGAGCGCTTGTTTTGTTCCGCTCGTTAAAAGTATCGAAAATTCATCCCTTCTGTATTGTTTTATACTTTTTCGAACTTAAGGGATTAGATGATGAAAAAGGAATTTTGGAGTTACCTTTACATTCCTTTTTAGACTCTCTAAAATTGAAAAGGACCGAGTTATCTTTGTTTTTAAACTCATTAAAAAGATTAATAGCAACAAACTTGTCTATAGACAACAACGAGTTTCACTATCGCTAGGCTCGTTAAAACATAGCGATGGGTTTGCCCGAAGGGCAAATTATAGAACAAGCATATGTTATCCTCCTCAAGCTTGACAAAAATAAAGAGGTACTGGTCAGCAATGACTAGGGAAAATTGGGAAGAAAAGTCAAAGAAACTTTGTTGGTAGCAAGTCGCTCTTGAACATGACACTTCCGCTCCATGTCCGAGTCGGGTTGGGTTGTTTCATTCACCGGTCACATCACCATGGTCACACCATACCATCCACATTTGGGGTTAATGCTACCAATCCATCACATCACTGTCGCTGATATGTTCAAGAGAAGTCATTCAGAGAGTTCACCTGTGTCTCACCCACTACCATATATTATACTCCATTCTTTAATGACCGCCACCCTGAACCTTATATCACCAGATCGATTTCACCTCCATTAAAATCATTTGCTCCGTTCCGTGTCATTGATGTGGGATTCATCAAGGCCCTCCTGTGACAGATCACTTCTTGTCGACATCAGCTCATTATCCAAGAAGTTGATCTAGGAACACCCCATTCAGTACTTTGAAGCTTGCATGCCTCAATGGCAAGTTTCTCACTTCCGGCGACAGGTTTACATCAATGGCCTTCGACCGAAAGATTTTGTGTGGTGTTCGACGCCAAGTCCTTTATTCACACCACGTGAATTGTACTGCAGTACCTTGAGGCTCATTATCATTATCGGTGATTCCTCTCACGCTTGTTAACAGTTTATATCATTGACTGGTAATCAAGCGATGTCTTTCCATGTTCGACTTCAGAACATTTCTCACATGGATCGACTTGTACTTTGAGTGAAGATCGGACGAGATTGAAGACCACGGAACTAGTTTCATCCATCCAGGTTGTGATATATATTCAGGGAAATAAAGACATTAAATGTACATCATTGCAGCACAGATAATCATCCTATCGAAAGGATGATGGCTCTACTAGAATCATCAGTCTACACTCAGACGATTGTCTGTCCTATGTACATGAAAATGAATTTATAAAGCTGAGCATGGGAATACCCGCCTCATCTAGGTCATGAAAGTAGTATGAAGATAATGTATTGTATTGTATCTTATTAAGGGTTTCCTCCCAGCATTGAAAGAACTTCGGATCCTCATAATAAAGCATTTCACCCGACACCAAAAGATTAACGGCCTCATACTTTAGGGGGCAACTGTTATAGACATTTTTGGGCCCTACAACCCCAAGCATGAAATGTCCATAAACCAAGGGCTCCTAAGTCCCTAAAAGTGTTGTTCTAACCCCTAAAGGAACGAGGTCAACAGATTACAGCTTCTCCCAGAAGTTCTCCATGAGAAACTGCTTAGAATTTGTCAAAACAAGATCATTGCAGCTGATCCACTGGCTAGGTGCGTTGCATCTCACCCAAATACACTGTGAGGGTGCGTTGCATTTCAAAAGTCCCTTCTATGGGATGCGATGGGTGAGAAATGACAAATGGCAGTGTCATTCCGCGAGGTGGAGAGGCAATGGAAGCTTCCAGAATCTTCTCCTGTGACACTTGCCTCACTGAATTCGACCAAAGATGAGTAAGAGACCCTCAGTCTCCAAGTGGAAGCAAGAACTATCAGAGAGAAGACACTAATCAAATCACAAGCTGACTCATCCCCCTTCCAAATATCTATATATGGATCCCTCATCCCAGAGATCCAGAGGTTGGAATTTTGCAAATTGTAAGGAATTGTTGTTGGTTTCTTGAGACAAACATCAAATTGTTGGGTGATCTAAGCTTTGTTTGAGGTGAAGAGGGGCTTCTTTGCTGGGAGGTTGATGCTGGGTCGGAACAACTGGTTGTAACTCCTCCTGGCTCTTTTCTTGTTTATCAATAAAAGCTATTTGAGTTTTTCCTCCATGCTTTTGTATCATTGATGCTTGTTACATTTGTATCGTCAATTTACACCTGATCATATATTGTTTATGATTATAGATCCATGTCTTTGTATAGTGCTATGCTTTTGTGATCTTACAGGTACTTTGTGAAGCTGGGTGTGCAAGGGAGCAGGTAGCTGAGGACTATCAAAGAAGTGAGGGATCGAATTGAAGGATTAGCACAAGACAGAGGTTGGTCTTTCTGTTCCTCTCTATCTATAATTCATAAAGGAAAAACAAAAGTAGCTTTTCTCTATTTGTTTCTACGGCAGCTGTCACACCTTAGTGGGATAGAGCAGTTCTAAATAGACACTTTTCCCTATAACAATCGCGTGGTTCAGATATCATCATCTGCACGTTTTACGTTGTTGTAGGAGGCACTGCCTTTTTGTCACGGATCTGTGCTATCAACATGCAGCAATCTAGCAACGGATGGTCGAAATTCTCACAATAAGGGCATGACACTCGTGTTGGATTGGTACAACCCCACATGTAATGTCGTGGTCCCGCACAGTTGTAACAGATTAGCTGCCCGTGACCCCTTCCTGGTCCCATTCTGTCCCGTCCTCCATCACATCTTGGGAACCCACCATGCACAAACATCGTGGCTGAATCCTGACCTCGCCCCTGAGTCTGCATTCTGTAGGCTGGTGTCTGGTCCATCAACATTTGATAGCTATGACAATCTATTTCTTCGTGACCCACTGATCTACAAAATTTGCAAAAGAGCTGTTGTGGGGTCTGGTTCTATCTTGGCAATAGGTGACAGTTATTAGTGTTGTGCTTCGCTCCTACCTGAAATATTACACACTAGAGCAGGGCAATTGCACTTGGTCCTACCTGTACCTTTGGTCGCAACAGTGTTGGCCCCCCTGTTACCACAAAATTCACTCAGACCGGACAATGGTCTTTATTGTGTCCTTGGCTCCTACACTTTATACACCATACCTCCTCCCAGACTTCTGGGCATGGTGTTTGGTCTTGTTTTAGCATCTGTACTTCTAAACATAGATTTTGGACCTACACTTAGATTTGCTGAACTCCCAACCCTGGGTCCTGTACCGACGTTTCGTGCAGCCACATTTCTGCCTCCAGCGCTTCTGCTTGGGCTGAGATCTTTTGTTGTGACAAGGCCGACTTCAGATATGGTGTTAGTGTTGCGATGAACCAAGTGTGGTGCTATGCATACCATAGGGTCATGTTGGCCTTGCAAATAGTTCTTTTCAACCTTTCATCCAAATCCCATGGGGTCTCCCTAGGCATCATCATGATTTCTTTGAATCCCACAACTGACTATGCTTTTGACTTAGGTCAGCTAAACTCCTTTTTTAATTCAGTATGGATGTCTGCTATCCCCGCCATCGGGTTGATGCTTGAATAATTCATGTACCATGTTAGCGCGTGATCCTGCAGTGCGCTGACTAATATGGATTTCTTGATATTATCATCTGCGACCTGCTGCGTGTTCCATACTGATGTTAGTACAAACCAAAATTGTAAATTGTTCTGGGTCTTCACCTCTTGCTCCTTTGAACACTAGTAACTAAATCATGTTTGCCACAGTTACCCTTATTTGTCCCTGATCCTTTTGATTTTCCCATGCTCCCTTCTATCGAATCCTCGCACTTCACACCAGACACCCCTTATGCAGATCTTGGTGCTGGAAATGGAACCATTTGTTGGCTTATATGGGCCTGACCCAGGCTCAGAAGAATTATTTAGTCCAACAAATCCCGCAGCTACAGGCCCTTTCGGCAATATCCCGTGGAGCGTGGACTGAGGTCTCACCCGAGGTAGCAGGGGAGGGTGCTGGAACGAGGCTTCCACGCCCTAGGGATGTCTAGGTGTGGTCTAGAGGTTTCGCGCACTAGTTTTATAGCTTCTCGCTGCTCAGTTCTCACATAAATCCAGCTTGATTATCTCTTTCCTATTAGTGTGCTTCTCCTATTAGTGGAAGTAGTTACAAATTACCGAGGTCTTTAAGTAAACATTTAATCAACACAGTTGATTCACGCATAAAAGTGAACCCAGATTTACATTCATTTGAACCATAAATAGATTTAATCAAAAAGGTATTATGACAACTCAGAAGAAACACAAAATTTCAGAAGAAACTTATCTTTATTTCCACTTTTTCTTTAATACATCCAGATCTGTCTTACACACTCAGCTGCAGGGGTCCGCACACACAGCTATGGACTTTCCAGGCCTCTGCGCACACAGCTACAAAGCCTCTACCTAGTACCCTTATCCCTCAACTTAGACTTACAGACGATTTCAATTTCTCTACTTCAAGTACCCATTACATTCCATACTCTCAAGAACTTCCTTTCCCTCATAGAGGTGCACTCTATTTATACCCTTCCTTGGCCCGCGACCCCTGCGCAGGCGAACACTATTTACATTTCTTTATATTATTTTCGGGCGAACTACCCTTTGACTCAACCTATTACAATTCGCGCTCCACATATTTCAGAGTTTTTACAATAATTTAATCTTACTTTTTGGGATTTCTACCCCAAACTCATTATGCAGGACCTCTTCTTCCCAACAGAGTTCCAGCATGTCAGAGATCCAATACATTGGAGCAGGAACTATCAACGCTTAGAGGAGATCAATGGATCACAATATTGCAAGATCAGAACATCGACAATCAGAGAATCAAAACTTCTAAAAATGAAAACCTTTAAAAGTTTCCATATTGTTAAAAGTTATGATACCATGAAAAACCATCAGGGAACTCCAATAAAGATTAACAAAGGATTCCATCACAAAACTAAAGGTAGATGGGCCCTTTTCTCTCTCCTCTAGCGGGACACATGGTAACATATGACTAGTTCTGATAAGGACATGTGGCAGGAAATTTTGGAATATTAAGAGGGCTTAAGGGGTCAAATATGCGTGACACATGTCACCTCTCATGAGGTGTCATGTGGAAGTGATGATGTCATATCGGATATCGCATATAGGTGGTTGAGGATGTCGACAATTTATAATAGTTGGCAATTGAAAAAGTGCTGATAATGGGGCTCTGATACTAGGGCTGCACATGGTCGAGAAGAACTTATAGAACCAAGGGTGCTAAGCTCTTAACAATGGAAAAATGGCCCTAGGCAAGGAACAAAACTCCCTAGTGCCTTAAGGTTAAGCCTCCAGTCACTACACCCAGTCCCATGGAGGAAAATAGAAAGGGGCTAAATAAAAGGGGCTAAGGAAGTCAAAATTCTATTTTCGTAATGGGTTTAAGAATAGAAGTCCAGATGAGTAAAAGCTTTGAAGTGGAATTATGGAAATGTTACAGGACATAGTGGGCTTCGATAGTGTAATACAGAGAGTTATTTTATGGATGAGTTAGTAGTTGTGATTCCATGAAACCATTAAGGCCACCACAACTAATCTCTCCCATCTCTATAAAGTGCGAAATTCAGGCTATTAAGGGGAAAGAGACAAGTGAACTGACCAAATAACTAAAGAGCAACATTGTGGTAGAGGCCATCATAGGAATGTAAGGGAGATATTTTCCTCAACCATCATTTAGTTTTCCTTATTTCTTTTATTCTCTAATTCCTACATTTTAAAGAAAGGAATCAAATCCGTTGTAATGATTTTGGTAGCAGACCTTCGCACACTGAGACAACTAGTCGATTAGAAAGTTGGAGCTCGACTGAGATATTTTGTAACTGCTTTCAAATCTCCCCCTCTCCTTATAAAGAGAGGGAAGACACAATTAATAGAGGTTCTAGAATTATGCACCCAGGAGGCCCGAATTCTGTGGTCTCACTTTGGTTCAATTTGCTTGTTCACGAGGTCCTTGGGCTTATACAATTGCTAAAAGTAATGGATAGGTCATTTGGGGTCCATCTTCAAGGATTAATGAAAATGTTTTGCTGATTCCAATAAGAGAAATGCACAGTATGTTTCCCCTTTGTTTATCACTTTAGGTATGTATTTTCGCCTCTGAAATAGTGTAATGGAGCTAATGGTATCACTCCCTTTATGGTTGTATGTTTGTTACTAAGCAGTAAAAAGTACCTTTGTTAACTACAAATTTACTTATGTTATTTGGTAACCTATAGTACCTGTATGTGAACATATTTATTTATTGTTGATTGGTGGAAAATATATTCATGAGGCATAGAGATTGAGACATTTATTCATGCTCCACTCTTTCTACATTTTAATCTCCTCACTCTTCCATATTTATGTTGGATATTGTTGCTTAGGATTCTGTGTTCTATCCAGCCCTTTGCATCAATTCCCCTCCTTTCCTTCCTGTTGTTCATGTATACTACACCAACAATGTTAAGATGCCTATTGTTGTGTGTTGACAACCAAAACCAGAACATTTCTCTTTGATATTAGCCATATTTACCCCTTGAGTATTTAGATCTATGTGTTTTCTTAAGTTTATCTTGATGAAGAGCTATTGAACCAAGCTCCTAAATTATCCCTTTTCAAACTACGCGACATACAGAGTCGAGAAAAATTCCCTACTGATAATATTCAAAATAAGTCCTCTTAGATTTTTTTGGCACTGGCCCCTTTCTCTCAACCTAGGGGTTGTCTCTAGGAGGATTCTACATCTTCTGAAGCAATTGTGATAAGAGATAGAAAAAGCTACAACATCTCTATGGCACCATTCTCGAGGGATGATGTTTTCCTAAATTTCTCTATTTTGACCCTATTCCCATAAGCCTTAACCTCTATTTTATCTCTATTTAGCCCTCTCATTCCTACACTAGTCCAAGATAATAATCTATTCCTACATGTACTTTGTATTTCATAATTAAGATTTGTTAAGTGATTTATTAATTTCTTTACATATATTTCATACCTTCATAGTATCTCTTGTAGCTTATGTTTAACTTTCCTAAAAGTGATTGAATAACTAAGTTTTAATCATTATTTAATGTGATCAGTGCAAGCAGATTCCTGCACAACCAACGATGTTGCTCCATGATCTCTGTGATATTCCATGGGAGAGTTTTTGATCCACAACTCCTAGTTCGGTTGCAGGCTATCTGAGGATGGACATTGGAAGCATATAGTTAGGGATGCTTGCCAAGAATATGGTCTACAACCAGCAAATTCTACGTTTTATTGTAACCATCAGCTGGTTTTTGCAAAAGTTCGTTTGTTCGTCTATTTGGCCAAAAGGCTTTAATAGGGATTGACTGTAATTAGCAGAATATGGCTAAGGCTGAGAGACCATATATAATTTATATTGTAGGTAAAGCCAAGTTAGGGATATATGAGTTGTAGTTTTGTTTACATTCTAATTTTGTATTTCCCTCAGTTCTGGGAAGGATTCACACTGTCATGTATATTTGCTGATCAAGTTAATACAAGGAACGGACCACATTTTCTTCACGCTGAGTTTAATTTCTATTTCATGCATGATTAAGTGTTGAGTCTTTTCGTTTCCTAAATGGGAAACGAGTTGGTTGGCTAGGGCCCAACAAAACCAGCTCGCTTACCCTTGTGTTTTTTCCATTTGAAAAGTTTGTGTGAACATTTATTTATTTGTAGTTGTGTGGCTTTGATTTCTCTTATGTTTATTTCATAGTTCTAGGATTAATTCATTTTACAGTTAAGAGTGAACAGATCTGTAGTTTGGAAGTTTAATTAAGTTTATTTCTTTCTTGCAATTTCTTTCGTGCAAACTTTTTTCTTGCAATTTCCTTCCCGCAATTCTTTTCCTGCAATTTTTGTCTTAGTTTTCTTCCTCTCGGGTCGTGCAAGAAGGTTCTTCCTGTACGAGTGCATGTAGTTTACTGCACTCTGGTTTTACTTTACAATATGTGTTACGTTCCTTTCCTGCTTATAATTTCATTTATTCCTTCAAGAAAACGTGTTGTGAATTCAAGTAATCATTCTCAATGTTGAGAATTATACTTCTGAAGGATCTCTACATGAATTAAGAAAGAATGCTATTACAAACACTATACTTTATACTTGCAGTTTATGACTTAAGAACAAGGAAAATAAATGTTATAAGTGAGTTGCCGAATGTCAGTTGATGCATGCAAATTACTTTGGTTGCTGCTTGATTATTTTGAATGGTTTGTTCTTTATGAAATTTACTTTCATTGCAAAGTCCAGTTAATTAAAGCATTCTTTTTCACATGCAATTTATCTTAGAATCTAGATTGCAATTGCAACTCTTTTAAACATGTCTTTTAATTCTTTCAAAAGTAAATTAGAAACTTTGGTGAAGGAAGCTTTTTCTCGGTGCAAGAGCTGGTCTCTTGTCACATGAACATAGTGCTTTAAGCCTTGAGGTTGAGAGCACCTCCACAAAGACATATGTCTTCATTAAAGAAGGTAAAATATACTTTTTCAGATAAGCACGTTACCTTCACTAGTGCAACCAGATTGTAATTGTACAAGAACAAGTTTCTTGGTGTAGAAGGAAGATCAATTGGTTTCCCACTTGTTAAACTATTAACCATGTATGCTGAAGATAAACATAGTATTTCATTTCAGTATTTAAGATTTCTTCCAGTTGTGTGAAAGTTACTTTACTTGATTTCCTTGCAAATTATCCTTTTACATTCCATCACTAGAATTTCTTTGGTGTCAATTGTCTTTAAGATTGTTTTCTATCTAATTTTGCAACATTTCGGTTGAGAAGTAGGATTCGGAATAGGAAACGTTCATACCACTTCTGGCATTGCCTGTGTTTCATCTCCAAGTTTATGAAACCCCTGGGATGATAATTAAGTGTTGAGGAGTTTTCTTAAGTACAATTCCTGCACCCAACATTTTGGCACCCTTGTCGGGGAGGCGATTTGAATTTGTAAGAATTTTCCATATTTTTGCAATAGAGGTAAGTTTGCTTTTATTCTTTTCTATAGTGTGCTTCTATTTACTTGAAGGAATTTATAGGTGTCTAGTTATATTTAAGTTACAACATTTTTATTGAAATTTTGTTTTGTCATGTTTTGAAATGAATGCCTAAAAGAGGTAGGGGTCTGAATTCCACTAGGGGCCAAAGAAATAGTGATAAATCTAAAACCAAATCTCATATCGGGCCTTCTTTTGTAGGCAAAAAATCCAAAAAAATCAAACTCATCATGCAGGAATAGTCCACTTGTACTCTGGTAGCAGTGGTCCAGGTGTGACACAACCCACAAAGGGGAAGAGGGGAGCTATTAGAACCCATAGTCAACCTTCTCATCCTGTTGAGAGTGGTTTGTGTGGAAGAACAACAATAGCATATTAGGAAGACCATCGGAAGGAACTGGTGAAAATCAGGTAAATGAGGAACAATCCAATTTTGGATTTCAAATTGTGGATCCTGATACACAAGTACAAATGAAAAATATTTCACCATCAACACTTCCTCATTTCTATGGTAAGGTATATGAAAATCTAGACTCTTTCCTATTTGAGTTTGATATTTTGTGTAGATGTTATGATTATTGATCTGATGCTCAGAATTTAAAGTTGTTTCCTGCAACTCTCAAGGATGCAACACTCCGCTGGTTCATGGGACTAGGAGGAAACACTGTATCTTCTTTAGAATAGATGAAGAGAGTGTTCTTGTAAAAATATCAAGAGTATTGTAAGACTAGAGATATTCAAGATGAAATATTTACTATTGTGCAAAATGATGATCAGAATCTAGACGACTACTCGAAGAGATTCTTGTACATCCTCCAAAGGTCAAAGCACAAATTTGATCTAAGTACCATTAGAACCTTGTTCTTACGGGGGCTTACTTACGATGCTAGGAATAATTTAAATCTATTATGACAAGGGGATATTGCTCAAAAATATTTTGATCAAATTTGTGACTTGTGTAGGAAATTCTCGAGGAACCAATATAGATCCAGTGAAGGAATGTAGAATAGAAATAAGACAACTGAATCTACTGATGTTATGATTATTGGATTAGAGAACAAAATGGGAATATGAAAATTGAAATAATGAATATTGTTAGCAAACAAATAGACTCTTTGAAGTTTCAACAAAAACTTGTAGAAAAATAAGAGTCATTGTCCATTTTTTGTCCAAAATGTAGAAGAAAGCATCTTTTAAGAGAATGTCCTCTCGATATTAAAGAAACTAATAAATGTGCAATTTTTATAGAGAACCATTCCATAGAAAATTGTCCCTCCATACCTGGGTTGAAAGATGTACTAGAAGGAGGACAACCTGAAGCCAAATCACTACATGCTATGGGAGCATGAATAAAATGGCCTCACGTAAGTGCAGCTATGGCTCCTGAACCTCCACCACATTTTTTTGGTTATAATGCACATTCATGTTCCTATCCTAACAGTAGTCACTCTCAACATTGGCAACATGGGAACCAATATCATTATGGACAACCCTCCCAATCTTGGCAATAAGGATGGAGAAGGCCAAAGCATTCACATCATTCACATCATTCCTATCCTACACCTATGGAGTCATACCCTCCTAAATATGCACCTTACCCAATGCCACAACCATCATTATCTCAGTTGAGTCAGCCAATGCCACCATTGCCTTTACCTCCACCGTTTTGACATTCTCAGCTGCTTACCCAACCTTTACCCAACCCCGATAACGAAGTGGTATAGATGATCCATTCTATGAACCCGTTTTCCTCATCCATATAGCAGTCCATGCTAGCTAGATTCAATGACCTCCAATTGAGATCGAGGAAGATAGTAACCTTAGAAAATTAGAAACAGCCTATGGTGATTTATCAATGAGAAAGGTGAGGAGGAAACTCCTAACCATTCTGAAAACGATGACACCATCCACCCTATCCCCATTCCTTATGATCCATTTACATCTTCTTTGAACCGACCTCCCTATCCAGAGAGGTTAGTTGTGGAGAAGAAGGACACCATTCCTGAGACTAGCATGACTTCTGAGCTTAGGAACTTTTTCATAAAGGTACCTTTGCTCCAAGCTATTAAAGAGATCACCATTTTCACAAAAATCATTAGGGAACACTATCTCAAGAAGCCAGGAAGGAGAATATTAGAACCTCAAACCATTCAATTTGTTGGTAGAGCGGCAATGATAATGACAGGGTGTATGCACATGGAGAAATATACTGACCCCGGAAACCCTATTGTCTCTATTTAGATAGGCAATGTCTTTGTCCCCATTATACTTATAGACCTAGGGGTATCCATTAATGTTATGACCAGGAAAAACATGGATCAAATTGGATTGATCCATATGCGTCCTACTCCCACTGTGCTTGAACTAACAGATAGATCTAAAATCAAGCCAGAAGGGGTATTGGATGATGTGGTTGTTTCTCTAGACTCTTGGGAATACCCTAGAGACTTCATTGTGCTTTAGCCAAAGAACCTTGTGGGAGGACATCCCTTGATCTTAGGATGACCATGGCTTGCTATGGCCGATGCGTATATCAGATTCCATTCTGATGAGATGTATATTTTCCATGGAGATTCCAAGAAGAAGGTCACCTTGTATCCACCTGCTAGATCCATTCAAGAGCCCTGAGACACTTTATGGTTAGACTACAGTAGTGATGAGGAGACTCAGTGTGTTTCCTTGATACATCAGAATGTTGAGTTCTCACAAGAAGGTGAGATTCAAGAGTTCCTGACTAATCTAGACACCATGCCCCATTTTGAGTCAATGAGTCAGATTTTTAGTCTAGATTTTCACGAAAGATATGACTCTCTACCTCCCTTGCCACCATCTCTAGTGACACCTCTGCATATTCTTGATCCTGATACCACTTTTTTTGAGATTAGTCCAGGTAAATCCTTGCATATCAGTTCAGACTTGGATTCTTCCCAGCAAGAGTAGCTTGTGAATTTGTTGTGAAACCATCTTGATTCCTTTGTATGGGGCTATGAAGATATGAAAGGCATCCCTCTTGAAACTTATACCCACCATATCTATATTCAGGATGGAGCCCAACCTGGCCGACAACCCCAAAGGTGAACAAACCGAGCTATAAGAGATGTTGTAAAGGAAGAATTGCAAAAACTCTTAGATGTTGATTTTACCTATCCTATTTCTGACAGCTAGTGGGTCTCTCCATTGGTCTTAGTCACAAAAAATATGGGAGATGGCGCACTTGTATTAACTACAGAGAATTGAATAAAGCCACTCTCAAAGACTACTTCCCCCTTCCTTTCATCAATGAGGTACTTGATACTCTTGCTGGTATGAAGTACTTTTCTTTTCTAGATGGCTTTAGTGGGTATAACCAGATACAGATTGCACTCAAGGATCAAGACAAAACCACTTTTACATGTCCATGGGGTATATTTTCTTACCAAGTGCTTCCCTTTGGGCTATGTAATTCCCCAACTACCTTTCAAAGGGAGGTCTTGGCCATTTTTGCTGATGTTGAGTGTGTGGAAATAACTATGGATGACTTTTCTATGTTTGGTGATTCATTTCAAGAAGCCCTCAAGAATATAGAAAAAGTGCTTCTTCATTGCCAAGAAGTTCATCTCTACTTGAGTGATAAAAAATGCAGATTAATGTGCAAGGCAAGGGTGGTTCTTGGCCATCTTATTTCTAACAATGGTATCCAGGTTGACCCTACAAAAATAGAAATTATGTTGAGTCTTCCTATGCTCAAAACTCACAGGGAAGTGAGAGGTTTTCTAGGACACGCAGGCTAATATAGGAGATTCATTGGCAATTTCTCAAGGAGATCTACCCCTCTTTTCTGACTTTTGGCTAAAGATAGTGAGTTTCCTTAGTCCACAGCTTACCAATAGTCCTTTGAGACATTGAAGGAAAAACTAGTCTAGGCACCAATTTTGAGAGGACCAAACTAGTCCCTGCCATTTCATATTTCCTATGGTGCCTCAAATACTACTATTGGCGCAACTTTAGGACAAGAAGAAGACAAACAATCCTATGCTATTTATTTCATTAGTAAAAACTTGTCACCTGCTGAACTAAATTATACGGTTACTGAGAAAGAGTTTTTAGCTGTAATTTTTTCCATTAATAAATTCAGACATTATATTACAGGATATGAAGTCTTTGTACATACTGACCATTTTGCAATAAGATATTTGATGAATAAACCATCAACTAGTGATAGAGTGAATAGGTGCTTATTATTGTTACAGAAATTTAATATTACCATTAGATAGACTAGGAAAATTAAATGTAGTAGCAGATTATCTTTCAAGATTAAATAATCCTAGAGACACAATTTTGTTGATGATGATTTTCCTGATGAACACATTTTTGTTGTGTCAACGAAATCCCCATGGTTTTCTGACATATCTAACTATTTAGTCACTGAGAAATTACCACCTCACTTATCCGCTCGTGAAAAGAGGAATATCATACAGAAAAGCATTGCACATTCCTGGATTCAAGGAGACCTCTTTTACACCGAAGCAGGTCTCATTATCCATAGATGTGTAAGAGAGGAAGACGTGTTTGATATTTTAAAATCTGCCCATCATTAACCTTGCGGGGGTCACTTCACTGATAATTGAACTGCATACAAGGTGTTACAATCTTGATATTTTTGGCCGTCCTTGTTTAAGGATGCCAAACAGTACATCAAGTGATGTGACAACTACCAGGTAATTGGCCAACCTAATCAAACCAATGAAGTGTCTTTATGTCCTCAGGTTATGATTGAGCCTTTTGAAAAATGGGCCATTGATTTTCTAGGACCAAGAAATCCAACATCATTAAAGAAAAAGAATATTTGGGTTTGTACAAATTTCGTTACAAAATGGGTAGAAGCTAAAGTTGTTACTTTTTCTACTGAAAGAGTTGTTCATTTTATTTTTACTGAAATCTTTACTAGATTTGGTGTGCCTAGAGAAATAGTTTCTGAAAATGGAGCACAGTTTTTTTCTAATATGGTAGAAGGCGTGATGGAGTACAAAATATAGCGCAGGAAATCTACAGTGTATCACCCACAAGCAAATGGTGAGGTGGAGTCCACAAACAAGGTGACTAAGTCCATCCTCACAAGGATAGTAAATATTAACAAAAGGGATTGTGCTAACAAATTACCAGAATCATTGTGGGCATACCGAACCACTTGGACGAACAACATAGGACACACACCATATGAGCTGGTGTATGGGAAACAAGTCCACTTGCCAATAGAATTCCAGATCAAGACTTTCAGGACTGCAATCCAATTGGATCTAGATATCTTTGAAGCACAACAACAACGTCTTATACAGAGAAATGATTTAGATGAATTTCGAAGGGATGTTGAGTAGAACATCTTGGTTCAACAACAATGCAAGAAGTCGCATGACAAGTCTATCTAGTAGAAGTAATTCCAACCAGTTGATTGGGTGCTTCTTTAAGATTCTAGATTCAAATATTTTAAAGGGAAATTCCATACACACTGGATGGGACCCTATGATGTGGTAAAAGTGTTTGAAAATGGAGTAGAGATCGAAACTATTGATGGACGAAATTTTGTGTTGCTAGTAAATGGGCATAGATTGAAGGTATATTTTCAGCCACTTACTAAAGGAGATTTTATGCAGCAAGTCCAACAACCATTTGAAAAGGAGTTGGTAGGTGGTAACACCAGCCTGTGGAAGATTTTATTCCTTCTTCTCCTCATTAAAAAAAAAACAATAAAAGGAAAAAAATAACAATTTTTTTTCCCGTAATTATGAAAATCAGTTGACTGACATGATTGTAGAAGGATCAACCCAAAAACCAGCATGCTGGAAAGAAGATCAAAATTTCAATAAAAAAGGGAATGTTACTTGATTTTTAGATATGCTAGCTGCCACCAAGAAGAAGCAGGTTCAAGGAACCCAACCCTTACCCAAGTTTGGGGTAACTAGCATGGAAATTTTTATCCAAGTAAATGATTAATTCCCACTGCAATTACTTTTTCTAGCACCAGTATAGGCAGACCTTGAAGATAAAATCGTGCCTTTCTTCTATTTTATCATTTCGTATTTCCCACTATTTTTCTTTTTCTAAATCGCCAATGAATTACCCTCCTCTTTCTTCTAAAGAAAACTACCCTTACCCAATCTCGTAAAATCCCTGTATTTCCCTTGAATTTTCTTCCACATCCCATTCTCGTTTATCCCCCTTGGTGATATTGTTCCTGGAATCCCTGCAGTAATGTTCCTTCCCATTCTAAAAATTACCCCTTTCCCACTTCTTTATTCCCTCATAAATTGATTGCAGGATTTGATGCAGTCAATCTAGAAGGCCTGCTCATGAAACACTAAAGGATGGAAAATAAAACTTTCCTTGTATATTGAGGCAAGAAAGAAAACTAGATACAAAATTGTGTTCTATCAGAAATGTTATTTTGGTAAAGTTGTTGGTGCAAGATGCGCAGTGCAAGCAATTAGTGCAAGCACAATATAGTGCAACCATGATGCAGTACGAGCAGTCAGTGCAAGCACGATGCAGTGCAAGCAGGATCAGTGTAGGAGCATGACATACTGTGGAAGCAAGTGTAAAACAAATTTCACACAGTATAGGAGCATCTTATGAATAATGTTTATGGAATTTTATTCCTTTGTACATGAGTGATTCCTGCACTAATAGACCATGGCATTATATATTTTAATTGATACTTTGTTTTATCATTTACTGACATAGGAAAATTTTTAAAGTACAAGATATATTGGGTTCTGAAATCTAACTTCTTAGTGGGTACTAAAATGTCTTAATTTAATTACGAGGTAGACCGTGGGATAGTACAAGTTGTCCGAAAACTCATAACACACCTCCCTTCGAACCAATCTCCCATCACTTGTTCATCATTGTCTTACCTCTTAACCCGATCATTATGACCATTACACCATTGTCGCATAAGCCTCCGCCACATCCAATCATTATTGCTCACCTATAGAAGGATGATATGTACCTACATCTAAACTGAGGATCAGTTCTTTTATCATTAAACATGATTGCTTGGATGGGACTGAAAGGAAAATGGATGGATGGACCTCCAACATAAAATTCTGAGCAATCGTTGGTATCGCTCACTAAAATCCTTTTGAGGTTCTGACAGGGAATTGGGGCAAATTCAAACATGGCGCCCATAGGGAATGAGCCATCATCCTTGAAGGAGATAGAACAGACTGTAGAATACTAGAACAGTCTTCCACTATTGCAAGAATCCATATTCCTTCCATTTTGTATAAGTTCGATGGCTTCGACATGGCCTTGGTGCTGGAGTTTTCGAATACATTTGAAAGAGGTGGAGCTAGGGTCAACTCATTAGAATTCGAAGTCACAAAGGAGTCCATTGCATGAGATACAAGCTTGCCAACTGCAGGGGTGCAGTGGTTCAAAAAGGAGTGGCTTGAAAAGAAAAAATGGCATTGGTTTGTGAGTGACAAAAACTTTGAGGTTGACTACAAGAATGGGCTTCCGCAGAGCGCCATGCTTTGAAAATGGCGAGACCTCCTATTCATACTACATAAATTTGTGACTTGCGAGGGACCTTACTAATTAGTGTTTGTGTACCACATGAAATTGTTGTTGCACTTCGAGTCAGGGAAACTTATTAATTTTCCTTACTATCTACATTGAGGTCTCGAGAAAATGGTGAGGGTGTGCAGAGTGGGAACGCAAGCCAAGTCACAAATAAGCTATATCATCATGTGCTTATCACAATCCTTGTCAAGAAAGTGCTGGAAGAGAAGGGAATGACCTGGAAGGCATTCTTGAAGGCGTTTCAGGCGAGGACTACAGGGAAGTCTACTGGCACAAGTACAAGAAAGAAAAGGAAGGCACATACACCGTCCCCTGCCAAGAAATAGGGTAAAAGCACTCGGGTGCAAGCGAAAAAGAGTTCTGTAGAAGGCATTCTGCCCTTGGCAAAGAAAAGGAAAACTAGAACCTCGACAAGGAAGAAAACTATCTCTCTAGTGACAAATCAGTATCGGTCAAGATCTCTGATTGTGATTGATTAATCACCTCAGGTTTCACATGAAGACCATAATATTTTAGTTCTCGCAGATGCAACGACCCATATGTGGTAAATGAAGAAAATATGGAAAAGGAAGATGACATAGTGTTGTCTACACTTGTTCTTAGATTAAGAAAGAAGAGGATGACACTGAGTGTAGAAGAAGCTTAGGAAGAGTGTCACGAGGATGATGAGGCATAGCACATGGAGACCCTCGACAATTTTGATCAATAAGACATCGAAACCCTCAATGTTTTTTATGAACATGGTACTGAAGCCCCTGATGGTTTAAATTAATAGGGTACTGAATCCCCTGAAGAATTGAAAGAATAGGGCATTTAAAACCCTATGGAGTTAAGTGTGCAAGGTACTGAAACCCTTGGCACAAAGGTTGTGGAGGGCATCACAACCCTCGGTGATAAGGAAACCCCAGGCATAGAAACTTTTGGCGATGTCATAATGCAACCACTGGATGATCTTAGTCTCAACAATGATGAGACTTTCTTGGAGTCTATTGTAGAGAAGGTATTTACACTAGAGGATCTGAATATAGATCCCTCTACCCTCTACCTCAAAACCGAATAGTGGAATTAGTGTAGCAAGTTCATGACTTGGAGGCTTTGAACCAGGTCATGAAGGAGCAAAATTGGCAAAAGCAAGGTGAGGTAGAGGTGCTCGCAGAAGTCAAGAAGCAGAAACAACAAGTGAAAGTATGGAAGTATGAGGCATCCAAGTGCTAGAAATGCCCCAAGAAGGTGACTAATTAGCTCAAAAGAGCCCGAGGTAAAAATCCAAGGGTAGTGAAAGTAGGGATGGGTATAGAAGTATAGGATTGAGAGTTGGCCACCCATTTTTGAAGATTTTTTGAAGAAGGTAAAATGTTGAGTGAGGACACACAACAACTTAGGGATGGGAGGATGTTGGTGTCCCAAATTTCTCTATTTTTACCTAATTCCCATAAGCCTTAACCTATGTTTTATCTCTGTTTAACCATCTCATTCTTGCACTAGTCAAAGATAATCATCTATTCCTACATATACTTCATATTTCATAATTAATATTTATTAAGTTCTTTATTAATTACTTTACATATATTTCATACCTTTTTAGTATCTATTGTAAATTATGTTTAACTTTCCTAAAAGTAATTGAAGAACTAAGTGTTAATCGTTATTTAGCATGATCAGTGCAGGCAGATTCATGCACCGCCAACAATGTTGCTCCATGATCTCCATGATATTCAACGTTGGATTTTTTGATGCATAACTCCTAGTTTGGTTGCGGACTATCCAAGGATGGACATTGGTAGTCTATTGTCAGGGATGCTTCCCAAGAATATGGTCTACGGATAGCAAATTCTACTTTTTATTATAGCCATCAACCAGTTTTGCAAAGTTCATTTGTTAGTCCATTTGGCCAAAAGGCTTGAATAGGAAATCATTGTAATTAGTAGAATATGGCTAAGGCTGAGTGACCATATATAATGTAGATTGTAGTTAAAGCAAAGTCAGAGATCTATGAGTTATAATTTTATTTACTTTGTAATTTTGTATTTACCTCGATTCTGGGATGGATTCGCATTATCATGTATATTTACTGATAAAGTTAATACAAGGAACAAACCATGTTTTCTTCATGATGTTTTTAATTTCTATTTCATGCATGATTAAGTGTTGAATAGTTTTGTTTCCTAAATGGGAAATGAGCTGGTTGGCTAGGGCCCAACCAAACCAGCTCGCTTACCCTTGTGTTTTTGTCATTTTAAAAGTCTGTATGAACATTTATTTATTTGTAGTTGCATGGATTTGATTTCTCTTATATTTATTTAAGAGTTCTGGGATTATTTCATTTTACGGTTAAGCGTGAATAGATCCATATTTTGGAAGTTTAATTAAGTTTATTTCTTTCTTGCAATTTTTGTCTTAGTTTGCTTCTGCTTGGGTCGTGCAGGAAGGTTCTTCGTGTACCAATGCATGTAGTTTCCTGCACTCCGGTTTTACTTTACAGCAAGTGTTACATTCCTTTCCTGCTTATAATTTCATTTATTCCTACAAGAAAAGGTATTTTGAATTCAAGCAATGATTCTCAATCTTAAGAAGTATACGTCTGAATGATATTTACATGAATTAAGAAATAACCTTGTTACAAACACTATACTTTGTACTTTCAGTTTATGACTTAAGAACAAGGAACATAAATGTTAGAAGTGAGTTTCTGAAACTCTGTTGATGCAAAAAAATTACTTTGATAGTTGCTTGATTATTCCAAATTGTTTTTGCTTTATGAAATTTACTTTCATTGCAAAGTTCAGTTAATTAAAGCATTCTTTTTCACATGCAATTTATCTCAGAATCTAGCTTGCAATTGTAATTCTTTTCAACATGTCTTTTAATTCTTTTGAAAGTAACTTGGAAAATTTGGTGAAGGAAGCTTTGTCTTGGTTCAAGAGCTGGTCTCTTCTCATAGGAATAAAGTTCTTTAAGACTTGAGGCTTAGAGCACCTCCATAAAGACATAAGTCTTCAGTAAAGAAGGTAAAATATACTTTTTCACATAAGTATTGTACCTGCACTAGTGCAAGTTGATTGCAATAGTACAAGAATAGGTTGCTTGGTGTAGAAGGAAGATCAATTGCAAAACAGATCTTGCAAGGGCTCACTTGTTAAACTATTAACCATCTATACTGAAGATAAACATAGTATTTCATTTCATCATTTAATATTGCTTCCAGTTGTGTGAAAGTTCCTTTATTTGATTTCCTCACAAATTATTCTTTTACTTTCCAGCACTCGAATTGCTTTGGTGTCGATTGTCCTTAAGATTGTTTTATGTCTAATTTTGCAACATTTAATTTAAGAAGTAGGATTAGGAATATGAAAAGTTCATACCACTTCTGGCATTGCCTGTGCTTCCTCTCTAAGTTTATGAAGCCCCTGGGTTGTAAATTAAGTGTTGAGGAGTTTTCTTAAGTGCAATTCCTACACCCAACAAGGAACAAATCAGAATAATTTTCCTTGGTATGAAAAGTTTTACACTCCCTCTGTCGGTTAAGCAAGGGAAGTGTGGTTTGAAGATCCCTCACCTTGGCGACTCCACTGTTTGAATCATATTGTAAACACCTTGGAAAATCCATTGTCTATATCTTATTGTAAATTTCCTGATGATTCCACTCTTTGAATCTTATTGTAAACACCCTAGCGACTATATAGATTTATTTGGTCATAATGGCATTCAAGATGCCTCATACTTGCTCTGATGCTAAATAACGAAAAACATGCCCCTAAATTTGAACTTGAGATAACTCACCTAAAGGGGTTTTAAAAATGGTCATTCCTGCATTCTGCGCCAACAAATTTTCCCCTTTGGATCTTTTTTTGTTGGTTATCCCAATCATGTCCCATCAGTTCATGAATGGTATACCTATTTTCCTAGTTTCAGTGGAAACATAGATGGAAGGTTGGACAAGCACCTCAAACATTTTCATGAATGCAAGGAACAACTGGGTTTGTTTTCGAAGATGTGAAAATGAAATTGTTCATGTATTATTTAGAGGGAGATGCTAGACTTTGGTACAAAACAATACCTCATGGAAACATATCTTCCTTAAAGAGCTTTCACATAGAATTCAATCATTTTTTCAAAAGATTATATCCACTGGGTGCTTTGTTTGAAGATTGTTGTGCACATTTTAATGCTGAAAATATTTTGAAGGTTAATGATCATCTTAAAGATGTTTCTGGGGCTGAATCCCAAGAAAACATATACTCACATCAAGAAGAATCATCCAGTGATAAAGAAAGAGAATGAAACATTATCGAGTTGCAAACAAACCCTCAAAGATATTATTCTATTGAATTGTATGATTCTCCTTCTTATGATTCATATGACTCTGATGAGATGTTGAGCAATGCAAGAATACAACACCCCCAGTCATGGGAATTAACAAAAAAAGAGGAGACCCACCATGAGGTTGACAAGGAGGCTCCAGTTTATGATTCACATCCTTCACCTGGAGAACAATTTCAAAAACCTTCTCCAATATATGATTCAAATGATTTAGAGGAGTATAATATGGTTGCAGACATTCGAAGTGATTTTCTTACAAATAAGTGGGAAAAAAATCATCAACAACAACTTCTTCAAGAGGAGCCCAAGGTTGAAGATCCAAGCAATGTCTGTGACTACCTATTGCAGAAATATTCCTCCATGGACACTGTTCAAGAAAGGGATACAACTATAAATTCTTCTCATCAGTTCCATGATCCAGTAGCTGACTACATGACATCTTCCTTTGGCCTGCAACAATATACATCAATTCCAAGGTATGTGTCAAATTTTTGGTCTAAATTTTTCATGGGGTGCATGCCGATTTTTGTCACTAATTTTCAAGAACACAGCCCAATTAGAAGGTTCATGGAAGAGATTAAAAGAGTTGAGCATCAATTATCAAGCTGGGGGCACATATCAAAATTTTTGTCCAAATATTTCATGTGGTAGATGCATGTTTTAATTGTTAAATTTTTAGAGAATGATGGCAAACGGTCCAACACTTTGACGTTTAGATGGTATCATTGGAAGTTTGACTTCACTTGGGTGAATTGAGCCTTGTACATAAGTAGGATTTGTAAAAAAATAATCTTACCACATGAGCATTTAATTTCCAGTTTCTAGAAGTTTGTAGTTCTGCATTTTAGTATTATGAGGAAAGGACTCCCAACAAATAAAGTTTCGTGAAGATTTTCTCATTCTATTGGTTCAATGTATTTTTTGACTCCATGCCCAATGGTGAAGGCTACTAAGTCGGTAGGTTCTCAACACCTTTCCAGCAAAGCACTGTCCCCAATTGGAGCCAATGTTGTTACTTACTGCAAAATATGTTTTCATATGTACAAAGAGTAAATGAGAAGAGACATTTTTAGTCTGTTTTCAAGAAGCAGAAGGAATCAAAGCCTAAATCTTACCCTCTCCATTGGAAAGTGCTCTAAACAAGCTTTCCAATGATATGTTAAAGTCAAAAATGGACTATTGGATCAAAATATTTGGTCTGCTAAAGTTCAAGGATTGAAGCCTTAGGAAGGAATATCAGAGGTTCAATAAATCGGAGGTCACATATTGGAGGTCCAGCATGTCATAGGTCCAATACATCGGAGGTCACACTGTTGGAGCTCGGAGGATATCGGCGCATTGCAATATCACAACATCGAAATATCAACAATTGGAGAATTAGAACATCTGAAAGTGCAAAGCTTTAAAAGTTGCAATACTGTTAAAAGTTCTAATAGCATTAAAAACCACCGAGAACTCCAATAAAGATTACAAAGGATTTCGTCACAAAACCAAAGGTGGATGGGCCCTTTTCTCTTTCCTCTAATGAGCCATGTGGAAACATATGACTGGTTTTGATAAGGACATGTGGTAGGAAATTTTGGCATTTTAAGAGGGCTTAAGGGGGAAAATTTGTGTGACATTTGTCACCACTCATGAGATGCAACGTGGAAGTGATGATTTCATATCAGATATCACATATTGGAGGTTGAGTATGTCGATACTTTATAACAGTTAGCAATTGAAAAAGTAATGATAAGGGGGCTCTGATATTAGCATTGGCAGATGGTCGAGAAGAACTTATAGAACCAATGACACTAAGCTGTTAACAAAGAAGAAAAGGACCTCGGGAAGGAAAACAATGCCCTAGCACCTTAAGGCTAAGACTCTAGTCACGCACCTAATCCCATGGAGGAAAATATAAAGGGCCTAAACAAAAGGGGCTAAGGAAGTAAAAACTCTATTTTCATGATGCCTTTAGGAATAAATGTCCCGATGAGTAAAAGCTCCAATGTGGTATTATGGCAATGTTATAGGACATAGTGGGCTCCAATAGTGTAATAAAGAGAGTTATTTGATGCATGAGTCAACAGTTGTTATTTGCGACACCACTAAGGCCACCACAACTGATCGCTCCAAGCTCTATAAAGTGGGAAACACAAATTTTTAAGGGGAAAGAGAAATGCGAATCGAGCAAATAAAAAAAGAGGAGTATTGCGAAAAACTCCATCACACGAATGGCAAGGAGATATTTTCCTCAACCATCATTTAGTTTTCGTTATTTATTTTATTTTGTAATTTTTGTATTTTAAAGAAAGTAATCAAATCCTTTGTAATGATTTTGGCAGCAGACGTTCGCACGCTGAGACAACTAGTTGATTAGACAATTGGAGCTTGGCTGAGAGATTTTGTAACTGCTTTCAAATCTCCCCCTTTCATTATAAAAATAGGGAAGAAACACTTAACATGGGTTCTATAATTTTGCATCCAAGAGGCCTGATGTGGTCCCACTTTGGTTAAATTTGCATGTTCATGCGGTCCTTGGGCTGATACAATTTTTAAATATAATGGATAGGTAATTTGGGGTACATCTTCAAGGATTAATGAATTTTTTTTGTTGATTCCAATCAGAGAAATGTGCAGTATATTTCCCCTTTGTTTATCACTTCATGTATGCCTTTCCTCCTCTAAAATAATGTAATGAAGTTGCTGGTATCACTCTCCTTATGGTTGTATGATTTTTTCTAAGTAGTAAAAAGTACTTATGTTAACTACATATTTACTTATGTTAATTAATAAACTATAGTATCTGTATGTGAAGAGATTTACTTATTGTTGTTTGGTGGAAAATGTATTCATGAGGCATAGAGTTTGAGACCTTAATTCGCGCTCCTCTCTTTTTGCATTTTCATCTCCTCACTCTTCCATATTTCTGTTGGATATTGTTGCTTAGGATTATGTGTTCTATGCAGTTGTTCACATCAATTCCCTCATTTCCTTCCTCTTGTTCATCTATACTACAACAACAATGTTAAGATGCCTATTCTTGTTTTTCGGTGACTAGAACCAAGACATTTCTCTTTGAGATTAGCCTATTTACCTCCTTAGTATTTAGATCTACGTGTTTTCTTGAGTTTACCGTAATGAAGGACTATTGAGCCAAGCCCCTGAATTATCTCTTTTCAAACTACATCACATATGGAGTGCCACAAAAATCCCTACTAATAATATTCAAAAGCACTCCTCTTAGATGTTGTAGGCACTAAACCCTTTCTCTCAACCTGAGGGTTATCTCAAGGAGGGTTCTACATCTTCAGAAGAAAATGTGTGACAAGAGACAGAAAAAGCTACAACATCTTTCTAGTGCTTTTGTCGAGAAACGATTCAGAATACGTTTCCCTAGGTACGATAATTTTTACATTCCCTCTGTCAGATGAGCAAGAGAAGTGTGGGTTGAAGAGATCTCACCATGGTGACTCCACTCTCTGAATATTATTGTAAACACCTTGGCGAATCCATTGTCTATACCTTATTGTAAACATCCTGACGACTCCACTGTTTGAATCTTACTATAAATGCCCCAGCGACTCCACTGTATATATCCTTATTTGGTCATCTTGGCCTTCGAGAGGCCTCATACTCGCTCTGATGCTAAACATAATAAAACTTGCTCCTACATTTCACTAATACAAAATGGCTAATTAATTACTTAAAAATGACTAAAATTTGCATATAAACAACTATTTTTCAATCGGTGACCAGTAGTAGCTAATTTACAGTATCTTATAATGTGACCAACATTTAGTCTCTTTTATCTTATTCATTAATTGGTTGTCTCAATTTTATCGTCTAGTGGTATATTTAGTCATAAATTTGGTCATTGATTTAGTCATTAATTGCCACAATTAATGATCAAATAAATATGACCAAAATGTTGGTTGTGTTATAAGATACTATAAATTGACTACCAATAGTCATATATATGCAAATTTTAGTCATCATTTGAAACCAATTAATGACCAGAGAAATATGACTCAATTTTGGTCATGTTATAAGATACTGTAAATTAGCTACTAATAGTCAGATATATGAAAAATTTAGTCGTCCTTTGGAATCACAAATTTATCATTTGCAGTGGTAATTTATATTTTCCTGGTAGTTTCATATTTGTTATATAAATGGCTAATTTAGTAGTTTATATCTATTTCACTTACTTTCATTAATAATCATTAAAAATGACTAATTTACTCATATATTGATTTTATTTTTGTTCATCATTAATCAATATAAACTACTAATTTAGTAGTTTTAGATTGATTTTATGTGTTCATTATTAATCAACATAAATTAATGAGTATGATTTTGCAACTAAATTTAGAAAATATCATACAATGTGCATGTTCATCTAATATAAAAACGAAGAGTTTCATATGTTAATTACAATACTAAACAATATCAAGTTCATCTATAAATAATTTCAACGACATAAATTATATTATATAAAATGTGAAAGTATTACATTATGAGTTTCCAACTTAATATTGGTTGAACTACAATTTAGACATGAAATGATGTTTCATCTCTTCAAAACATTATCATTGTGTTGCCAAGGCATTATAGTTGAATTCACCAACTCTAAAGACTTGACCATTGATCTCTATGTGCGTGTCTTTTATGGGATATTCAATCTAAGAGTATCACTACATTGGTTCTCTTCTCTCTCTAATTTTTCATTTGTTGCTCCAGTGTTATTGCTCTCGGCCTCTTTCTTCAATTCCTACTTCTTAGCATCAAAACTGAGTTCATTTTCTGAAAAGAAAAGAACATACAATGCAGAGTGTAAGACATGAAATACAATAAATAGTATAATATAAAATAAATTAGACTATAAAGAGTTTATACAACATATACCTCAACATCAATAATGTCAAATCCATTTTTCCCATACAAGCAAGAATCTCGAACAAGTTTTCTTCATTTGGGCGATAGTGGCCACTATAATGTGGCCAGATGACTTATATCAACAAAGCAAATAAAATGTCATGATATAAAATAACACCTTAGTAACTTAGCATTCAACCTTCAAGGAAAGCTTAGGCACAATCATGCCAACTAAGTTACATGCTAAAAAGTTCAAGTTGTAGATAACTTATGGAAACAAATAATCTGAGGTGTGATGTTTAATCCTTGACATTTTATTCGCAATGACATTTTATTCGCAATGACATTTCATTTTCTAATGCATGACCTTGGTCAAGTATATAAACAACATGTGCTCAAATAACAACATGAAAGTAAAATTTTCTGATAGCCATGAAAATATTCTAACACAAAATAGTTATAAGGATTCCAATCAATATCGTGTAACACTAATTTCATCTTTAAGATTTGGCTATTTTTTAAATTTACATGATACCAATTATTTTCAATTTCATAGTTAAAAGGAAACAAAATCATAAGAAACGTTCGAAATAGAATCAAACAATAAAGAGAGGATATCATGGAATGGAAATTGCAACTATTAAAAATATGTTTACCTACCCACTGATGTCTTGTTTGGCCTTCTTAAAACATTTGATTTCCCAAAATAACCATGACGAGAAAGAATCACAATATTAAAAACCATAGGAATCCCTACTAGAAACATTTCCAAAGTCAATGGTTCACGCGCCTGAAGGACCTCTAATAGCAAATGATTCATATCCAAGACATGCTCTACATTGCCTCCCCATCCTTTTTTCAAATCACATTTCCTCTAACCTACGGATAACAGAGTCATGTAACAATCAAACAAAGGCATTGACATTTGTTTTTGTCTTTTATACCTATAAAATTTCAATCTGATTTGTTTCAAGAACATATTAATTCATATTTGAAGTCTTCCTCACATATGAGAAGGTACCAATAAAGCATGAGATCAGAAAAATCGACCTCAATGAGGTTTTCAAACAATTTCTACAATATATTTTTCTTGCTATGATATCTTGGGTATAAAAAAGAACATATCTGCAAAAGAAAAATCCATATGTTACTTATGTTCAAACTCTATATATGATGTATCCTTAGGCCATTTTTTAAGATGTTCCTCCACCTTTCCAAAGCAAACTGTAGCTTGGTTAAACTCGGTATCCTTTCATTCAACATCAATTTCTGCAAGATAAATGTCACACATTATTCTTTCCCATTTCTCAACATTTTACATATGATAAATTAAAAGTCACATAAAACCAAGGGAAAGCCATTTTCTAACCAAGACAAACAAACAAACAGTGCCTCTAATAAAACTTCATTCTAATATCAGCAGATGAAAAGAGAGTGAACCATTTTTTTTGGTTGAATTTGCCTGTTTCTGTTATGAAAGTGCTCGAGCTTCAGGAACCAACAAATGTGAGGGAAGTTGTAAATGTGAAAAAAATTATGTTGACCTTTGTGGACTTCTTCAAAATGATGTCAGTGATGTCATTTTTGGATACGGTAAATCTCATAATAAGAAATGGCCACATTGGATGCAGAGATTAAATATAAAAACTTGTGGGCATGGCATGTATTCTAAAAAATTGCATTGCAATGACTACCATGGGCCTCCATGGGTTACAACTCCTCAGTATGTTAATCTTGATGATGAAAGGGAGATGGAAATGATAATTATGGGTGGTCCTAGGTTGTATGGTGAATATATTATAACCAAGGTTGGCATATTAATGAACCTAGGTTCTAACATGGTAAACCTGGATCTTGTCATCACCTAGTTTCATTCCATCATACTCACATGACTGCCCAGTTTCTGCAAGCAGTGTAGGGAAGGCAACTAGACATGTCTATGCAGTTCTTGAGAGTAGTGCATCTCTGCCTAACAATGTAGTTTAGGTTTTTGGTAGACCAAAGGGAGGCTTGATGAGTGATCTTGTGGGAAGAATGGATTGGATCGCACTTGGGGAAAACTTTTGTGCATTTTTGGGAGACAGTCAGCTTGCTCACATCAAGGATTCCACAGTGTAGGTTTCCCTAGAGGAAAAACTGAAGCTCTGTGTAGTTCTGGGCAGCATACTGGGCTCACTGAGAGTTGATACTGCACAGTGTAGCTTAATCAGGGTCAGGTTGAAGGAGGGTTTCTGGGTCGAAATATTTTCACGAAAATGGTTAAGTGTGAGAGCAAGTGAACTTGTGCATACATGATATTGTGATCACACACTTAGCATGACTTGATGACAAGACACCTCAAACCAGCAAGACATGCAAGTGCTCAGTGTGATTGTCTTAAAGGCTAAGAGAAAAAAGTGCGACACTTGAGATAGATCTTCGAACGACCATCATGACACTTGAGTGACAGTGCTTGTAACTTTGTGTGTGCGTATGACCAATGTTCACAGAGAAAAATTAACTTATGCACACAAAGACAAGCCTTCAAAATTGTTGGAGAAAGATCACAAGCATGACATAGTAAACAACATGCAGAGAGTGGACCAGTGGTTGATTAAGAAAAAAGAGTGTAAAGACTCAATGAGGGCTGATGGAATGAGCCCAAGTGTTTGCAACCATCAGGGGAAAAAACAAGGAAGGCTCCGAAATTTGGATACAGGCAAACATTTTGTTGAGTGTTGCAGCCACTACAAGACATCGCTGGAATTAATTGTCATTCTCTTATATGCTCAAAGTGCTCCCCATTAAATTTTTCTTTTCCAAATAACATCACTCTCCAACATTATCTCGCATGTTGTTGTCCTTGCTTCCTTGCATCTGATATTTTTTAGGTGCCATTGATTTTATCTTTGTAAGGCTTGTTAATATGTCAGAAGAGATCTTTAGTAATCAAGATGGATCTTTTTAATGTGGACGATGCACTGTTAATTTTATTAACTTTTCATGGTCCTCATTTCCTTGTACCCCAAGTTTTTGCAGACACCATTCAAGCCTTGGATCATATGACTTAGGTGTGGCTTCCAATACAAGTTAGGAGACCGGAAGGTCATGAGTTGGTTTTCTCCACCTATTACGAATCTATTTTTTCCCTTGAATACTCGACCAGATCTTGAGGCTTGACTTGGGTCCATTTCCATTATTTTGACTTATTCAACGTCAAAAATAAAATCCATAGAAAGAATCTAAAAAATTACCTTCTTGCACAAACTCTAAGAACTTGTCACATCATCAACTTACTTCATGTTGTCATCATCTGGACCACATGGCAAATGTGACATGTTTACACATGTTACTTGGATTCAACCCATTTAGCTGCATGCCATGTGTGCTCTCGATCTGCTACCATGTCACCCTAAGCTGACATCATCTGCCACCTTGTCCACCATTTGCTTTCTACGTATTACCATTTCCAATTATTTTCCTATACTGGATTCCACATAGGTTGGAGGTCAGGGTTGGTTCTATGAGATTTTGTTGTAACCTCTTGACTTGGCTATCTATTGACTAGTCCATTGTCCTGACTAGGCTCTAGTCCCATGCAAGTCAAGGGTTAGGGAGGAATTCCCTTTTCAACCTTCTATAACACGACCAAACTTATGACTAGGCCCAAATTTCCTAAGTGTTGAATTTGGTCCAAAATCCACCTAAGTCCTAAATCAAGAAAATTTTGAACAAAACATAAGGGAGAGGTGGAACCTTGAGCCGTGGAACCTTGTCTGTTGACCTTTCAATCTGCATACTTTAACTAGCCATAACTCCTACTCTAGAAGGTATTTTCTAGACTTCAACATACCATTGGTAATCTCTTTCAGAGCATTATCCAACTATATCATTTCTAAATATATCTAAGATGGTCTCCTAAGGTATAAATTCTCTCAAATCCCATGCAATCCACCCATCATAGCTATAAGATTTTATAGCTTCTTTTCATATCCTACTACTATGATGTTTCTCTACAAAATACTACAACAAACATAACACTTCCTCTAAACTTGATACACTATGCATCTATCTACCTCTCTCATTTGAAATTAATGCAAACATTATGCAAAACAATCTCCCCTCTTTGAAACTGATGGAAACAACCTGAGCCTCCCCTGAGACACAACATGATTTATTCATCTCTACACTAATTCCACTAAAACAATTCTTCCTCTCGTTTGACACCAATGGAAAATGATGCATCCAATGGAAGAAACTCCCCCTAAAACTTTTCATCCTACTCATTAAATGATCCAACATGCTTAGTAGTACATTGTCAAGATCGAGCAGAAGTTACAAAAAAGAAGCGAGACTTTGGATATACGAATCTGAAGAACAAAGGACAAAGCCAAGGAAGGGTGACTAAAGACAACCCATCGAAGCTCCAAGAAAAGACACCACCATGAAGTCAAATAAGGACACAGGAAAGTGGTGTGAGTTCTATAAGATCCCCAGTCACAACACAAGTGATTGTCAGACCAAGCAGTTACTGGTGGCTGAGTTGAAGGCTTCAGAATCATATTAATGTTATGACCTTCAGTCAGGACGCGAGAAGAGGAATGAGAAAGGGAAGAATATTATTGATGTGGAGCCCAGTGCCACTCTTGCCATCACCAAGATCTAGAAGAATGAGCTTGATGATCTAAAGGAGGGGGAGCATATTTTCCACTCACAAATGTGGGTGAAGGGTTCGCTGCTTCAATTTATTGTCGACAATGGCAGCAAAAGAACCTCATTTTAGCAGAGGTCATGAAGTGGATGGGCCTACTAACCATACGACACCCGCAACCATATAGCATTGGGTGGATTCACCAAGGAAGAGATCTCCGAGTCATCCAACAGTGTCACCTTCCCTACACCATCAAGCCCTTCTGAGATGAGGTATTTTGTGATGTTTATTCTCTCCGCATTTGTGATGTACTATTAGAAAAACCATACTTATGGAAGCAACATGTTATATATGAGTCTAGACCTCGCTTTTTGACTATTTATTTGGGTGATACGTTATATAGAATACCAGAGGTACCCCAACCTACCACCACCTCTTTGATCTCTACCAAGAAATGCAGTAAGATCATCTCCCAGAATTGGAAATTTATTTTCTTTCTGGTTCGCTCTCAAAGTAAGTGCAAGATTTTAGCCACATCCATGGCCCCCGGGAAGGGCTCCTCTACGCAGCAGAATCAAGTGGATATGGTCATGAAAGAATACAGGGAAATCTTCTCCTCACCCACAAGTGTACCGTTGCACTGTCAGGTCAAGCATTCATTCGATCTGGCTTCCGGAGCACCTCTACCCAACAGATTTCACCGCTCCATTGTGTAAAATTCCAAGCACAAGAAACGACATGATCAACGTCAAATGCCACCGAATTTTTAGGTGGACAACAAAGTCTAGCTACACTTGCAAAAAGGATGCCTTACAAGAGCCCATCAGAAACTCAGACCACTGCGATATGGTCCTTGCACCATTACCGAGCCTCTAGGAAACAATGCTTTGGAGCACAACATTCCTCCATTCCTTGGCTTGCACTGAGTGTTCAATGTGTACCACCCTCGACCATGCTTCCCACCATTACTGGACACAACAGAGATTGCAAAAAATCTCACTAGGGACCAAGTTCAAAAAAAATTTCCTCACCTCATGGAGGTTCTACACGCAATGGGGATAATTACTTACTAAGGGGGGAGGAATGATCCAGGTGGATATTGGTGGCCACCTTCCTATTCAACTTGGACTCCCAACACTCTCTTTAAGTTTTTTGGTTTTCTTAATTATAGGACAATTTAATATTTTTGGCAATTTTTCTGGTTCTGAACTTCCAGAGCCGTTTTGAAGCCCTAAACTATGTTTTTAGAGAAAACAGAGAGACCGAAAATATCCTAAAGTAGAATATGAGTTTGTTTTCAACCTTCTCTTTGAGATATTTGAAATGAGGTATTATGATAGCCAAACAAGGATCGTATGTCGAAGTTATGACCCCAGGAAGTTGATGTACCAATTTACCCAAATGGGGCCTGCAATTTTAGCGCTTTATCTCCTAGGGTTATGTTTTTGGATGTCTACAGTTTTCCATTATTTCTCAATAACAAATAGTCCTTTATGCCTCATTGTAACACAGTTCATAGGCATGTAGCCACCACATCTCTTCTCAGAGGTAAGCTAACATTGCACAAACTAGTCTTTGTTGAAAATAGCAACAAGAAATGATAAAAATAGAATCTAGAATATTCCAATTTTATTTTGTCCTTGAATTAAAATTCGAATTTAGTCTCACTAGCTGCTTGGAAATAATTAATTAATTCAATATGGATTAATTAGTTGGAGAAATTCAAGTTAGAAGTCTTTGTGAAGTCATTCAATAGTTATCCCTTAAGTTAAGCATATTATCCCTTAATTAAGGATATAATATTGAGATATATTTGAGTTGTAATTAGCTAACTCAGTTTACTAAGTTAAGTCCAGTTAAATTAGTTCCAAACTATTTGAGGAACTAATTGTGAGTTATCAGTCAGTTGATGCATGCATGCACTCAACAAGTGTACTCCAGATAACTGAAGATTCCCTAATCAGTAACTCATGCATGTCTATTCTGAGAAAGACCTAGTTGAGATTAAAGTCAAGGACAATGTACTATCAGTTGCATGTTTTCTCCTATAAAGGAAAGTCATGCATGCAGACGGAATACAGTTCCTTGAGGATTGCGTACTTCTGACAATGTGCTAGAGCAGTGTGTGAGATTAGTGTTACACTTGGTGACAGGAGGATCACCCAGGAGAAATTGCACAAGGAAATAGGAGGCTTGGAGGGCAGAGGAGAAAGCTTGTGAGAAACTTTGATTGCCCATGAGAATCTGTGAAGATTATACTGAGAGCTGGCTAGCTGTGAGAGCTAAGGCTTTATGTAATCCCTATGTATTTCTACCTTCATCTGTAAGGATTCTACTAAGAGCTGGCTAGCTGTGAGAGCTAAGGCTTTGTATAATTCTGATGAATTTCCACCTTGTATGATAATACAAGTAGTGGGGCTTTTAGCTGAGGCTTTCCCCTGAATATTTTATATGTTTCATGTGTATTAATTCTTCTTATTATGGTTCTATGTGTTAAGCTTGGATTAAGCTAGATCTTTAAGCTTCCACAAAGCAACATTGATAGTAGAAGTAGATTATAGTATTTTTCTTTGGTATATTACATTATCGAGTTAATCTACAATCAGATTTTCTTCAAAAATTTCAGAGGTAGATTTGTAGAGAATTTGTAGAATTTCTACATGGTATCAGAGCTCAGTTTAGAGCTATGAATAGTATACAGAGAAGAGAATTTGAAGTTTGAAGTTCAGGGTTGCAGTTTCAAATTGAATTCATATCGTAATTCAGGTTGGCCAATGGTGTTCTATGGCTTGAGACTTGAGTATGCCTTGGAGGGTAGCTCGAATTACATAGCATGGAAAGATCACATGGAGGCTGTATTAGAAGACAATGGCTTGAAGGATCTCATTGATCAAGAAATCCGAAAGCCAACTTCAACTAATGCACAAGAGTTGGCTGAGTGGAAGATGTGTGTGGCGAGGGTGAGACGGATCATCCTCGAGGGAGTTTGAGACCATATTGTCTCGAGTCTCCATGGGAAGGATACTCCATTTTCAATGTGGAAGACATTGAAGGACCTCTACTAGAACAGTAGCGACCAGAAGAAATTGGCACTCAAGGATAAGCTTCGAAGAATCGAGATGGAGAACAATGATACTATTTCCACATATCCAAACAAGCTCAACACTTGCAGAGATGATCTTAGCAGTGTGGGAATAACTATTGCTAATGATGAGATGAGGAGGCTCGCTCTTGTTGGCCTTCCAAAGAGCTGGAATAGCTACCCGGACTATATGAATGGAAGGGAAAAATTGCCAGATTGGGAATGACTGTGGTCGGATCTCATGCAGGAGGAGATCAGGAGGAGCACACGAGATGGTTCTTCATCTGAGGATGATGAAGAAAATCTGGCCTTAGTAGGTAAGGCAAGGAAAGGGAAGGAGAAGGAATCCCATTCTGAATCAAATTCTTCTCATGGAGGGAAGAAGGTTGACAAGTCTAAAGTGAGATGCTTTAATTATCATGAGATGGGTCATTATGTGACTAATTTCCCATCAAAGAAGTCCAAGAAGTGATCCTCGAAAGGATCAGAAGGTGAGGCATTAGCCTCTCAGTTCGAAATGGACTTCACCCTTATCGCATGCATGGTGTCATTGATGATGGGTTGTGGTTGGTTTCTTAACAGTGGATCCTCATTCCACATAACTAGTAATAAAAGTTTGTTCACTACCTTGGAGGAGAAAGACCTCAAGATGCACATAGAGATGGGTGACGATGAAAGGTTTAGTGTTTGAGGAGTGGGAACTGTTTCTTTTCAGAGGGAGCATGGAGCTCCTATCACCTTGACTGATGTCAAGTATGTGCGTAGACTGAAGAATAACTTGGTATCAGTCGCAATGTCGGAGGACAAAGGCTACGATGTTGTCTTCAGTAAGGGAAAGGTTTTCCTTAGACACATCACCACATGACAGGTGAAACAGATTGCTTCACGAGTTAAGAACCTAAATTCTCTTGAGGTTAAAGATGCATGAAAAGACTTGAGGAGTAAGGAAATGTTGGAGACTTGGTGGTTGAGAGGGAGAGTAAATTACCTCTCAACATACAGCCCCAGAAGAAGTCTAAGACAATTGTGGAGGAGCCACAATTGGAGATGCTGAGAGGAGACTGAGTGGAGGCATCCACTGATGCAAAGACCTCCAATAGGGGAAATTTCGAGCCAAGTCAGCGATAGGGATCACATGCAGCCATACCTCCAGGTGTGAGATGGGGTGATGTGAAGTGATAGTCTCTAGAAGGATGAAATTATGTAGGGTCCATTGAGATGTTTTATCTCATGGATCGTACCTTGCCACGGGAGCCCAAAGTACATAGTAGTGGGAGGCATCAGTGGGATTAATGTAGTCAGAGATCTAAGTGTAGAGGCTAGAGTAGTTAGTTAATTAAGAATGCATAGAAGGATTGACAACAGCGAAAAATGGCTGAGTTAGCAGAAGCACAGAGTTTTAAGTTGATAGAGGCAATAGCAGTCAAAGACTTTGATGACAGATGCATCATATTGATTTAGGTTGGATATTTTTTTTTTTTCCTGGAGTTGCTAGAGCAACAACACTGGAGAGAAGTGTTGCATGTAGAACATTCCAAAGGTTCAGGATCAGGATCAAGTTGAATTCCTTTCTTGTTGAGAGGGAGTGGTTAAAATAGCAACAAGAAATGATTAAAATAGAATCCAAAATATTCCAATTTTATTTTGTCCTCGAATTAAAATTCGAATTTAGTCTCATGAGCTACTTTGAAATAATAAATTAATTCATTATGGATTAATTAGTTGGATAAATTCAAGTTAGAAGTCTTTGTGAAGTCATGCAACAGTTATCCCTTAAATTAAGGAGATTGTCCATTAATTAAGGACATAAGATTGAGTTATATTTGAGTTGTGATTAGTTAACTCAGTTTACTGAGTTAAGTCTAGTTAAATTAGTTCCAAACTATTTGATGAACTAATTGTGAGTTAGCATTCAGTTGATGCATGCATGCACTCAACAAGTGTACTCTAGATAATTGAAGATTCTCTCATTAGTAACTCATGCATGTCTATTCTAAGAAGGACCCAGTTGAGATTAAAGTCAAGTACAATGTACTATTAGTTCCAATTTTTTCTCCTATAAAGGAAACTGATGCATGCAGAAGGAATAAGGTTCCTTGAGGATTGCGCAGTTCTGACAGTGTGTTAGAGTAGCGTGTGAGATCAGTGTTACACTTGGTAATAGGAGGATCACCCAAGAGAAACTGCGCAAGGAAATTGGAAGCTTGGAGTGCAGGGGAGAAGGCTTGTGAGAAGCTATGATTGCCTGTGGGCATCTGTGAGGATTGTACTGAGAGATGGTTAGCTGTGAAAGCTAAGGCTTTGTATAATCTCTATTTATTTCCACCTTAATTTGTGAGGATTGTACTGAGATTTGGCTAGCTGTGAGAGATAAGGCTTTGTATAATTCTGATGTATTTCCACCTTGTATGATAATACAGATAGTGGGGTTTTTAGCTAAGGCTTTCCCCTGAGTATTTTCTGTGTTTCATGTGTATTGATTCTTCTTCTTATGGTTATAAGTGTTCAACGAAGTTTCCACTAGATCTTTAATCTTTCGCAAAAGCAAGTTTGATAGTAGAAGTAGATTATAGTATTTTACTTTGGTATATTGCATTATCGAGCTAATCTACAGTCATATTTTCTACAGAGATCTCAAAGGTAGATTTGTAGAGAATTTGCAAAATTTCTACATTATATCAAAGCTAGTTGATACATAGAGAAATTTCTACAGTCTCATTTCCATTCTGTTTGTAAGCATACTTGAGTATTTTTCTATTAATGAAAGGAAGTGTTATTTTTGCTCCATCTATGTATTTATGGTTATATCTATACTTTGTTGCATTCTTGTTTAAATTCAAATCATCGAAGCCTAAGGAATGAAGGAATATTGGAACCCTAGATGTCATCACATCAGATATCAAGATATCAAAGATCAACATATCAGGCATATTGTATATCAGAATCCCAGATATCAGCACATTGGGATATCAACACATAAGATATCAAAACATCGGAGAATTAGAGTAGGTGGTAGATCAGAGTTTGGAACATTAGGGTATCAGAAGTGTCAAGTCATCGAAATATCTGAATATCGGAGGACTGGGACATCTGAATATCGAAACTTCTTAACTGAGGTACTCTAAGAAGTTACGACATCCAATAGTTCTAGTAGTACTAAAAGTGCTGAGAAATTTCGAAGAATATTAATAAAGAATCTAGTTACAAAAGCAAGGTTTGATAGGCCCTCTTCTCTCTCTTTCGGTAGGACACATGGTAGCATAAGATTGGCTCCTAGAAGCTGAAGTGGCATCTGACGTCAGCATGACGAGGAAGTATGACAGGACATGTGGCAAGATGATTCAATGCTATTGTGTTCCCTAATGTGCCAGATCCATGTGATCCATGTCATCGCTGTGAAGCTGCCACATGGAATGATGATGTCATATCAGAGGTTGGCATATAATTGAATGAGGACCTCGTAACTTCAGTGTAGATGGTTTTGGAAAAGTTACGATCAAATGGGCTTCTAATATTAGGTTCATTCTTGGTCCTGAGAAGCCAAAGAATGAAGGGCACAGAGAAATTAGTGAAAGAAGATTGGCTCCTGACATAAACAAAATGCTTTAGAACCTAAAAGTTAAGCCACAGGACAAAACTATTGTTCCCATGGAGGAGAAATTCTCAAGGAGCTAAATGTCACAGGAGCTAAGTATATCGGGACTGAGAAATATCGCAACGTTCCACCTTTGTGAAGTTACGATGTGGATTCTCTCCGGTGATGCAGTAAGATGAGTTAATGGATGTGTGAGTTGAAAACTATGAAATTGAATGTGGAATCAAAGATATTGATTTATTAAATGGGGCTAAACCTTCTAAAGGCTTTGTAACAAAAAATCAAGGACAAATCTTGTGGCAGAGATGAATACTCGAGAATGAAGGAAGTAATCGACTTCTTTGCGTGCATGAATGGTTGTGATAAATGAGAACATAGTGGTCACTTTTGTGAACTGTCAAGATCTATCGAGTAATAAATGAGAATGGGACTCTCACATGAGTGTGCAGGCCACCTAAGAATTATCTCTCAGCATGGAGCTCTACGAAGTCAGATGATAAAGAACTACAAGGTTCATCTCTGTTTGAGTACTGTAACAAGAAAATACTAGGAGAGGTAATTGATGGGCCTCCAAATTAGACATAAAATAAGGCCCATCTAACCATCCTTCAACACATTAAACCTCTCTTCTTGCATTAGATAATGTATTTTTAACTTTAATATGTTCATTAGGAAGGTTTATGAATAACTACATATTTGTACCTAATATTATTTCTTTTTTTGTGGAATATTGTAAGAATATTGGGTATATTATGAAGATTTGGAAGACAAGATAATTTGGAGACTTGCTCCCTACTACAAGAGAATAAATATTAAATAATAAATCAAGAAGGTATTCTAAAATTATTGCACATATTCTATAGCTCCAATGATTGAGAAAATCTAGGAATGTGTTCCATGTCATTTAATGCATTTTCCTAATATTTGGAACCAGATCAACTATTTGAGGGATTTTGGTGAGGAAAGCTTCCACATTTCATGAATAATTCTTCCTAATAATTTTGTATAACTACCAAGTCGAATTTTCCTCTAGGGGTGGATTTTTCTTACTCTTCTTGTGTAGAGAAATCGTATCTTTGTAGCTCGAATGTCATTTCTTGCAGGGATGTAATTGTATTGATGGAAATAGTGAAGATTGGTGTCATGTTCAACTTCTAAATGTTGGTTTCCTTCACAGGAATATGAGTTTCCTTGGGCTTGGCTGTACCAAGAGCCTCAAATCCCTTTTGTATCATTTCCTCTTCTTCCTTTCACTTCTTATTCACATGCATCTTGTGTTCTTGTTTTTTCCTATTTCTACATTTAGTATTAATGATTTCTTATTGTAGGATTGGGTTAAATGGTTGAAGTTACTTTTCAGGTTCATAAGCATCATTTCATCCTTGGAACAACTTTGTAGGTTCATAGTAATCATTTAGCTACTTATATTAGTTTTCTTATTCCCAAATCTAGATTTCTGGAAGTCCCTTGTGGCAAATAATAGAAATTTCTGCTATATTTTAGTGCATTCTAACAAGATTCAATTGAGTTGATTCCACTTGCATTATATAAAAAACATAAAATTATTTTTAATAACAAAAATTACGCCATGTCATTTTCATGTGATTAGGTTGGGCATTTGATATATTTACTAGTTCACTAGTTCTCGAATTTCCAGATTTTAGACTAGTAATTTTCTACTATTTTTAGCATGGCTTAACAGAGATATTTTCAGTGATTCCACTTGGAATGGAGACCTAAGACATCCTAGTCAATAATAAAAAATTTCCCATCCAGTTTGGATTTGATTTTCTTGGTCATTTGGTGAATTATAACTTCCTGTATCAGATCTGTAACATCTTGTAGCAGCTACAGGATCTCCTATAGCTGCCTTCCAACATGTATATACTTGCCTAGATTCACCTAAAAAGCTTGGTTTTGGCCCCTTAGGGTTCAATCATGACCCCTAGGCTCTAGATAAATGGTTGGGGAAGAATAAACAACAACTAGGACATGGATTTTTATAATTTAGATGAGGCCTATTTATTTGAAGTCATGCTCTTAGGATTTCAATTACACTTTGTTGTTCTTACCTAGGATTAATTTATTTTCCATTTCAATTATTTCCATTATTGAAATTAGTTTAGGATCTGATTTTATTACATTCATTCCATTACATCATGACAATGAAAGAACGACACACTGTATGTTGCACACATAGTGTCTATACCTCTTAAGTTTGTACAATTCCCGAGTTGATAATTAAAGTTGGTGGCCTTGGGAGTTGTACCATTCTTGTCGCAATAATGAAGCCCATCACTTCTTGGTGCCATTGTCGAGGAGGTGTTAAAGTATGCATTGTATTCTTCCCTAGTTGATTCATTTATTTTACTTTTTGCATCAACAAAAAAATTGTATTAGTCATATTTCATTTCAAAAACAGAAAATTGCATTGGAATAGCATTCTTATTAAAAAATAAATTAAAAATAATTCTCCAACACCAACCCCCCCCCCCCATTTCATCACCTGGTACAATAAGAGCTACATCACCATTGATTTTTGCAGGTAAAATAAGAATAGGTGGCAGATAAGGAAGAAGAAATGGATGGAAACAATGACAATGAAGAAGATCCTCATGGATTTCCCATTCAAGATATTAATGTCAATGGACATATGAAGAACACCCCTCCATCTTTTCTTCCAAAAGTTGATGGTCTAAGGTCATAGGATCTGGAAACATTTCTCTTCGAATTTGAAATCCTTTTTATATCTTATGGTTACTTATTAAACACTCACACATTGAAGGATAGAGCTCTTAAATGGTTCATGAGTTTGGGGACTAATTCAATAAGATCATGGAATGATATGAAAAAGATATTTCTAGAAAAATATAAATATCATGATCTTAAAGAAGAAATATTTAGGATGAATAAAAAATAATATGAGAGCCTTGAGGATCTAATAGAGAGGTTCATGTAGAATGTTAAGAGTGAAAAACTACATCATTTAGGGATGAATGTATTAATCTCCTTAATCTCATGAGTAGAGGTGATGTATACCAATTATCATTTGAAGAAATTTGTGAAACATGCAAAAACATATCATTTGGAAGGGCAAGAGTAAGTTAATGAGCATTAAGATTGGTAAGTCAAGCTAAACTTGGAAATTTTCTTGATAACTTTAAAACAGAAATTCTTAGAAATCTAAGTGAACAAGTAGAAATGTTAAGAATAGTATATTAGAAAAAATAAGATGTTGATATTTTTATTTTCCATGAAAAATCACATTATGTTAAATATTTCCCCTTATTACCAAGGTTGAAGGAAGTTTACCAAGAAGACAATGGAGCAATTCAATTGCCAATGCAACTATGTTATGTAGCTGCAAGAGGACCATGGTAGCCTATTCAACCCGATATGATGCAAGAGCCTAATTCACAATTTCAAGCTTATGAACATCCATATCAAAATAATTGAAACACACCCTTTCCTTGGAGACCTCGGCCATCTCAACCCCGAAACCAACCTTGGCAACAGGATTGGCAAGGAACTTATGGGAGCCATCCACAATATCCTCAATATTTTCCTTAATATCCTCCATACCCAAATCCATGTTATCCCTACCATTCATCTCCACCACAACCACATCCATCTAAAATATCCACTCCCACTCAACTACCTATACCGCCATTTACGAACCTGCACAATGAAGTAGCTCAACCCACTTACAATGTTTAGGTATAAAACTTCCAAACATCCCCTCTTGATCTAGATGGTATTCATCTTAGGTCAACAAGAGTATCACTAAAAATATATTATCTTTATATCATTGAAGGACAACATGCAGAAAAAGAAGATTCAAATGAGAAGACCAAAGAATCATGGGCTGCACTTGACGAAGAGAAGACATCAGAATCAGAGATTGGGAAAGTTCCCTCATGTTTACCATCAGATCCTCTATGTGTTCAAGAGAATAATCAACAAAAAGAAGAATATCTAAATTTCATGGAAGAAGAAGACATCCAAGATGATCCAAATCAGCAAGTGGACCAGGGGTATCACAACTATATTGAAATATGGTTCCAGACAGTCACTAAGTTGCAACAATACTCCCTACTTCAACTGTGTTTAATATCATCAAAGTCAAAGAATTTGGTCTCTTACATTTAGGTAAATGTCAAGGAATATGTTTTGAGCCTATACATGATTTTATTTGTCATCCAGTTATGTAAGTGGCTCCATTGGTTGTATTCCTACACTTGAAAATGTTTTTTTTCTTTTTTTCAAGTAGAGTAGGATAGGAAAAGAAATCAAAAATCAAAAATAAAAGAAAAAATAAAATCTCAAGTGAAAACCTCCTTTTAGACACCTGAAATGGACTCATTGATTGAAAACCTCCATGATGAAGTCAATGGGTTGGAAAAAAGAAAAAAAAATATCCTAGGTGAAAACCTCCTTTGAGGCGCCTATGTAGACCTACTAGTTGAAAGCCTCATTGAGGTGGCTAGCAGGCCCAGGAGAAAAAAGAATAAAAAATAAAAATCTTTGCTCCATGTATCCCCCTCTCCTGAATGCAGATGTTTTATAGCCTCTGCAACCAACATAAACAAGTTATCCACTAAAGGAAAGTTGATGAACAACCTAGTCAAAGGAACTTAAAATAGGACTTTCTCCTCCTTTGCTAAGATGCTACAGAAGGACCAAGGCCATGTCAATCCATCACCCTCATCTATTTCCACCATCAACTTATCATTCCCAATATTTTACCACTCGTTTTGCTCGTTGTCCTAAAATTCTACAGGAACATCCTATAGTTACGACAGGAAACAAAAGTACATAGAGCAGAAAAATATTTTTGTGATATCTTGAAAACCATACATTTGTTTGCCAAGTTGTTTAATGGGGAGATGCATATGGATGATAGTAACATGCCAAAGAAATTTCAGTAAATTTTAGTGCACACTTTTCGATAAATTGACCTGGATCACCTAAAACCATTTTTAAATTTTCTCGATATTCATACATCCATTTGAAATGTTGTTTCATGTGGAGGTGCATATGGATGATGGTAACATGCCCAAGGAATTTCAGAGAATTTCAGTGCAAATTTTCAAGAAATCGACCTCCATCATCTACCTCCATGTTTAATTTTTCTCGAGATTCGTGCATCCATTGGCCAAGGTGTTTTATGGGGATGTCTATAAGGATGACAGAAACATGCTCAGAAAATTTTGAGGCGATCCATTCTACCATTTGGTAGATATGGATAAAACAAATCTGCTACAGGAGGTTGTCCTCAAATACTACAAGATGGCCGAGAAGAAGCTACATGAGGAAATTATATTGGATAAAATGGTAAAAAGGTCATGTATTCTTTAGGGAAGGTTGATATAGGTACCTGAACATGAATTTTATCAATCATCCACTCCATATATCCAAAATCCATCTTCAAATTCCACTCTGTCTGACATGAAAATTATCAGAAAAATCTTTGTCATCAACTTTTCCACCACCTACACCACCTCTTCATGATTTTAACCCTGTCCTTATACGTCCTATGAATTTCAAACAATCCCAAATGCATCAAAGAGGGATTAAATGACTGCTACAAGAAGAGGATTCCTCTTGTAATTAGTTTGCACAGTTATAACAAAACTCAACATCAATTATTTTTTCACTCACACAACAAAAGATCTAGACACCTTGAGCAACATCATGCCAATTTTGAAGATTGAAAAGGGGGCACACCCTCCTTAGCATTAGGGTAATTTTAAGGCCTAAAATGGGCCTCCCAAGGAAATTATAAAATAATAGTGGAAATAATAAAATAATATTAGATTACATCATCAAATTTTAGAGGAAAAAAAATAAAAACCTATTTTTTCAACTCGTATTTTCAACTTGTCTCCCTTTGGGTTTACTCAAATTTTGAGTGAAAACACTTGTTGGATGGATAATTTGATTCCTCATCCAATGAGTATCCACGTTCCATACTTTTGAAGGACCCTACTACATGAAAAATGAGAAATACATGCAAAACATTATTGCAATCACATTTTTTCATGTATTTCTCATTGTTCGTGTAGAAGAGTCCATCAAAAGTATGAAACATGGACACTCCTTGGATGAGGAATTAAATTTTGCATACAATGAGCACTCTTGCTTAAAATTTGAGTAAAACCTTAGGGAGATAAGATGAAAATACGAGTTGAAAAAGTAGTTTTATTATTTTATTATTTTTGATAATTTTACTTTTTTACTCCAAAAATGGTGAATAATTCCCCATGGTTGACATCATCATCTTGAATCCTATCGGTTCTTATAAATTTTATTTTGGTTGTATATTTTTCTTAGGAGGCCCATTTTAAACCTCAAAATTCCCCTAATGGGAAGTATTCCATCCACTCCATCAAAATATTTAACAATGGAAAAAAAATTGCACAGAACAACCTTATCAATAAAAGCCTAGGCAAGCTATGAAGACCTGTGTAGAAGAAATAAAAGAAAATTAGCACCTCCAAGGAAGCATGGATCAATCATCAACTCAATAGAAACAAGCATGCCTCTCCAACAACCATCAGGTAGGTACAGGTATGTAATATCCTTGACCTCTTCTCTTGAGCATACTATAGTTACAAAAAAAAAAAATCAGTGCATGAGAGGTGAGGTTTTATAAAGATAAGGATGGGCCAAAAGTCTCATCCACCCTCAACTAGTTAATTGCAGCTAACTCCCTCACTCATGCAATGTGGAAAAACCAAATTAGGAAGGGTGTTGATTTTGAATAGTGGGAACAAGAGTTAAAAGAAGAAATTTGTGCAAAGGCCAAGTCACCAAAGAAATCCAAGCCCTCTATCCACTTTATATCCACTATCTATCCATCATTCATCCATCCTAATTAATAAGAAAAAAATGAACATTTTTCAAGAACAAACCCTATACTTTGTCTCACCCTGAAATGTTTTGGAAGAAAACACACAAAGCACATCTTCTCCATTTTTACAAATCTACACTACTCCCTCTGAGCCCTAGCATCATCCTCTAAACCATATACATCATTTCTCATCACTCCCATACAATTATAACACCTTGAAATAGAAGGAATGACTTCTATGAGAAGGCAAAATGTGGATACAAGAAGGAAGTAAGGAACAAATTGTGCTAAAAACCAAAATGGCAGTGCCTAAGAGAGACCTGATTGAAACAGAGAACTTCAAATCCCATTAGGAAATCATCTTGGACACAAAAGAGAAGAAGAAGGCAACAAAACGCAAGAAGGCATTCACCATCAAAATATAACTCAAACTTCCGTGATGAAAATAGGCTTTCGATGGGGTCCCTAATCTCTTTCTAGATTTTGTCTAAGGCCTAAAATATGTTCTAGAAAGGAAATAAAGGCATGGAAAATCTGGTCAAAAATGGTTTTGAGGGGCATGCAAGTCAATTTGAGATCTTACCCTAGCCTCAGACTATCATTTCTACTCAGAATAGGTTTAAACAGGCTACTAAAGGTTTTCTTGTAGCTACTAGATGAATTACTATAGGATGTCCTAGTTTACTACATGTTCTCACCTAAGGGCATTTTGAGGGTTCCAAAGATGCCCAAATGGTGGAAAAAGGTAGCAGGAGATTGGAAAAGGATGTGGAAGGCCTTGCTAAATTGAAAAATATTAAAGAAACTATCTTTCAAAAGGGGTAAAAAAGGAAGGAATGTACAAATCAGGGAGGTCACCAGGGCCATGAATGAGGCATAATCAGGCCACTAAGTTGCTCAGAGGATGAGCGACACTTTCAACACGGGGGTACGATGGGACTCCAAACTAAACATAAATTCAAGCCCATCTGACCATCCTTCAACACATTAAACCTCTCTTTTTTGCATTACCTAATGTATTTTTAACTTTAACATGTTCATTAGGAAGGTTTATGGATAATTGCATATTTGTGCCTAATATTATTTATTTTTGTCAAATATTGTGAGAATGTTGGGCAGATTATGAAGATTTGGAGAATATTATTTAGGGACTTGATCCCTACTACAAGAGGATCAATATTATATAGTAAATCAAGAAGATATTTTGAAATCATTGCATAGATTCTGGAGCTCCAATGATTGAGAAAATCTAGGAATGTGTTCCATGTCATTTAATGCATTTTCCTAGTATTGCGAATTAAATCCACTATTTGAGGTATTTTGGTGGGGAAGGCTTCCTCCTTTCATGGGGAATGCTTCCTAATCATTTTTTATAAGTACCAAGTCAAATTTCCCTCTAGGGGTTGATTTTTCTTAGTCTTCTTGTGGGGAGAACTTGTATTGTTTCAGCGCCACTGTCATTTTTTGCAGGGATGTAATTGTATTGATGGAAATAATGAAAATTGGTTTCATGTTCAACTTCTAAATATTTGTCTCCTTCATAGGACTGTGATTTTCCTTTGGCTTGGCCATCCTAGGGGTCTCAGAGCCCTTTTGTATCATTTACTCTTCTTCTTTTCACTTCTTATTCACATGCATCTCTTGTTCTTAGTTTTTCCTATTTCTGCATTTAGTATTAATGATTTCCTATTTTAGGATTGGCTTAAATGGTTGAAGTAAGTTATTTCTTAGGATAACAAGCATACTTTAATCCTTGGAACATATTTGGAAGGTTATAGTAATCAAGAGCTACATAGATTAGTTTTCTTACTCCCAAATCTACATTTCTAGAAGTCCCTTGTGGAAAATAACAGTAAATTTCTGCTATTTTTTAGAGCATTCTAATGAGCTTCAATTGAGTTGATTCTGCCTGAAATAGATCATAAAGACATTCTATTTAATAAAATAATTCACCCCATTGTATTTTCACTTGATTAGGTTAGGAATTTGATAGATTTACTAGCTCACTATTTCTCAAATTTCTAGATTTTAGACTGGTTTTCTGCTATTTTTAAGCATGGGTTAATAGAGGTAGTTTTGAGTGATTCCATTTGGAATGGAGACCTTAGAAGTCCAATTCAATAAAAAAAAATTTCCTATACAATTTGGATTTGATTTTCTTTGTCATTTTGTGAATTGTAAATTCATCTAGCAAATCTGTAACATCCTGTAATAGCTACAATATCTCTTCTAGTAGTGTTCCAACATGTATATACTTGCCCAGATTCGCTCAAGAATCTTGTTTTTGGTTCCTTAGGGTTTAATCATGACCCCTAGGATATAAACCAATGGTTGAGGAAGAATAAACGCCAAAAAGGACATGATTTTTTACAATGTAGATGAGGCCTATTTAGCTGAATTCGTGGTCTTATGATTTCAATTACACTTTGTTGTTCTTACCTAGGAATAATTTATTTTTCATTTCAAGCATTTCCACTTCTGAAATTAGTTTAGGATTTGATTTTATTACATTAACTCTATTACATCATGATAGCGAAGGAGGGACACATTATATGCTACACATATAGTTCTGATACGTCTTAAATTTGTACGAACCCCAGGTTGATAATTAATGTTGATGGCCTTGGGAGTTGCAACATTCTTGTTGCAATACTGAGGCCCATTAGTAACAGTGGCAAGGGAATCCATGCCTAAGTATAGTTGGGCATCTAAAGGAAAAATAAAAAAGACTGCCTTGTGGAGAAGGTAGGGTGTTGAGAAGATTTTAAGTGTGTTGCGGTGTGAGAGGTGTGCATTAAGGCAAAGAGGATGAGGCAGCAATGAAGACACTGTGTTATACATTAGCAAGTGTAGAGAGATTGATTTTTGGATTATTCGAAGGGTATTGCTGAAGAGAAGTTGGTAGACAGATCTTAAGAGAGGGGGAAAAGCATAGAAGAAGTGTTGATGTGAGCAGGAAGAAAAGACCTGTTGCATGGGAGAACAAAAGATAGAGCGTAGAAGTTGAATCTATGAAAAAACATTGTTGGTATTTTACTTGTGTAATTGTATGCCTATGTTTTCAGCTTGAAAACTATATGAAATAGTACAACAGTGCCAAGAATAGGTTGGTGGTTTCATACTGAAGAGGTTGGTGCCTCTTGCAAACTTGGTGCTTGTTAACCAAAATGGGGTCAGTGCCTCCTATGAGTAGGTGCTAAAAAACAAATAGATTTAATTAAGTGGGTGCTTAATTTACATCATGAAGAAACAAAAAACTTGGTGGTTATTGGGCGCAACCCAACTTGGCTTAGACTTTGGAAAAGACTCCAGATTTTGTGACATGGAGCACGAAGTGGACAACGCAGTGGTGCATTTTGAATATACAACATGGTAGCGTAAGGAATTTCAGGTGGATCGAAGCCCCACCTCTTTCTAAAAGCGCATGATTTTGTAAGGGATCAATGGTTTTGGGGCCATGGTTTCTTGTTTTAGGGAGTCCATGGTGTTTAGACTGTGGTATTTTGATGATGTAATCCTACAATGTAACAGTATATATAGGGTACAATAATAATAAGAGAACCATATTTTAGTCCAGATCAATGTTATGAGAAAATTATTGTGATCTGTAATTTGGTAGAGAAGGCGAGGCTCTGCTACTGAGTGCACAGAGGCATGAGTCTCTGACGGAGTGCGCAGACAACCTGCAACTTAGTGCACAAGCCAAGAACTGTCTACTGTTCAAATATTTATTATATTAAGCAATAGTTCTTGTTGACATAGCCCTACAATGGGGTGAACCATAGTACATTGGTGTTTTGATGTGTATATTTTCTTATTATTTCATGTAGAGTAGTAGTTATTACAATTGCATTTTACTTCAGCACATTGATAGTTTATGATTATATATGGCGTGTTTAAGTTATAAATCTATTATGGCGAAGTGGTTTATAAATGCTAAGAATAAGATAACATAATAATACCACATCTCCTAATCTTTCAAGGTTGCAAAAACGTGGTTCTGCATCCTCCCATAGTCACTTCGAGTGAGACTATGATCTCCTTGTAGGTCATTTCTGAAAAGGCCATTGATTGAGGGTTTTGCTAGTGCATAGTATAGATCAAACCTGAGTCAGCACAAACCAAGACAACAAATGGTTTTGTTGTTGAGACCAGACTACGTTTAAAGGATATGTGAATGTGGTACCTATCAAAGAAGGAGATACAAGAATGGATAGACTTGAAAGAGTGAGAATTTGCAGATGAAGAAAACAAGAACCCTCATTTGGCATCTGAAGCTTGGTTAGAGAAGTATATTTTTACAGATCAATGTGAGATTTTCTTCACTTCTTTTCCTGTTGAGCTGTAGGAGTGGATATGAACGTTTACCAACAGGAAGAACTATTTTAAAGGTGCGGAACCTACAGTGTGGATTCCTGAACTAATATAGTGACTCAAGATCACTTAAAATAGGATTTCAAGGACTAACAATTTTTGGATTGATAGCATCTTAGGGGATTCATTACTAAGTTTTCCATAGGCTCGACCGTGTCCTATAGAAAAGCAGATAATGCCATTTTTTCAAAGGACCACCATGTAAGTATTTGAAATATTTCAAACTTTGGATTAAGATGATTCTATGTGAAAAGAGAGTTTTACATATGCAATCAAATTTCTAGTTTACTTATGTTTGGAAGAAGAGATAACAAATCTATGCAAGAGATCTGAGTAATGCGAAGCGGAATGATATATAGAGTAGATACCAGAAAGATATCTCATGGGGAGGACCCGAAGACCTTTGTAGAGACTGATTATACTCCCCTTTTAAGTAAATATGGAATTGAAAGATAAGAAAGCCACCCCGGTAACCCCGAGGTAAATTTGGAGTATTCACCCTCCTAGACTTAGTGTTCTGTTGCGGCCACTAACAACCCCCCTCCTTATTTAGTATTAGCAATAACACTAGGTAAGTGGGGACCCTTAGTAAAAAATTCAAAAAAAAACCAATTAAGGCTTATGTATTTTACTCCTTAAGAAACATCGCATCGCGCAAAGAATGAGAGGACACTTCCTTATGAGTAAAAATTATAAACTGCAAGATTGCGATGCGAACTCCATCGCATTGCATGCATTAATAAACACTCACATTGGAAAACCTTAAAAAATCGCCGATATGCGATATGCGATATCGCATATCGCAAAATTGCAGGAATGATACATAACGATTATAACAATACTGCGACCCGCAATATTGCGATATTGTGATCCACGATCTTGCAATAGCGCTATAAAGCAACCTTACGATAGTACAACATGATGAAATTGCAGTGATGCGATAACGGCAAAATGCGATACTGCGATACAAATCGCAGAAACATTCCATCGCAAATTTTCCTGGCTCAATATTCAAGAAAACGTTTTCCATAAACCAAGAACTAGATACGCGCTTTAATGATAATTAATGAATTATACGACAGTTGTTATGAAAGATGGTTTTGTGTTTTTTTGAAGAGTCAGTTCACGTCAGGTGGCGCGTTTTTGCATATACGTAGCATTTAAAGCTTTCCTATCAATTTTTATTATCATTACTCTCTCCTCATGTGTGAACCACAGGAACGAAAAAAAAAAGATACATGAAGCAATGTGCAGGAACCTATGAGGAAAAAGGGTAAAACTCCAATGTTCAAAGATAGAGAAATACGCCGACATGCAGCAGAGCCGTAGATTCACAGAACGCTGCTGAGCCATCCATTACAGATCTTTCATTTACATCCATGGTTGAATGAGTATTGAATAATGCTGATATCAACAGGCAGTTTAATGATTCAAGGTAAAGAGATCACAAAAGCATTATTTTTGCAAATTTTGAAGCTTTATACGCAGTGAAGAAAAAGGCGCTAAAGGAAAAAAATGCATTAGAGAAGCCTGGATCAAAGAACAAAGGTAGTTTCCGATGCGCGATTAGCGGCATCGCTAAGAAAATTGCTCAAAAAGAAAAGCCTCTAACTGCAAAGTCATTTGTAAAGCCTGAAAAACGCAAGAAAGCAATGGTAAAGAACAAACTGGAAATAGAAAGCTAAAGAAAAAGGCAGAAGCTTCAAGGGTTAAACAAGTTGAACTTGGATTATTACTGGGCATACGGAGTAAATCCACATAGTCAGAGGATGACTCTTGAGTATATCATCGATTTTGCTAAAAAGATGGTGCCAGCTTTTATCATTTCTGTTTTCTTAGTTCAACCAAAAGCGGAGGACAGTTAGTCGACTCTACCCAGGCAAATACTGAATGCTTGCAATATTAAGGAGCAAATGCAGAAATACTTAGATATTAGATTTAATTTTTAGAAAGAGTTTTTATTAGAAAAAAGGCGGTCATTTAAAACATATCCTGAATCTGTGTAATTAAGTTATTTAGTTAGTAGTATTTAAACCCTTCTCATGCATTTAGAGAAGGGTCCAGAAATTTATCAAAAACTTGTCCTCAGAACATGCACTTTTGCACCCTCAGAGGAGGTTTTGGTGAATGAATGGATCAAGATTTGTTGATGTTTGCATTTGATATCTGCTACTAATGTTGCACTTCTGTACTCTTGCCAGATGTTAGAGCAAGGAGAGATAAATCATTGTTGCTTGAAGCTTATGAGTAGGACTAGTCATAAATGGTACTTTTATCTCTTGACCATTTCTGCTTATATGTTAAAGTGATATACAGTTTTTAGTTGTTTATGTATTATTGCATGAATGCCTGAGTTATCATTTGGCACTTTTGTACGGTGGTAGCTATTTATTTATGCTTAATGTATGAACAACTCATTATGCGATATGTTTTTCACAACTGTTTCGTATAACTTTTTATGCGAAGTGGTTCATCTCTATTGATTTACTTTCTTATAATCGCTGAATGATCTTTATTACCAGTTGTTATTTGAAATCTCTTTAGATCGCATAATAGAAAAATTACATCCCGAGTTAATATAGACTTAGATGTGTTGTTTATTAGATCACAATAGCATAGAATTAGATTAAAGTTAGAATTAGAATATCTTAGATAGGAACTGTTAGATCACCAACATCAAATTCTACACACACACACTCATAGATTGGGAAACTGGTCCCATTATGCTTAGTCAGACCCGCTATATGAAATGGATAAGGAGCTGCCAACCAAGGTTCGGACCGAGTGGGTATCCCCCTTGTTGTCGACCCGATTTTCTGGGCTTCAACATATTTGGCGCTAGAAGGAGGGAATGAACTATGAATGGCAAGTAAATCCAAATCTGAATACTGTTCTGAGAGTAAATCGCCTTCACCATCTCCCCCGACTTCTCCATTACACTTAAATCCAGAGTTAGAAGTCACTCGAGTATCAACCGCTGCTACGCACCCTGACATTTCAAAACAATCTACCGTTGAACTTCTTGAAGTCGAATCTCTGATTCACAAACTTCAGCGATTTTCCATTTGTCCTCAAAGGTCTGATAAATCTCAAGGCAGCATGACTTCGCAGTATAACCCTGCTTATCCCCTGACCAGGCTGAAGAGTGAAAGGTTTGGCGTTCAGCCAACCGAATTACCTCTTCCCACCAGAAAAAGAGCGAGGAAATCACCTAAAGAGTCCGGCAGCGAGACTCTTTCGTCAAAATCATCCATCTCAACTTCTTCACCGCGAAGTCAGTCATCCACTCCACCACTCCAGATCATCGTCCATCCATCCACCGCAACCCTCACAACTCTTCCTCAATCATCTACAATCATAGTATCCTCATCCTCCCAGCCATAGGGATCATCTTCTGCACTTTCCTCTGTTAGCAGTTCAACAATGGCCCAGTCTCCATGGAATAACCCTGGGGCGGTCTTAATGCATGCACCCTTGAGTCAAATACCGGCCCATCCTGAGAAATGGCTACCTAAATTTAATCCCGAGGCAGGGATGCTAGCAGAAGAGCACATAAACAACTTCATGCTTTCCATTAATCTCAATGGAGTTACTAATGAAGATGTTGTTGTTTGGCTTTTTCCTTATACTCTGCAAGGAACAACCAGGTCATGTTATTTTTCATTACCCTTCGGATCCATCATAAGTTGGGACATCTTCCAGGAGCGATTCCTGACCAAGTTTGGTGATGACAGATCTACGTCAACATTAATCAATGACCTATCCAACCTGAGAGCCGAAACTAGAGAACCTATCAAGGATTTTAATTTATGTTTTAATAAACTCTTCAACAAAATTCCTACTGCTTCCCAGCCCAACGAAGAAGTACGATGTGAATGGTATATCACCGCTCTACCATCGAACATAGCAATCTTCGTGGATAGGGCCAATAAAACAACCTTAGCCGATAACATGAAAGAAGCAATAGCAGTAGAGAAATGAATAATAGCTCTAGAAAAGAAATCCGCGATAGAGGAACGTAAATCCAAAAAAGTCACCTTCAAGGAAGACTCCAAGAAGAAGCAAGCAAAAGATCCATTCGATTTGGAAGGATTGCAGAAAGTTATAAAGACCATGTCCAATGAAATGGTCGACATAAAAAAGCAAGTAGCAGAAGCTTCTTCAAAAAAGACCTACAAAGCTTTTAAAAGAGGTCCTTCAACGGATTCAAAGCCACCCAATGCCATTTCAAATGTTGAATCCGAGGAAGAGGAAGAGGAAATTGCCACTGAAGGGCAGACTGATGACGAAGAAGTTGTGGAATTACAAGGAATGTGGGATTTCATCCTCCCACAAGAAGAAGATCAAGAAGTATTCCCAGTTAGCACACGAAGCAAAAATCAGCTTGATCCTCCCCAAACTATCCCTAAGCCGAAGAGCGCAAGTTCTGCAATAAAGGATAAAGTCGCATCAAAGAAAACGACATCTAAAGCGACTCAAACCAGCCCAGTCCAAATAGACGAAACAACTCCATCTAAAACACTGATCATGTTGGATGAAATGGAGTAAAATATTATAGAAGACGTGAAGAAGACTAGGGCCAACATCACCCTTTACGAACTAAGCAAGTTAAAGCATCAACAGAAGATAATGATGAAAGCATTACATGCTGTGCCAGTAGCACCTTTGCCCGCCGCTGTACTTTCTCAAGCTTCTCATAATATGGGAAGACCTCCAACTAACGTGATCAATAAGATTGATCCAAATGACATCGCTCTAATTGGAGGAAGATCAAGGTCTCACACTCCACCGTTTCTCCTTACTTATGAAATATTCAGTAAAAATGTGCACAATTGTTTGGTAGATTCTGGTGCTTCATCGAATATTTTACCCAAATCCATATGTGCCTAGTTAAAAGTTCAACCACAGAAATCTGCTGTGCGCATAGTTCAACTAGATTGATCTCAAGTCGAGGTGATTGGTGAACTAAATCAAGTAACCATAAGGTTGTCATCCAACCCAAAGGTATGTCAAGTTATTGACATTCTAGTTGCTGATATTCCAGAATTCTATGGCTTAATTCTTAGCATGGATTGGTCAGAAAAACTTCATGGATACTTCGCAACCGACTGGTCGCACATGTGGCTGCCCTACAACGGTAAACCGAAACAAATAAGAGTTGAATGAGAGTTACATCAGAAGTACATAGTAACGGAGCTAGAGGGGCAAAATGAACCAATAGCGTATAACAGCAGCATTATTGGCAATTACTCAGTAGATTCTTTCCTCAGTAATTTCAATGCTCATGCGTCACCCTATTTAGAACACTCCGTTTTGTCCCAAGTCGAAAATTTTTCTCGAACTGATAGTTCGAAATGTATTAATTTTTTAGATAAACCTGTAAATAAATCTTTGTTTTGGAAATTATTTTTTGATGGTTCTAGATCTAACAAAGGAGCAGGAGCAGGATGCTTTTTGATTAGTCCAGAAGGAGATAAAATCATGCTTACATGCAGACTCGAATTCGATTGCACCAACAATACAACAGAATATGAGGCTTTGGTCCAAGGCTTGTACAAAGCAATCGGGTTAGACGTCAAGTATCTTCAAGTTTTCAGAGACTCTAAGATTGTGGTTAAACAGGTATGTAACACTATACATTGCTTATCAGGTCATTTAAAACATTATCAATCCTTAGTTCAAGATCTGATTGAGCATTTCATAGTGTTTAATATTTCTTCAATCCCAGACTCCAAAATACAAGTGCAGACCTTTTGGCTAACATAGCTTCTAAGCTTATTCCTTCTGAAGATTTTAGTCCAGATAGATTCTCAATATAATTAATCTTTAGACCATCCATTCCTGATAACATCACAAATTGGAGAGTATTCAATGATGATCCTGATATTGTAAATTTCCTCACATCTGAAGGATCCTACTCCAATCAAATAATTGTCGAAGACCAACATGATCGACAATTGCAACAAGATAGCACTAACATTGTTATACCTAAGTCAGTGGTCAAGTTACAAGACTTGTATGATTTGAAAGATCGGTTTAAGAGGTCTACCAATTCAAAACTCCAAAGTTCAACCTGGAACTACGAAGTAGTAAACCTAAGAACCGATGCTAAACCACAAAACATTAATCTAGGCCTCGGCCTAACCCCTGAAGAAAAACTAGCGTATATTCGTCTTTTGAGACAATATAAAAATGTTTTTTCCTAGAATTATGATGAGCTGAAAACATACGACACTTCCATCATCCAACATACTATTCCCATTATCGATAATTAAAAACCTGTCCAACAAAAGCTGAGAAATATCCATCCCAATTTAGAAAAATCAAATAAAAACTGAGCTCAATAAGTTATTGAAAGCCAGAATAATCTTTCCCGTCAGACATTCCAAATGGGTCTCCAATATGGTAATCGTTAGAAAGAAAAACATAGATATTAGGATTTGCATTGACTTTCGAAACCTTAACAAGGCCTACCAAAAAGATAATTTTTCTCTAACACCTATGGAACAGATACTGCAGGCAGTGGCAGGCTCAGAATTAATGTCTTTCTTGGATGGATTTTCAGGATACAATCAAGTGTTGGTACATCCTGATGATCAATTGAAAACCACATTCAGAACTAAATGGGGCACATACACATATCGAAAAATGCCATTTGGTTTGATTAATGTTGGTGCCACATTTCAGAGAGCCATGGACATCGCATTCAAAGGTTTAGTCAATAAATCTGTAGTAATTTATTTGGAAGATATAACAGTGTATTCAAAGAAGCGAAGCGACCATCTCAAAGACTTGAAACAAATCTTTCAACGGTGTTTAAGGTATGGAATTTCACTTAACCCAAAGAAATCTTTTTTCGCACTAAGTGAAGGGAAACTTCTAGGATTCATAGTGTCAAAATCCGGTATTCACATTGATCCCGACAGAATCAAAGAAATTTCTGAAATATCCCTACCGCACAACAAAAAAGCCATGCAATCTTTCCTTGGTCAGATCAACTTTGTAAAGAGATTCGTTCCAGATTTTTCACAAGTTATGTCTCCTTTGCAAACCATGATTAAAAAGAATTCAAATTTTAAATGGGGCCAAGATGAACATGTAGCATTCAACCTGATCAAACAACCTATTATTAATGCTCCATCTTTAGCAACTCCGAATTTTTCAGAGCCTTTTATTTTATACACATTTGCCTTAGATAAGTCATATGCTATGATACTAACTCAAGCAAATCAAGAAAAAGCGGAAGCTCCAATTGCATTTTTTAGTTCAAATTTACAGGGTGCTGAATTAAATTATTCAGACGTGGAGAAATAGGCTTATTCCATTTTCAAAGCTGTCAAATACTTCAAACCTTTCTTACTTAAAACCCATACTAAGATTATAGTATCGTTTCCAGCAGTAAGGATCCTTCTAGTACAGAAGGATGCGGGTGAGAAAAGGGCCAATTGGGTTACTGCCTTATAGGAATATGACATTGAGATTAAACCCGCAAACATGGTAAGAGGTCAAGGCTTCTGCAAAATACTGGCTGGAGCATCGCAAATTTTTGAAATTCCATCTGAAGAGGTACAAATGTGCAAGGTAAGCCTAAACGATACAGAGTCATTATACACTGATATCATTTATTATCTTAAGAACGGGTATGCTCCTTCACACCTCGATCATACTAAGAAAAGAGCTCTTAGGTTGAAAGCCAAACAATATCAGCTCATAAATGATATTCTTTTTAGAAAACGTTATGATTCTGTTCTTCTTAGGTGTCTTGAGAAAGCTGAAGCTAAAACAGTTTTACAGGAACTCCACGATGGGCCGACAGGCGGACACTATGCTAGAGATGCTACTGCACATAAAATCTTATGTGCAGGATATTACTAGCCCACATTATTTAAAGACCCGCACAGTTAGGTGAGGAGGTGTCAAATCTGCCAAACTACTGCTGGAAGACAAAAGAAGCCATCCTTGCCACTACAGCCGGTAAACATCGAGCAACCTTTCAGTCAGTGGGGATTGGACATAATAGGTGAAATCGTTCCTCACTCTTCTAAGCAGCATAGATACATCCTCACAGCAACAGATTATTTTACTAAGTGGGTAGAAGCAATTCCGCTCAAGACAGCTAATTCTAAAAATATCATTGAATTCATAGATCAATTTATAATCACCAGGTTTGGATTTCCATCCGCTTTAATGTTTGATAATGCATCATACTTTTCTGGAAATGCAATGATTGAATTCACACTTAAAAGAGGATTCAAACTTAAATATTCGACCAATTATTACCCGCAAGGCAATGGGTTAGCTGAGTCCACAAATAAAAACCTAATCAGGATTATTAAAAGAATAGTTGACCAAAATCATAAGAATTGGCACAAGGCTTTGATATATGCTTTATGGGCAAACCGAATAACGCAAAAGGCTTCTATCAACACTTCTCCCTTTAATTTAGTTTATAGGAAAGAAGTGGTTCTTCTGACTCACTTAGCAATTCCCTCTTTGTCTTTAGTTCAATACATTGATGAAGTACCCACTTCCTCCTTACAGCTGAGACACATGGAAATAATTAAATTAGAAGAACAACGAGAACAGGCTAGGAAAATGCATGCTCATCGTCAAGCACTAGTAAAATCCTCTTTTGATTCAAACATAATGACGAGAAAAGATTTTCAGATGGGAGATTTAGTTTTAAAGTGGGACAAGGCTCATGAAGAGAAAGGCAAACATACAAAATTTCAAAGAATGTGGCTTGGTCCTTTTCAAATTGTAGAAGTCATGGGTCCATCAATGTTTGTGTTGCAGGATTTAGCAGGTAAGAGGGATCATTTGCCTGTTAATGGACAAATTCTCAAGAAATATTTTCCATAGAAGATTATTGTTCTATTTTGTAGAGTAGTTTTATTTTTTTTTTAATAATAAAACCAGTTGTGAATGGTTACATTAGGCATTTACGAAAAGGACACCAATTCTCTTTCAGATTTTGAACTTTTCGCTTGTATAAATAGCAAATATTTTGGAAAACTGATCTTTATTATTGATAGATACAGTTAAAGACTCTAGCTCAGATATGATACCAACTTCAAAATGTTTGATGAAAACAACTTTTAGTGAAGAAATTGTTTCATCTCAGTACAATGAAAGGTATCAATAAAAAAATAAAGATTCTCTGTAGAACAGCTGTTTCCAAAAACTCTATTATTGTTGTCCAGAGCTATCTTAAGGAAACAATGACTTCTTCCCTGCTAAGGAAATCACAACTTTCCGAGGAACAACCAAAGGATACACTTTATCTTGAAGAATAATAGGTCTCATCACGAGCTGGCTTATCATTATCACAGATATTATAACTTGCTAACTTTGCCAATACTGTACACCACAACAAGGCAATGACTCAAGATTGTTGCAATCAAAAGACAAGGGGTCTCATCACGAGCCAACTTGTTCAGCAAAGTTATAAATCAAGTGAATGACTGTGTAATAATTTGGCTACCAAACCAAGACAATGTTCTTTAAGAATAAAAAGAAAATCAAAGCAATAAGTGTGGATATGGATTTTCCTTTGAAAGTCATAGGCTGCCTTATGTAGGATATAGGATCATTGCTGGGTAACAGGTAACCCTGTCGAGGCTATAAACGCCTGCTGGCAGCAGAGGCTCTACCTACGACAAATGAGCATATTTAAAACTGGTTTACAGAGGAGACTTTGTTTTATCTTTACAAGACCAAGTAATTGTTGATGTAAATACAAGGACTAGCCTGAGGAAGCAAATAATCAAAGAAAAAAATGGTTGAAACAAAATACCATTAACAGGTTAGAGCATAATGTACTTTATATTTATATAATAAAGTTTAATTTTCTAAAAAAATTTCTGTTTTGGAAGTTTAGAAAATTCAATAGAAAAACAGAGATAACTGGTTCTTCCAAGTGAATCGCCAATTGTTGTGGCCACCAACAACCCCCCTCCTTATTTAGTATTAGCAATAACACTAGGTAAGTGGGGACCCTTAGTAAAAAATTCAAAAAAACCAATTAAGGCTTATGTATTTTACTCCTTAAGAAACATCGCATCGCGCAAAGAATGAGAGGACATTTCCTTATGAGTAAAAATGATAAACTGCGAGATTGCGACGCGAACTCCATCGCATCGCATGCATTAATAAACACTCACATTGGAAAACCTTAAAAAATCGCCGATATGCGATATCGCATATCGCATATCGCAAAATTGCAGGAAAGACACATAACGATTATAACAATACTGCGACCCGCGATATTGCGATACTGCGATCCACGATCTTGCGATAGCGCGATAAAGCAACCTTGCGATAGCACAACACGATGAAATTGTGGTAATGTGATAACAGCAAATGTGATACTGCGATACAGATCGCAGAAACATTCCATCGCAAATTTTCTTGCTCAATATTCAAGAAAA